>JAGFMF010012271.1:8182531-8361675 GCA_019455555.1 Galemys pyrenaicus
GTGTGTGCCTGCAGTTGGGGCATTATAAGTGCCGTTCGAGCGCGCAGGTGAGGACCCAGTCAGGCAAACCCATTTTATATTAGGGTTGCCCTGTAACACAGGGAGGCAGCTGCATTTGTCTTTTGAGTCCTCTCCAGAGTTTTCAGAAAGGTTCAGAATGTGAGTGCTTAACCTTGTCTTTGACATGGGGGAACCTAATATAAATGCCTGGGGATAGACAGTTATCTCAAGACAAACAATATATGATTTCACTGACATGTGGCACATAAGATGAGTGAATGAATCAAATAAAATAAAAGTAAATTTGTAGACTATAAGAACAAAACAGTGATTAGAAGAAGTAGGGATAAATCAGGTAAAAAGGGTCAATTGGATGGTGATAGGTATACCAAAGATCTGAGGCATGCAGCAGGAGAAGGCAGGGAGGGTTTCAAGACAGGGGAGGAAGAGCACAGGGACTGTGGTGATGTGTCACTGGTGCTGTGGTGGTGGGAGAAATATCTACAAGAACTAAAACTGGAGAGAAATCAAATACAGTACAAAAATTAAAAATGATGTAAGAAAATACATATGAAATTTTATGTGTGAGTGTATATATATATGTATACATATTTATATATATAAAGACTTCTGGTGGTTTATAAAAGGTAGTCTATACGGAGGTAATTTAAAAGACGATATACCTGAAACCTAAGTAATGTTATAAGCTAATATTACTTAAGTATTTTCTTTTTATATTTCAACGTTAAAAAAGTGTCAATAATATCACATGCCAGAATTTTAAGATAATTAAATCACTTCAGATTCTTTTGAGTATATTAAAATTTGGAAGTATTTCAACGTTCAAGTGACTGACTTACCATATTGTATGGATTTTGGTACCACATAGGGAAGCTTTTACATCCGACTGGATAAATCTTCAGCTTCTATATGCTGTGATGATTCAAAAATGACAAATATAATTCTTGGATGTAAAGAAGTCAGGGAAACATTTTAAGATCTAACTAGTAAGGAAATCCAAATTTAAAATCAGCAAATTTTGAAGTAAGTTTCTCAAGAGATCAGAAATTCCACATTGCAGCTTTCAATAGTAACAATGTTATCTTAAACACAAAATTTTAAAACTATTTTATTATTTTTTTATGTAATGTAGGCTTTATAGAGTATTTTCAGAACTTAGTAACTTTGCAACAGTTTAAATATATAGAATAGTTGAAGAAAAACTATTTCTTCAACTAAACAACGTACACACACTATCTCATGAGTCACTTCTTTTGTAGACTTACTCTAATTTCTTGAATTCTGAAAACTAAATGTAAATAGCAGATTTATGGGTAAATTATGTTTTAAAAAGAGGGAATCCTATTAACCTTTTGATATCTCCTTTGAATTAGTTGTTTTCCTACAAGAAAGCATTAAAATTCCCATTTGTAAGTGATGTTCTATTCTTAATGGCATATTTTACGTTCTTTTTGTTTTGTTTTGTTTTGGATAGGCAAACTCCAGCCAATGCAACTTAATAGGTAACCTTTGAAGAGGCTGAGGGTAGAAGATGTTTTTAATTGCAAGGGGAAAGGTGGTTTTAATTTAACGAACACGTTTCATTTTTACACTTTTTCCCCTTCTCAAAATTGACATTCAAAATTGAGTTTGCTTTTAGCCACACATGTCTTGTACTCTTCACACCTTCCTGGGAGTAGATAAAGGTGCAAGAAATGTGAGTCCACTCCAGTCATGCAGGTTTAAAAAATGGTTACCGTAATAGGTGTCAAACAGGTGTGATTATAAGAAAGAAAAATATGACTTATTTAATTTGAGTGCTTGAGCACTGGCAATATATTAAATTTTTTGTCATCTATCTCTCTTGTTCATATTTTCTTTGTAGTATTTGGATCTGTGAAGAAGACAGCACCTTTCCATTAGTATTTTAAATTTTAAGAAACATTTGTGTTTGCGTTTAATAGTGTCTAGTTTTTTTTGACTTGTTAAATATTGAAACTAGTCATTATCCAGTTCAAAGACTATCAGAAACTCTGTTGACACTTCCAAAATATCTATTGGACAATAACTTTTCAAATGATCCACAAAGTAATTTAAGTACATTATTAAGGTAGTTAGAAAGCTAACTAATTTTCATTTCATTTTATTTTAGGGGAATGGGCTACATAGAACAAATAAACAAAATTTAGGTCCTGCAGTGACCTAAAAAGCTTTTGAGGAAAATTATATATTCCCAGTATCAAGTCTAATTCATAGTCCAAAATTGCACATATTTGGCGAAAAAAATAAATAGATGTTGCATCTTGGAGAGAGAGCATGCAATGAGAAAGTTGAAGAGGTAAGAACAGCTTAAAAAAGATTTAGTAAGTGGTGATATTGATGGTATGTATTATGCAATATGGAGTAAGAGAATAACTTGGTAGGAAGTCATGAAAGAGGTAGAGAAATTATTCATTTATTTTTGGATACATTCTATTCAAAATTCCAGTGATCAATCCTGGTGGGTAGATCCAGCAGCGTTTGGATCTATGAATCTTGATCCCCGTAGAGTATCCTTGTACAGTAATGCTGGAGTCATTATTTTAACTTGAAAAATTACATTCATACCCTCTGCTGAAGTTGATATTTCTCCTTTCTGTACATGTTTTTATACTCATACTATATATCTATATCCATAAATAATAACAATAATGTTATGATGTTTTAAAACAATTTACATAGGTGTCTGTTAAATAAAGCACAATTTAATGCAGTCTCACACATTATGGAAACTAAATATTCTTCAAAATAATCTAGATATTATAGTTTTCTAAATAATCATGATAATCCATGAATGTTTTCTTCATTTATATAAAGAAGAAATTTTTTATTAAAGTAGCTAAACTACCATACTAAGAATCCAGATGATTCATGAGTGAATTAAAACCAAAACAAACAGAAGGATCAAAAATAAAGAAGAGACTGAACATTTATTATTTTAAAACAGAAATGTAAAACTGAGAAAAATCAATGAATTGAAAAGTTGAATTTTGGGTCAATAAAATTAATAAAACTGTATTTTGGGTCAATAAAATTAATAAAACTGTAGCCAGAATGATCAATAAATAGAAGCAGAGACACCCATTAAAGTCCATTGGTAGATGGGATAATACCATAGACTTTCTCTATGGAAGATACTAAAAGAATAATAAGTGAATACTATAAACTATGGACTGAAAGCCAACATAGTTAATATGGACTGATATATTTTAAATAAAATGCTTCTATGACTCAATTTTACGCTCCAATTATAAGTTGATTAATTCCCTTTCTTGAATAATTGATCAAGTCCATACTCAATCATTTTCCTTTTGAGGGTCTGACACTCCGGGTTACTGTGCACTTGCCCTGACAACTGTGGAGTCAGATATATAACAACTAAAGGCAGCCAGTATGTCCTGTAGCTTCTAAAATTATTCAGATTGTCCTATCACAAGAAACCTGGGGTACGGTTAACACTGTCCCACTCACCCACCAATCTGACTTCTACAGTTCTTGCTTCTGTCTACCTAGGGTACATTTTCTTGTGTGGCCCTACCTTCACTAATTTGAGGCTATAAGTAACAGAAAATGCTGTTGATCATTTGTTCATTTGCCACTTTATTTTTCCCCATCATCAGGTCTTTATTATAAAATGAATTATAGTTGAAAAACACAGGCTATCAAAACATATTGAATAATTAATAGAGTATCCTTTTAAAACTGACAATGATTTGAATATTTACCTGTGAAATTCTCTTTTCACAGCTATTATAATCTACATAAAAAGTACCAAACAAATGAGGATACAGAGTAATTGGAATTCTTAGACACTCCTGGTAGAGGTGCAAAAAGATACAACATCTTTGCAAAACTATCTGCAGTTTCTTATCAACTTAAACATACACTTATAATATTGCCCAGAATAAAATAATGAACTTTTGATACATGCAATGATATGGATAAATCTCAAATGCATACTTCATATCATATTAAAGGATCCATGCTATATGATTTCATTTAAACAATACTGTAGATAAAACAAAACTAAATGAACAGAGAAACATCAATGATTGCAAGGGATTTAGGATAAGAAGAGAAGCTGAATACAAAAGATACACTATAGAATGTTTTGATATCATGGAAACATTGTGCTTCTTGTTTTAGGTTATCATGCTTGATTTCTTTTTGCAGAATTTTATGGCCCAAAGTAAAATTTACTTTTACATATATTTTACATAGAAGTTTAAAAATAAAATAATGCCATGCATCCTTATATCACATCAGACTGTCAGTTTTCTTTTACCACTACAAAAAATGACTTGCTCCATGTGTGCCTGAATTTCATAGGTAACATTCCCACCTGACTATGGAGAACTAGCCACTGCATGAGTCACGAACTAGAGGGATGATCTGGTTTGCAAGCATCATTTTTATGTTATAAATAAACCAATTTTATATTTCTCAAATCCTTTCCTAAGATGAATGACTTCAATGACTCTTCAACTCCTTGGCATCTTTTCCAGTAACACTAACAGCTTGGTTTTCTTATGTCTGCCCCACCCTAAGGCAAAGACAACCTCCTGCAGGGATCAGCTTCTTGGGGAGAATAGGATGTTTCCACCCACCACTGTATATTGACACTTGCTGTGCTTCTGGCCATAAATCACTTGGTGACATCACATTGTTGCTATAAATCCAAGAACAAATAAGCTATCCTTCCATTAGGGAACATAAAACGGTCCATTTTCAGACTCAGTCTGCATACTGTTTATGGGTTGCTTGCTGCTTTCAGGGATTTTATAAGAGAACATCCACTGTTTCTTTCTGGCCTTACTCCAGAGAAATATGTTAACATTGCCCATTTTCCAAGATACTTGGTGGGAACACTCCATCACAGAGCCGCATTTTCCAACAGGGACCTGCACCGTATTTTAGTTACTATTTCCCAGACAAATTAAACCGACTGTTTTATGACCTTCTTCAAAGGGACTACACAGTAGCTCATTTTATTGAATATGGACACTGTCACTCAGAAAAGCAATCATATGATAACAGAGCCTGGAGCTTACAAATTCTAGAGCATATTAATAGTTACATCAAGGTATGAACTTAAATTACTTAGGTTCTGTAGGGAAAGATAGTTTATGATTTGGAAAGGAAAACATAAGATCAAGTAGCTTATCTGCTGCAGATGGGAGAGACAGGTAGGAGATCTAAGCACCAAGCACTATAGGTGGGAAGACATTTAATGTTCTTGGTTCTTTCATTTCTTTATTTGAGCCAGGAAATGGTGCTGTAGATTTAAGGGTGTCAACATTCAGTGCTGTAATTTTCCTATGTGTTTTTAAAGCTGGGAACTTGATTTTAATGGGAGAGCAAGTTGGAGTGAAAATGAGTAAGTGGCTATGAGACTTCTCAGTTTTGCTCAAAGAAAGAGATAGGTTGATGATAATAGATTAGATGCATGGGTGGGTGGATGAATGAGGGGATAGAGGGATGGAGGGGTAGAGGGATAGATAGATCTACATATATTAATAAATATATAATAAGCATATACTTTTACAAAAAATAAAATATGCATATAAGGGCTTAAATTGCTATTTATTAACTCATTCTGTTATTATTGATGGGTTATTCAACTTAACCCCTTGTTTTGGTTTTTGTTTGCTTCTGTCTACCTGTCCTAGGGTACATTTTCTTGTGTGGCCCTACCTTCACTAATTTGAGGCTATAAGTAACAGAAAATGCTGTTGATCATTTGTCCATTTGCCACTTTATTTTTCTCCATCATCAGGTCTTTATTATAAAATGAATTATAGTTGAAAAACACAGGCTATCAAAACATATTGAATAATTAATAGAGTATCCTTTTAAAACTGACAATGGTTTGAATATTTACCTGTGATAAGTTTATAAGAAACTGCAGATAGTTTTGCAAAGATGTATCTTTTTGCACCTCTACCAGGAGTGTCTAAGAATTCCAATTACTCTGTATCCTCATTTGTTTGGTACTTTTTCAAACTCAGTCTGCATACTATTTCTGGGTTGCTTGCTGCTTTCCACTTTTTGTCATCCATATTGAATTATTTAAGTACAATAGTTTTTGGATACTAGTTTGGTTCCCTTTATGGTTCTTGGTTTGAACTTTCATTTAACAAAAGCAACTATAATAATACTAAATAAAATATACTAAGTTTAACTATCGGGTGGCAGGCCCTATAATAAGTACATTTTGTATGTTTTCTCATTTTAAAAGCACAACACAATAGCATGTAAACTATTATTATTAGCATTTTGTGGAGAGGAAAGTGAGCATCTGAAAATTGGACACCTACCCAAAATTTTCCTTCCTTTTTAAAAAAGATTTATTTATTTATGCATATAAGAACTGGGCTGCATGTGGTGTGTGTGGTGTGTTTGTGTATGTGTGAGAAAGTATTTACCAGAGACAGAAGGGTGAGTAGAGCAGGCAGATCCACTGAAATATACTGCAGAGGGGAGCAGCGGATGAAACAAGCGAGGTCTGCTGCGCCATGTGGATCAGCTCCCTGGCTGGGATCAAACTCATGCCTCAGTTATTGACAACAACTTGATAACATGGAGACTTTAACCCCTGTGTCACCCAGGAGGCCCAGTTTTTTCCCGTTTTAACTTTTTTTTTTTTTTACAGTATTAAAGCTGACTTTTAAAGTTTCAAGTTCATTGTGAATTATTAGGAGAAATAAAAATGAAGCTCTGCCTAATAGAGTTAAAAGTACACACTGCAGAATCAGATAAACCTATCTTTATTAAAGTCAGCATTATCAAGCTGTCACCCACCACTGTAGCATGAGTTCGACTGTTGGCCAGGAAGCTGCCCTCAAGGTGCAGCAGACCTCTCCTATCTAACCTGCTGCTCCGCTCAGCAGTGTATTTCAGTAGATCCACCTGTTCTGCTCCCCATCCTGTCTCTGGTGAATCCTCTTACCTCTCTGTACCTCTGGCCTATACCCCAGCTCTTGTTTGCATAAATAAATAAAATAAATCTTTAAACCCATTTCGGATATCTGTTAGCTATGGGAATGTGAACAAATTATTTTAGTTTCAAAGTTGCAGTTTCCTCATCTACACAGGGTAGATCAACTTCCTGGTGGATTTTGGTTCATTCTTAAATATATTTGATTCCTAGCAAGTTCCTTGGCACATACCAGTAACTCAATAGCTGTATAGTTATCGTTAATCCAAACAGCGTGGAGTGAGTGAGTTGTTTCTGCGTGCTTTCTGGAAAGTCTGTTCTCCCTCCTGAGAATATTGAAGGAATTAAGTAAAATTCCATGAAAGAGATCTTCTTTGTGAAATTACACTCCAGAAACTTTCAAACATTTTGTTGTTCCTTGGATTTTAAAGGTGGTGGTGGTGATATGTGTACATATGTATATATGTGTGGGGGTATTCTTTTCCCTTTCCAAAAATTTTCAGTAGAAATTCATTATTTGTCCTTGGTACACTATACTACTGCTACCTGGAAAGAAAACCCTACATAATTTAAAGAAGATTCAAAAATTCAGGAAGTTGGCAAGGTCAACCGGATTTGGAAGTAGAAATGTTGAATACGAAATGGCTTGTAAAGAAAAATTTAAAGATATTAAACTGTGTGGGAAAGAATTTGAAAAATGGCATGAACAAAATTGCTTTATTTTCAATATTGAACAATCCATTCAACTAACAACAAAACAGAAACAAAAAGAGACACAGAGACAGGCAGCGGAAGCCAGTTTAGAGTGATCATCTGTAAGGTCACAGCACAAGGCTTGAGATCAGGAGACTAGGCAATCCCTGGTTGATAAGGAGAAGACCAACTGATAAGATAGAATGTTCTATGGTTCCTGTCAGAGAATCTCCTGTTCAAACTGAATCAGAAAAAGATCATAATCATAGTTTCCATTTGTGCTTTCCATGTGGACAGGGTTCTAAAATCTCACCATGACAACAATGTGCTGTTTATTGTCACAGGTGTTTTATTTACATGAGGAAGGATGGACAAGTCAAGACCTCTCACTATTCTATCATGTTTGAGGATGTTAATTTCTGGGGCCTCAGAAGAGTTGTCTTATTTATAGCTTTGAGTTTAGATTGAATTCAGGGGCTTCCCTGATAGCTTACGGGTTAAGTCTCAAGACTACTACTGAAATGGCCTGAGTTCGACCCCTGGCCAGGGAGGTGACCCACATAGGGCAGCAGACCTCTCCTGTCTTGCCTGTTGCTCCCCTCAGCAGTGCATTTCAGTAGATCCACCTGTTCTGCTCCCCATTGTGTCTCTGATGAATCCTCTCACCCTCTATACCTCTGGGCTATACCCCAGCCCTACAAAAAATAAATAAATAAATAAATAAAGAGAATCTTTTTTAAAAAATTAATTCAATGACTTGGGAGTGTTGTTTTCAATATTTATGGAGCAAAGTGACTCGTCAGAGTTCTAGACAAATTGGAAGGGCTCCTTGGTAGTTCCTCCAATAGCATCCAAATAGTGTGTCCTTAGAGCCTTCATTCTGGCCTCACTCTCATTCCAAGACCCCAGTTGTTTGACAGGGAAGCTCCATCTGCCAAATATCAGCAAGGAAACATAATTATTACTAAAATTAAAGCAGGTACTATTAAATATTTTCAATTCAATTTGGAAATATAAGATGAAGAGTTTAATATTAACTCAATCAGTCTCTTTCAATTAGGTCACTATGTATTACAGTTAATAGCATTAAGATCGCTAATACAGCTCCCGGAGAAACAAGTGCGGTATTATAGTTAGTCCAAGTAGACATATTCTACAACGATTTGATTATATTTATATGTTTTCTTGCAAACTCCAGTGGTATTTCTCAAGATTTTTTAGGTGTCAACATATGGTTCCAATTTCTCTAAAATCTATAGCATGGCTTGTTCTCAGACAAAATGCGGCCAAGCAGGACTTGTAAATGTATCTTGAGGTCAAACTTACCATCTAGTCCTTTTCTATAAATCTCCTTGGCTCATGTCTACATAACCACCTCAGATAGAAAATCATGTATTATCCAAATGAAGTTTTCTCAACTGAAAAGGGAAACAGGTTTTTACTTTTTGTACATGCTAACTTATACCAAAACAGAATTTTATCCATCAAGGAGATACAAACGTAGACATGTTTAGTTACTTTAAATAATTACCATTCTGATCAATTCCATAATAATTACAACTAAAAGAATCAGGCACCAACATTCCTTGAATAGAATGGCTCAGTTTGAAAACATTTTTAATCATTCTAAAATCTCACCAGATACACTGTGGCTCCACATGTGAAGGAAAAAATGGGGGAAAGGTTGTATTCAATTTTCAATGGAAGTAGTGTCACCCAGATTTGATAATGACATACTTCTTGATATAATAAATATTTGTTCAGAATTGTTTACCTTTAAGGTATATTTCAAAGCCTCTATTTGTGCATCTGCTAAATACACAGCAAAAAGTTTTCTATTTCTCTTTAGCTTGTATGTGTGGGTATGTATACATACATACATAATGTGTCTATCTGTTTTTCTTTTTAATTTCTGGAATGTAACTTTTAAAATTCAATTTGGCATTTGTATGTTTTGTCTATATTATAATCCGAATCCAAGTTGAGTATGGATTCATTTTTATACCTAATAGTGTGCTGGAGAGTTTTACTTCTAAGTTCTCAGAGGATATAAAGTTGGCTTGTTTCATATATTTGGTTCTGCATAACTCCCTGTGAAAAACCAAGCACCCTTACTGCTGAAAACGTAACATGGTTCAGATAGGGAAAATATTTAAAAATTTTGTTTTTGTGTTTAGGTGAGCAAGGAGACACCATGGTGAGAAAAGGAGGATTTTCTCTGAAATTTTCCCCTAAATTCCAAATGATTATCTTAAAGTCATAAACAACCCAGCAGTCCATTAAACCATGTCCCTAAATTATTCAACCTTTACATGCTTGGCCTCCTTCATACTATTATTATTTTGTCTCATAGCAATGGCGTTAATAAAATATATGTGTAGAAACAGACTAAATAGAATAGACAGCACTATGCTTCAGAGAACAGAGGTGCTCAAGGCATTTTCTCACCAATGTTAAGTAGTTGCAGGAAGATAATTACAGTGGCTTTTCTTTATTTCTTTCCCCACTTCCTCCCTCCTTCCCTTCCTTCTTTCTTTCTCCTTTCCTGCTTTCCTCTGACTATAAAAGTAAAAGAGATCCTATGTAGGAAATGTTTGAAAGCACAGATAAGCAAAGACCATGACATCAGCACATATGTGTCACTGCACAGAAGAGAGATAATTTGTTTCTGATCTCTGCAAAAATCAGACCTACTACTCCAGACTTTGAGAAGATATAAAGATGGAGCAGGAATGCCTTTCCATTCCAGGAAATCTTTTTTTTTTTTTTTAACATGGCCATATCAAATAATTGCAGTTATTTCACTTCTGGAACACACCAAACTGTATATAAAAGCTGTTGGATTTTTTGTGATTTCCTTACTTGTTGTTATTTTTCTTTATTTTTTTAAATCTCACAATAAAAAAGATTGCTATTTATTGAATGTTTATTTTGTGTCCAACACAATGCACAGGGCTTGTGTAGCTAATCTAGTCCAGAGGTTGGCAAGACGCACACTGTAACTCCATCCAGTCCACTGCCTGTTTTTGTAAATAAACATTTATTGGGACAAAGCCACTTCCATTTGTTTACACATAGACACAATGGCACAGTAGAATAGTTGCATAAAGCACCACATGGCCTACAAAGTTTACAATAATTATATGCTAACATCTGAGACAAGTCCAATAGAAGGGAGGAAATGTTCTGTATCTGCTGTTTCCAACATGGTGGCCATGTTCAATATGTTACTTATGAGTGCTTAAAATATACTTAATGTAACTGAGGGATTGAATCTCTAATCTTGTATATTTTGGTTAAGTTTAAATTTAAACAGCTGTATGATGCTATTGATAAATATACCAGCTGAGTCAAATCCAGAAGTCCTGACTTGTTGTATAACAAAGTTCATGCTCTTTGAGACTGGAGGCAAAAGTTCTGGTAGGTCAAAACTGAGCAGGTAAATTGTCTGTGGTTGTCATTATTTTCTCATTAAATTTTGGTTAATTTATCAATATGTGGCAAGTTACCCAAACTGTTCTTTGTTCAACAATGAATGATAAAACAGTCACAGTTAAACCGAAATACCTTTATTCACTGAACAAACTCAGAAAGTTATATTTTGCACACTCAAATAAAATGCTACTTCCATTACTGCTAGTATGCCTGTATTTAGTTGTTTCATAAGATCATTGAAGCACAAAGGAAAAAAAATAAATCACCAAATCTGAGAGTCTCGTGAAGCAGCAAACCTCTCTATGAAACTATACAAATTATTTGACAAGAAAAAATGAAGGTATTCTTAGATTCAGTTATTAATATGACAAAAAGTTTTTTTTTAAATTTTTGCTTAGATTCATTTCCTTCATAAAAGTAAGAAAGAAAGAAACAAACAAAAAACCCAGGCAAGTGAGTAGTTATTTTCTATTTCAACCAGGGAAATACAACTTTCCTGATGCCTGTAGAGATTTTAGGGTTTAGGGTAGTAGGATGTACATGTAAATATGTTATTATTATATATGAAAATTTTTTATCCTTGATACGTTTTTTTTTTCTGATTTCAAATAATTTGAAACACATTTATGAACCCCAAAGGGTATTATGGATCCCTTTCCCCTGTGCTTCTGAGGAGCATTGAGTCACATGAAGCATGACCTGGCTTTCAGTGGTTGGATTTTAAGAGCATCATTAAAGAGGTGCCTCCACCCTCCCAGCTCTCCTCCTGTTATTAGTTATTAATCTCTCTGGGATAAGATTGTATTTGTTCCTTTGACTATATTTCAAAAGCTTAAATTAATTAATTATGGTAATTAATTATGATGAATGGTGATTAATGTCTAGTTTTATGGAGTCATTTCCAGAGAAGAATGATGGTGAGTGAGGCATTCAATGGAGGTTGGGGTTGGGCAGACAAGTGTGTGGAACTATTAGGAACAGGTGGTTATTAAGAGCAAATTTATTGTGCCATGTGCCTCCTTCCACAACTAAGAAAACGAATTCCTAGCTCTCTTCTCTCTTTCAACACTTAAGAAGCAGCGGCCACGTGCTGGGAAGTCTGTGCAAGGTAGGGGGTTAGATGCCCAGATGCTGAACCAACTGGAATTCAGGTTGGAATTCCGGTTCCCTCACTTTGCAGCTGTGTGCCCTTGGTGCATTAGTCAATCTCAAAGGGCCTGTGTTTTCATCTGTGAAATGGGGACTTTAGTCCCTCATCCCGTCTGGTTGTCATGAGAGATGTGAGTTAATAAACGACAGCTCTTATAAAATCCCCCGGTAAATAACAAGCACTGCACGTTAGCTTTTATTGTTAGTAAACTCTCTATCTCAGGTAGAAGGATGGAGCAAAGCAGCCTTGCCCTGTAGCAGCCCATAGCGTGCTTGCATCTGTTCCAACTCATGAGTCGGCTTCAATCAGTAGTAGTAGCTGCTTGGACTGGTTGTTGAGAATTCTGAGGATTTTACTCAAGTTCAGAGAAAAAGAGTGTCCTGAGGGTAGAAGCGGGTATTGGCAGATTTGTCATGCATTTTCTTCCCCAGGTCTAGTAAGAAGAGGTTAAAAAAAAAAAATCAACATTTTAATAAGTTAGTTTTACAAGCTACTTATCATCCTTAAAGCAAAGGTGCCTGGTCTAATGTAACTTATTACTCTCTTGTTAGGAAGGTTTATCTGTTTGAGCTATTTGCAGTGAGCATTCCGACACAATTTGTCTCATGACTGATATATTTTCTCCCCAACAAAAACAGTATTCTTTGATATCACAAAAACCATATCACAATATAAAATTGTAAAGATGAAAACCAGCAATCACTGAGAAATAATGACTACAGTTTGAAAGAAAGGACAGCTTTTTTTAGACCTATGTTTCTTGGCTTTCTCTGAAGTTCTGTTCATCATGCATTTAGTCGCAAAAAAAGACTTGGCTTTGTAATGATTTGAAAGGTAGTTTCTGTTTGCCTCCATCTGCCATAAGCAAACGGAGGCAAACAAATGCTTTGTAAATGAAGAATGACCCAAATGGCCCAATATATCAGCCTAGCCAATAACAAATGTCCTCTCTGGGCAACCATTTACAAAATTACTGACAATGCAAATCTTGATCAGAAAAACAAATCTACAAGGTACATTTACTTTAACTTAAATTAATCAAACATAAATCTGCAGACTTACCTGGCCTTGAATATATGTGCATATGTCCACAAGTTTATCAACTCCCATGCACATCTCTTTATTTCATTTCCATATAGGTAAACATCTGTTGGAACTATATCATTCTGAGTCCACTTGAATTATAGCAAAGAGCTTGACTTTAGGTATTTTTTTATTCTTTTCCATTAAAAAACATTAAAAATGGAAAATTCATACCACAAAATTAATATTTTTATAAATAGGTTTTCTCTTTAGATAGCTATAATAGTCAAATAAATCATTTGAAACTTAAAATGTATTCTTTAACTCCAACAACTGTATTCTACATTTAAATTTACATTTCATAACTAATTTATTGACATTACTTTTCCCAGTTTAACAAAATAACAGTAACATCAAACATTTGCTTGATTCATGAGCTCTAATAGAAATACTGGAATTAGAATATAATTTGATTTTTATCAAATATATGTTAGTAATTAAAGAGTTAGCATTCCCAAATTTGTGTTGCATGGATATTTGGAGACAAAGTTAACTAGGTATTGTCTTTAGCTTGCAGAAGACAGTCATTAAACATTCATTTAAATATATTAGAACTAAAGTATAGAAACAGGGCCTTCCTGGTGGCGCAGTGGGTTAAGCAACGCACTATGAAGCAAACTGCAGCCACTGCAGCACATGTTCGATCCCTGCCTTGGGCCAGGGAGGGAACCCACATGGCGCAGCAGACCTCTCCTGCCTGGCCCCGCTGCTCCCCTCAGCAGTGTATTTCAGTCAGTCTGCCTGTTCTGCTCCCCACTCTGTCTCTGGTGAATCCTCTCACTGCCCTAGATTCTGGCCTGTACCCCAGCTCTTGTATGCATAAATAAATAAATCTTTAAAAAAATAAAAATTAAAAAAATAAAGTATAGAAACAATTCAACAGATTGTCAGAAAAATTCGTTTTATATAAACTTTTTTTTATTACCTTTCCTCTAAATTAATAGAGTGTAGAGGAGAGAACAGAAGGTATGTAATTTTGATCTAAAGTCAAGTCCTGTTAATATGTAAGCATATTTCTTTTCAAGTAATTTACCTATTTTGATTTCACATAATCAGTATCACACTATAATATAATTCCCCATGATGCTTTTATTTCATTAGCAGTAGAATTAGAACAATTTCTAATGTCATCAAAGCAACCTAACAAATGAAAACTAACTTTGGAAATAGGATTTGAATTGGCCATTGGTCCATAGTTGACCAACTTTTCCCATAAACATGTTCAGTATGTGCTGCACTAGCAGTGATGGTCTTTCCCTGGCTACTCAGCTGTGCCTTTGTAGGGTAAAAGCTGGATGACCACATATGAAGGAATGGGTGTAGCTTTATTTATGGACACTGAATTTTGAATTTCATATAATACTCATATGTCACTAAATAGGATTTTTCTTTTTGTTTTCTTCACACATTTAAACATGTGGAAGCTTTTCTTCTTTTTTTTTTTTTTAAACTTTTGTTTTTAGATTTATTTATTTATGCATTTAGAGCTGGAGTATAGGCCAGAGTCCAGGTTGGTGAGAGGATTCACCAGAGACAGAGTGGGGAACAGAACAGGCAGACTGACTGAACACACTGCTGAGGGGAGCAGTGGGCAAGGCAGGAGAGGTCTGCTACACCATGTGGGTCCCCTCCCTGGCTGGCGGCAGGGATTGAACTCATGCTGCAGTTGGCTGCAGTTTGCTTCATAGAGCCCTTGTTTAACCCACTGGGCCACTAGGGAGGCCCGGAAGCTTTTCTTAACTGACAGGCTATACAAAGCCCAAGAGGTCAGCTGGGGTTGTCATGTAGATGGCCCTTGGTCTGTAACTTCTCTGACTTGCAATATCTCTTTGTAGCTCTTAGGCTTATCTCTCCTAGAACAGTTATGTTCTTGTTTATCTATTTTGTTTCCACATCAGATGCTCCTATAACAAATGAGAAGAGTATTAGTGGTTACTTGATCTTCAATGAAAGAGTAAATGAACTGGATGATTTTGTGAATGGGATTTCAGGAAATAAATTATGAATAGCTCTCAGATTCGAAAATCAAGCTGGTGTAGTGGAAGAAAATATTTCTTGTGTCTGTCTGAGCATCCCTGGCTTGCCCATGACTGAGTGTATATAAAAATAAAACTTGACAAAACCAGATTAGGAGCAAGAAAACATACAAATATAATATAAGGTTTTTTGTTGTTGTTGTGTGTGTGTTTTTTTGTTTGTTTTTTTTTTTTTTTTTTTTGTGGCATGGGTGTCTCCACAGGGAAATGCACAACAAAACAGTGAGTCCTGTATATTTTTAGGTGAGTCCATTGAAAAAATGCTAGGGTAAGAAGTTTATGGTAACTGCAGCAAACTAGAGGAGGCTTAACACAGCTCATCTGTTAAGATTCTTCTTGTTTCCCCTTTCTTCTCAGAGAGCAGGTTACACCTTTTTCCAGGTGAGGGAGGGCACCAATCTTCTGAGGGTTTTATGACTCCTTTTGGAAAGGAGGACAAATAGGAAAGGTCAGAGTGAACTTTCTGTTTCCACCATTAACTGAAACTCTTTTTTTTTTTTAAGATTTATTTATGCATACAGGAGCTGGGGTACAGGCCAGAGTCCTGGTAGGTGAGAGGATTCACCAGACAGAGTGGGGAGCAGAACAGGCAGACTAACTGAAATACCCTGCCATGGGTAGCAGCAGGTGAGCAGGAGAGGTCTGCCTGCGCCCTGTGGGTCCCCTCCCCAGCCCGCGCAGGGATCAAACTCACTGCAGTGGCTGCAGTTTGCTTCATAGTGCATTGCTTAACCTGGCGCTTCACCAGTGAGTCCCCTCTACCATTAACTGAAATTCTTTTAGCTTCAGATTTACAATCTTCCAAAGTGCCATATTGTAGGATATGACCTCAATCCCATTCCTGATCTATGAGCATTTTTCTGAGACAGTTTGTTTTTGATTAGTAATTAAAATCTGGCATTGCTCTCTCAATGATTATTCTAAAAAAAAAAAAAAAAAGATAGATGGTAAAGTTTACCACAGTCAGCCTTTTGTGTAAAATATTTTCTTAAACTTAAAATAAGAGGAAACATACAGGCATCTGTGGAAGAAAGTCAGTCAGAGCATCTCCAGTGTAAATCTCTGTTTTAAAATGCAAGACCTGGAATAGTCCAGAGGAGCATCTAATTTGGGCTAAGAAGACAACATCTCCTCTAGGGCTTCCAATACAGTGTGATCAGCAACTATGTTCTGGAATAGTTGATCAAGGATGTTTTTCAGAAGATGGAGAAATTGCTACTCTGCATTTCTAGCCATTGCCTGGGCAATGTGGATTTCATCAAGAAGGGTAAGGAGGAAGAAATAGTTGATAAGGTTATTTACAAGACGATTTAGAACACACATAAGTAGCCTTTAATGGAACATTTATATTTGAAATACACCTTTATAGTAGCCATTAATTAGAGTCTGTATGATTTTTCTTCTATTGCTACTATGGTATAAACAGAAATTTTTGTACTGGTTTAAATACTATAGAAAAATTTATTATATATTGTCTATTGGTTTTGTAAAACAGGTTTAAGGAGGGCAATCAGCTAAAATTGATGAGATTTGTGATGTAGAAATGAATTATCAAAAATCCCCCAAACTACTTAAGATATGCAATAGTCAATCAACTACAATTTCATCTAAGCAATTAAATAGAAAAAGAATAATAGCCTTCCCAGAATGAATGATGACCGTGAGGCGTGAACATTAGCTAGATTTGTAACAGTACAAATCTAGATTTGATATTGATTTTGAAAGCAAGGTCACACAAGTAAAATAGCATCTAATAACAGTGACCTCTGCCTCGTGCGCCTCAAGAATGAGGAGCAGAATAAACTAAGGAGGGATTTCGTACGGTGCCTTTTTCCAGGGGAATGTGAACTGGACGCAGCTTATCATTCTCAAGATGGTGGCTGAGTGCTCTCTGTAAAATAAGACTGGTGTACAAAGAGTGCGTGTGTTTGCGGAAGGCCGAGACTTTGTCCTGAATCCTGATGCCCCGCAAAGAAAAAGAACATTTTCCTGAAGTTCAGAGAGAAGGGATTTTGTTTGTTTTGTTTTACTTGCTTCCTTGCTTGTTTTTTTGAACAGATTGCTCCATTCTCCATCGGTCATCAGGCAAATAGATCTCACCTTAAGGGGGTTTGGTAACAATTTTAGAGATGAAGAAATTGATACTCAGGGTTTTTAAATAACTTACATCACATAGCCAATGGAAATAAAAAATTGAAGATCGGCCAATCAGACTTATAACACATCGCTAACCATCAAGTCAAAAGATAAGACTCAGTCATTTATCACAGTAGCTTAAAACTACTAAAAGATTGTGCTTGGCAAATGTCCTTTCTAGCAAAATAACGAAAACACATGTAAATAAGAATGACACTTTTCCAGTGTATTTAAAGATTTCTCCTGTGATTTTGCCATGTGTTTTTACTTGTTCCCATGATACTCCCAAAATGTAACATTTAACCTTTTGGAAAGATTTGTCTGGGAGAGAAGATCCACAGAGAGAACCCACAGGCCTGTTTTTTTCTCCCTGCAGTATTAAGAGCCAAACGCTAACATTTTCTTTTAGATTTGCTAAGAGGAAAGGCAAAAAAAAAAAAAAAAAACCTTGAGAGTACACTGAGACAACACAATTTGCATATCTTAACAGCCTCCCAGGGTGCCCTGCAAAGGGAGAACAGTTGAAGGATATAGAGTTCCTTTTACCCAGGATAACCAGCGGAAATGACCACCAAAGTTAATTTGAAACAGAATGAGATAGCTACACTAGGTGCCTTGAGGAAGGACACAAAGAGAGCCTTTTCTCGTTCCCGAGGTGCTGACAGTGCGGGTGACTCCATCCTGTGCAGCTGATGTGAGGAACTGCACATCTTTAAATCTCAACACCTGGATAGAGCCTGGGAGATTTTGAAAGAGAACGAGACAGACGGTTTCTCATAATGACACTGCAAAAATCCCAAAGGCATCTGCAGCTGGCTCACTAAGGAACCGAATTAAAAAAAAAAAAAAAAAAGTTTAGAAAGGCTCATTTATCAATGCAAGCAACGATAAGCTATTTAATCACCCCTTTCCTTATTCCCGGTTTGGGTAGCCTTATGTTTTCACTGTTGGTATATCTGGGGGTTTTAATCCCAGCCTGCTGGAATCCCAAGTACATTTTAGAATAGAGAAGCGTCAGTTCATATGTAAATCAACAGATCACATTCCTTGCAGAATTTCATTTTCTGTTTCCCACTAAAAATAACATCTCCCTTCAATCTTGATGGAATTCAAAATGGGATGCATTAGATTTTATGGATTAGCTTTTGACAGGACATGTGACCTGTCAGTCTTTCTGTGACTATGATCCCATCCCCATCTTTTGCCTTCTGAATTAATCAGATTCTGTGATTCTATTAAGTTGGCAATCTGTGCCTTGAAGATGTGTCATTTCAGGACGCCTCAGCCAAACAGAAAAGCATTCTTCCTAAGAGATGAGAGGCTTCCTGAGGAGGCAGGGCAGGAAAGGAAACTTACTACTTCAGAGCAGAGTCTGCCCTTTTCTAACCTGTGAGATGGTGACAGTTTCACAGTGCACACAACGGATGCGGTAACGTTTGCTAGAAGAGGTGGGAGCCTGTATTTCTGAGTCATCTACAGTGTTGTAAACCAATGTTAAAATAAAAAAATATAAAGTAAGCAAGTCAGAAAAACAAACTCAAAATATGATAGCAAAAAGGTGAGAAAAGAAAAATGATGCAACTTCAAAATTATTTTAGTTCTCCAGTGTAGGACAAAAATTGGTTAATAATGGAGTAATTGGAAAGTAATTGGAGCCAGGGAGCAATATAACAAGTCATGGGAGCAGTATGTTATGGGGGAGCTATGGATCTAGCTAGAGAAAATGTTTATTTTTGTTCAAAGTCATTTTGGCCAGATGATGGATGTCAAAGCTAAGGAACTGAAAATGGATGTAACCACTTCTGCTTTCAGAAAAACCTTTTAATTCCAGCATTCTATGATCCTAGATGTAATCAAGTAAGTTCTTTAAGTATAAATATATTTCTCCTACAACCGATTTTAAGGTATAAGCACACACTTGACAATTAATTACAGAAAAATCTTTCTTCATGAGAATGTTCTACCTGTATGAGATAAAAATGAGAATTACAGTTTCATGGTTTATTTGATTTGATTTTGTCTTGTCTCTACCAAAAGTTTATTATTTTTCTGACTTTTTGAGATATTAGTGACATGTAACAATGTGTAAGTTTAAGATTACGTGTTGATTTGATACACTTTATATATAGATATACCAAGTGTATACACATTTATATACATATATCTCATTTATACACATTATATTGCAAGATGATTACAACTGTTTCTTTTTTGTGAAGGAGAATATTTAATATCTATCTTTAAAAGGCCACTCTTGAAACAGTATATGCATATGAACTAATTGTATAAGTTGGTGAAATTCTGTAGGTTCAAGTATGCTGAAAGGACATACTATCTCATTACAAGATTCAGGGGAACTTAAGGTTTGAAATTGGGCTGCTTGTGGTATCCACTTGGGTTGATGGGAAAATCTGCCTGTTCTTAAAAATTTCCTTCTTTGGTAGCCCCTTCGGGCCTGGTCCTGAAATGCCATCTTGGAGCTCAGCCAGTGCCTGTTGACCCATGAACGAGAGCAGCTAAATTAAGGGCAAATTCTTAGGACCTTGGTATGACCGAATGGTTTAAATCTATTATTACAAAAGTCCTGGGGTCTGATACTGAAAAAATAATTAAGAGAAAAAAAAGTGTTAGTAGATTGTGTATTGGACAAAATTATGCTGCCATATCTGTCCAGCTGAAATCTAAACTCAGAATGACTGTCGTGCATATAATGAAGACATTAACTTTTAATTATTTGGCTGAAAGAAAGGCCACGGCATGGGAAAATAAAACTTCACAAAGTAAGGATTAGATTAAAACCGTGGGCTCTCACCCCCTGCTTCAGTGGCTCCTGTGAGCTCCGACAGCTTTCAAATTGCTTAAATAGTTAGTAAGGTGACTGTAACATTGACCAGCAAATGACATAAATCCAGAATTAATTATAAAGACTTAAATAAGCAAAAAGAAAGGGGTTTTCTGGGTCCAGATTTACTGTGAGATGTCTCCATAATGAAATTTTAATCAGTTTGTTTATTTAAGGAAGAATTAATTTCATATCATATTGCAGAAAATATAGTATTCTAATAAAGTTTCCTGACTTCAGAATTATTTAAGTGGATCAGTTGTATCTCAATTTTGGAAGACAATGTGTATGGTTTTGTGGTTTTTTTGTCAGACCAGAGTTCAACTTGGTACATGACTAAAGGCAAGCATACTTATGAGCTCTCTTAAGCCTCTATCATTTTTAGAGAACTGTCCATCTTTCCCATCTCCACACCTCCTGAAAGTTCATTCTCCCATCTAATTTGGAGTGAGTTATTATTTATGGATTGCTTTTTATTTATGAGGTGATGAGGGGTGTCATAGTTAGCTGGATGCCCCTGTGAAGTCCCACAGATCGGTGGTGAGGCCATCCATTTACCAATTGACTTTTAACCTTCTCTAGCTGACACAACATGATTTATTTTCAGGCTCAACAAATGAGCTAAGCCTTTGGATATAGGCAGGTTTTTGTTTGTAGGCTGAGTGTATTGTACCTGAAAACAACCATCCTGTTCTTCATTGCTATAAAACACTACATTACAAATGTTAGATAAATAGGATCATGTAGTGGGCATCCTTTTAAGATTTGAGGGTTTTTTTTGTTTGTTTGTTTGTTTTTGTTTTTTCCACTCAGTGTTCTTTATCTGAGGTTAATTAAAGTTCTTGTCTTTATCCTTTTTAACCATTGAGTATTTCTCAATAGTTGGATATGTTGCAGTCTGTGGATTCATTGAAGATCAGTTGGATAGTTTCCAGAGTAGGCACTAATGAACAAACCTTGAGTAGCCCCTGCCCTTGAGCATGGCTTGGCTCTGATTCAGTTTAAACATTAGCAGGAGCACAAATGGCACCATGCTACTTCCAGACTTCCACTCTGGCTCTTTTATACCAGGAACCATTACTATAAGGAAACCCAAGTCAGTCATACAATGTGGTGCAGGAGAGAAGAATCAGGAAATCCAGACAAAAAGGGTAAACCAAGGTTACTGGTCAACTGGTAGACCTGGCTATTCAGCAGACACCGAGTATCAGCTTTCCAGACCTGAGTGAGCCAGTTTGGAGGAGGGTTTCAGATCCTGGCTGATGCCATTGAATCCAGTGGGCTATGCCTGCAAAGCACTGACCAAATAGCAGAATCATAGCAAATAAATTCAATGGCTATTCCATTAAGCCCCTAAGCATTTAGTAGGTTTGTCCTACCAAAAGCTATATACAGCAATCCATTGACATAATTAGATTTTGAAATATTTATAATTAGAATAGGAATACACATTCTAGTGTAAATTCATCCTGGATATGCGTCATTTCTCATTAATTTGCTCAAATTCCAGGCTATTCTTTTAAATAAATGCAGTTATGAAGAATATGCATCAAATTAGGTAAGGAGCAACACTGTATATTTTATATAACAAAACGTATAGTACATTTAAAAATTTCTAGAAATTCCCTGCATCTAGAGTCACTAGCTCTAAGATCAGTCCATAACCCTCTCACTAACATTCACTGGAACATCCCACATAATGGACAATTATTAGGGACAGAAAAACCAACAAATATAAAATTAATTTGGATACCATAAAATAAATATTGGGTATCTTATAGTGACTTGAAGTAAAATTGTTGATTGATAAATTGGAGAAAAGAAGGTATAAATGACAATTATAAAGAATATTGACTTAATACCACCAACATATTTATAATCAAACTCTCTGGTATGTACAGATATTATACAGAATAGTTATTATGACTTCATTAAATTTGTGTAGACACCAATGGTTTCCAATAAGTTGAAAATAAAGTAAACTGCATGAAAATACAAGTAACTAGTAATAATGTAGTTAATGTGAATGCAGCAATGAATCACAAAAGATTATTCTATTTTAAAATTTTATTCAACAAACACATCAAACAGAAGAGAGTAGTTAACTGTAATTACCCCTCACAATGAGTTTCCCTCATCTTTCTTTTTCTTTTTGTTTCCTTTCAACAAAGGAAAAATTGTAACTTGATGACATCTGATGTAGTGGCAGACATACACTTTCCAAATTTGTTTATTTCTGAGCTATTTTTGACTTTCTTTCGTCATTTAGTCCAAATTAAGTGTTGGTTAATGTGGTCACTTTTTACTGGAGCTACTAAAATGAGGTTACATAAAGCAGAAAATGGAAATAAAAGTTTACAACAAGCTTCATTCTGCTTTCATTCTTTGAAGCTCAGTGGAAAGTATGACAGCATTGCACATTTGACTCTTTGCGTATTATTAAAGTAAAAAATATTACAAAGAACATGACAAGCTGAAGGAAAAAGTATAAGCCAGAACAAATTCTAGCTGTTGATGATTTCCCCAAGAGATCCCTTTCATGGTCTATCGAGAAATGCATCACAAATTCTTTCTAAAATTGTGTTTCCCTAATGTCTGCCTCCTGAAAAATTCCCAAAAGTTAGTTTCTTAGATTTATCCTGCACCAGATAATCAATTGTAGCCGATTTTTCTCCCCATCCAGTTTCTTGAGTTGTCTTGGTGCTCATCACACATGTTTGCTAGTTCTCAGTATAGATTTAAAACAAGTCATTGATGAAACACAAATGGAAGCATTTGGTTTCATTTAATATGAAATCAGTGTTAGAAAAACAGGATTACAAATAGTAGGTAAATAAAGAAAGACACTAAGGAAATGAAAAATACAGATGACAGACAGACAGTTTGGATGAAATGCTCAATCTTAAGGTCATTGGTTTCCATGCCTATGTCAGTTTCTCTTCTATAAAATAGCATTCTATTAACCAATCACATGGTTTAAAGGTTTTCTGTTGTTTTGAGATGACCTACAGAGTCTCTCAGAAGATTTAAAGCTAAAATATATATTATTTCCAATTTACATTAGTTATAATAACAAGGGTATACTAGAGAAGAGATTAAAAATTACTTGATCTGAATTAGAAAAATGTTTTAAGTTTATGGCTCATTTAGAGTAATTTGGAAATGGCTCAAAGATGAAAATACATAGTAACAACTTATCTGTGTTCCCATATGTTAGTCAAGCTATCTCTGAACATAGCAATTTTAACAAATTGTACAAGTTAAATAGAGAAATAATCAAATATATTTAAAAGTTAGACCAAAAGAGTTTGGGTGGCATGTTTAGGCAGGGATGTTAGAGGTTAGTGGTGATAAAGATGTATTTGATTTATTGCTTCAGTTATCCATTTTATTTTATTCAGTTTTGTATACTTGGGCATTATCACTAAATCACAGCTTCTCCAAATATGTTAAAAATATATGTTCAAATGTACATATTAAAAATATATACATACAGTCATGAAGCTAAATTGCTCCTTCATTCCATTTATAGATCTACACCCTTAATAGATGATGACTATAAACTGACTTTGATCTTAAAATTCTTCTTATCTTGATTTTAAATATATAATGAATGGTAGTCTGGATCTTTCTTTGATCATATGCTTTTTAGTTACTAAGTGTTGTATACAGCATGTTACATACTGTATGTAAGTACATAGAGTGGGTGTGAGTACTTGGCACCCAAATACTCAAAATGCAGATATGTTTATTAATTTAATAAAACCAGTAAGTTGGAGAGCTAGTTTTGAAGAGCAAAAGCTATTATTCATAACTTAAAAAATGTGTTAAATTAGCTGTAATGGTTTCATACTTTTTTTTTAGTCTTAAATATTATAGTTCTGAGTCTGTTCCATTCCTAAAATTGTTAATAAAATAAAGTGATCAAACAACCAAAAAAACTATTTGTATTTTCTCCTAGTCCTTTAGCTTATTTTTAAATATCTTGCATTTAATTTAATTTTTATTTTACCTGGAAATTAAAAGTTTTATTCTTAAGCAGCATTTGTACTTGGTAATGAAGTAAAACACCATTTCCGCCACAGTTCTGAGTTGCAATTCATTATAACTCTTTGCTGTAGTGGATTCTTCCCTAGTGGCAGTTTATCTTCTCAGCCCATTTTATACTACAGGCCCGGTGGCAACTGAAAACAGAAACTGCTCCCTTTCCCTGTCATAGTTCATGGGATGCCTGGTGAAACCAGGTACTGGGTCTCTGACACAGTGCTGGACACACAAGAGAATAACTTGCCCAAGGGCAACCCTGGACCAAAGCGTAGGATGGGAGGCTGGATAAATGCACAGTTCTCTCAGTAAAGAATGTGCATCCTACCTGTCTCCTCAGAGTCACTGCACTGGGATCACCTGGCCACCTCCCAGTTGCTTACTCCAGTTGGTAGCTAAATAACACATCCTGTAATGGATTGACTATGCTTCTTCTCAAATTCTCTGCTCCTATTTCTGCAAGCACTAAGCTCTCAGAATGCAAGGGTTTGCCTTAGACTGTGTTTTTAAAGTAAATCCAGGCTAATATAAACATTCATTCTTGATGCTATTTTTTGGCTCTATTTTGTCCCATGGGCTTGTTTCTCGTGGCTTTATAATTTAATACCTGGTAAGACAATTGTATGCTTTTCTCTACTTAAAATCTATCCTGAGGTGCCCTCATGAATTTAACTTTTTAAGATTAACTTTGAACCAGTTAGGCAATTTCAAACACTTGTCAATTTTTTTAAATTAGAAATGATTGATACACTTCTATCCAATTTCATAATGTTGCTAAATGAACTATTGTTTTTTAATTCCTTAAACCCCAGTTTCCTTTTTTTATGAACTCACTAAAATCATCTTCTTCACTGAGTTCATATAAATAATAACTGAGAAATACACATGTGCATATACATATTACTCTTATATAGTGTTTGGTACACAATACACACATGATACTCACTATATATATGCAGTACATGTAGCACATAGACTACATGCCCCTAGTATATACATGATACTCTTGTACAGTGTTTGATACATAATGCACATGAAGCTTTTAATGAATGGATTGTACATATCCTGACCTACTACTATATTGTCCATTGATATCTCCTAGTAGATAAAGACGGTCAAAGCACAGATTAATCAAAGCACACCTTATATTCCATAGTGAAATCTAGTATTTTTCTTTTAGCAATCTTACATTTTTTCCCTAATTTTTTCTAAGAATTCAATGGAAATATTGGATGAGACCATTTTAATTTCATTTTCCAGCCAATTAAAACTAAAAGGTTATGTTTATCATGTACTTCCATGGGAGGTTTGCTGGAAATGTTTTATACATGGAAATAAATGATTCTTACAGTAATTTTTTGAGGTAACAACTATTCCTATCTCCATTTTATGGATGAATAAATAGACACTAAAATATTTGATACATTTACCCAGCTAGTAAATAATAAATTCCATATTTAATTCAAGGCAAACCTTGTTTTTTGGAAAAGCAATTGACTACTCCATATTATGTTTATAGCTAACCACTTAACAATTCTCACCTAAAGTTATTTTTGCTGGTTCTCTTGATTTTATAACACAATCATATTAATTCCAACTATCAGTATCTTACTTCACCTTTCTAATAATTATTTCTTGAGTGTCTTTTTGAATGTTGAACTTTTTACCCTTTTTGAACTTTGCTGAATTAAAAACAGTTCATTTTAAAATTTGTATTTTATGTAAGTGGCCTGGGGACAGAATGTTCTCCATGTTTCCAAATCTAAAATATTTTGCTATATTTGTTTGCCAAACCCTGAACACCAATCGGTCCCCCAAGTCTTTTTTAAAAATAGGATACTAGTACCACTGTGTAATTGCTCCCACCTCCTCTTGTGGACCTTTTCTAGTGCCTGTTCTGGGTAGGCAAACTCTGTGATGTCCAGGAGCATGTGGCAGGGAAAGGTGTTTGGGGTTCAGGTTAACCACCTTTCCCACCCAGGACACCACATTTGGCTACAGCTCCCATCCAGATGCCTCACACAAACCCAAAGACCCGAGTCTAGAGTCCAAGTTCTGAGTGTGCAGTTAATTTTCAAAAGGCACATGACTAAGAGGTGAGTGACTTAATATTTCCAATCAGTCCTGTAGCTTCCTTTACTTTCAAATTTATAAATGGGGACATTGAAATCAACTGTGGCAGCTCCTATAAACAGAACCTGCTATATCACCTGACATAGAACACTGGAGTAAAATGCTTGCATGTCGATGGTGACAATTACAGCTGTAGGCCAGGAAGAGAAAAGAGCAATTGAATGTGAAGAAAAGGCATATCTGTTGCCAAAAAGCAACCCCAATGAAGAAGATAAATGACATCAGCAAGAGAAGTTTCCAACAAAATGTCAAGGTCATTCTCTGGTTGTTTCATTGAATGGTGTTGATTAATCAGAATGAGATATCAGAACCTTTGTTACATTTTTAAAAGTGACCTAGTATATTTCCTTGAGGTTCTTTCTCAAATGCATGGGATAAGTGCTTCTACAACAGCGAAAAAGTTAGATGAATTTATGTTGCGTTTCTGAATTAGAAAATGGTTTTATCCTCAGTAAACCATGTCAACAGACCTGAGAAAACTTTTTGGTATGTCAAAGGAAACTCTCTGCATTTAGCAACAAAACAAAAAAGATTTGTACAGGTCATCTTGACCACCTACTTGTGATAGGCTGTTAAGAGGGGTATTATTATTAACATTACCAACAGTCCAATGAATTAATTAAAAAAAATCCCTCTGACAGATGTACAAATGAAGGAAAGGAGACAAAGTACATCTGTCTGTCTTGTGCCTACCTACCCACCTATCCACCATTAAACACATCTCTTGGTAAAGGAAAGCACTATAATAACATAATAACCACTCCATCACTTAGTAGTCTTATAAACAATGTATAAAGGTCAATATTGGCCCATTTTCCCCATGATAGGAGGATCTAGAATTGGTAAACAAATGAATATCATTATAGAACAACTCTGTATTTCAACAAAAGAAGAATAAAACTACCCAACTCTTTTCAAAAAGTTTCAAGACTAAGAACCCTATTTGCTTAAATTAAAGTAGCTTATCTGACCAACACCTTAAAAAATACTTATTTTCTCATTCTCAAATATAGTGGCCTGAGCTTTTCTTCGTCTCCTTTTTTTTTTTTTTTTAATCTCTTTGGTAGATCAGAAAAGACAGGAATAATTTTAAACACACACACACACAGGAAGACCGGGGAACCTCCAGGTAGGGAGAGCAGGAAGAAAACTTTGTGAACAGTTTAAGAGATGTTTACTTCCAGAAGGGAGATGAAACACACGCAGTCATGCGATTTTATAAGGGAAATGTTTTTTTCAAAGAAATAAAACATAGAAGTGGCCAGTCACGGTTTGAGGAATAACAGAAGACTCAAATTAAATACCATTTCATTAGCTTTTTAAGTGGAATGACTCAATAAATGATTTGTTTTAAAAATACAGACATCCAATTAACCCCACTATGGAGACTGACAGTGGAAGAACCACTAATCTTAGAAGGGGTATTGCCTTCGGCTTCTGGAAGAGATTCTCAGTCGTTAGTGTGAGCATAAACGTGTTTCCTGAGGTGTGTATATTCACATGCACGCTTGGACACACACCTAGGATGTGAAATTGACCTGCTCGCAACAATGGATTATTTATTAGAACTCGCCTAAGGCAAATAGATGAGAGTGAATTCGTTGCTAGGAGCAGGGACACAGGCGTGGATAAGAGATGCTCGGTGTCAGCACCTCGTCCTGGCGGCCCCCCTCCATCTGCGGTTTCGGTCTCCGTGGGCCTTCCCTGCAGAGGGCAGTTACCTGCGGAAATAGCCAGACTCCGCTGCGAGCACCAGGCGTCTCCCCGGCCCCTGCGTGGCCGAGTGGAGCCAGAGGGTCGATCCCCTCACCCTCATACACAGCCTTCCTTTCACCACCTTCCGTTTATACAAAGACGGGCTTATCCCAATTTTTTTTCCTGTTGCCTTTGCAATGAAAAGCTCTCCACGCGCAGCCTAATAAAGTTCTATGCCTACCCCACCCCCATCCCAAAAATCCCTGCCAAAAAAAAGAGAGGGTGGGGCGGGGGAGACTTAAACCTGGAACTCATTTAGCTAAAGGGACTTTAGTTAACAAGAAAGTTACCCATCATGAACTGCAGGTAACACCTCCCGTGATCCTAAATCCATTACCTGGAGACTTAGCCCAGGCTGAGTTTGATTTTATGAACTGTGAGGTTGCAATGTTGAAAGTCTGCAAATTGGACATAAATTGGACGCAAAAGACTGGGGGAGCGGAGTGATTTTCTCTCTAATGGTGTTGCAGGCTTTGGCTCTTATTGGAGATGCCTGTAACCTGGAGCAGAGACAGGACATAGAACTGCTGTCTGAAGGTCTTTCATTCCAGGAGCACTTCCCGCCCCCAAAGGGTTTGACTCCAGCAGCTTTATCTAGAACAACCTCTTAGCTTGCTGCTATGTGAATTGCTCACCATCACTCCGGTGGAACGTGCGTGGTTGTGCGCACACACCCAGCCTGAAGTCAGCAATAGAACAAGATTTTTTGTTTGCGCTCTGCTTCTTACTGTCAGCAGGTTTTTTACCTGGGTCACTTTCATCCAGCCCCTTGAAAGAGAATTCTTCTCTCCTAGAAATGGTGATTGATGTCATGAAATCATCAGCTCTTGGATTTTAAGGAAAACAAAGATTACTTTCAGATTAGTGCTATCGTTCTCCCCACTTAATTGAGCATTTATTATTCTGACTTTGTTCACTTAAGTATTCATTGATATTTACTTTGTGAAAGGATCTAAGGATGAATCCGGGGTGAAAATTTGGGCAGGCATAATTGGTGACATCGCTATAGAGTAAGATCGGTGCTAACAAATTCTATAATACAGATGAAATAAGAAAATATAAGGGAGGGGAGATTAAATCCGACAGCAATTTAAGAAAAGCATGGAAACGTGGACTTCAAAAATTTGTGATTCACCAAATTGATTGTGTTTGGATCTGGGGTGCAGAGCAGAGATGGGCAGAAAGAAAGCTTCTAGAAGGCACAGCACCACAAGGTCATAGAATGGGCTTTTGTGTGGCCAGTTTGCTGTGCATAGAGGAAAGAGGATGCAAGTCTGAAAGTGGCACAGCCACTACTTCCAAACACAAGGCTAGGCTAAATCCTTTCAGAGGAGTAGAGTTTCTGGAAGAGTTTAAACATGCAAGGTGTATGTCTATAAATCTGCTCAAACCAGCATTAATACCATCCACTACGATATCTCTAGTTACTGAAATTCATCCAAAGGGTGAATTGCATCTTAAACAAAAGTAGACCAAGTTTTTAAAAGAATGTAAAGGATTTTTGAGAGACTAAATTTTTAAAGTTTAACAATGAAAACAGCATGAAGCATTTTTATGGAGTCAGGTCTATCAGCTCCTTGATGGTGATTACCTATGAAGAAGTGGAAGAAAAAGAGGTCTAACTGTGGTGTTTCTCTCTCTTTAGAAACAGATAGAGAAAAATCAGACTCTGAGGCAAAAAGGACAAAATATTCCTTTTTTTTTTCATCTGAGCAATAAGTAGTTACCTGGACATTAGTTAGCATTTTCGATATTTTCCATAGTACTTAACTGCTTTGGATTTTTAAAGCGGATTTTTTAAATTCTTTTAAAATTTTTTTTAAATTTTTAAAATTGTATCTCTCCACACACTCACTCCACACTTGCATGGCTGACTTTGTCTTCTTATTTCTGACAGCACTGAAGTGATTCTCCCACCTCCCAAGTTCACTCTGGGATCCACAGGTGTCCCTTCCCACATGCTGAATCACATTTTGGTTCTGAAGCCTGCACTGGACTGCAGAGAGAGGAGGGCAAGGAACCCTTAACGCCTCTTGGACCCTATAACTTGTAGGATATCACATAGGGATTATTTTGCTCTTAGGGTAACAGGGCTTTAAGTAAAACACTTCTAGCTATAGCTCCAGAGCTTTCCTCTGCACATCCTAAGTCCCAGTGAATAATCAGACAAACTTAGAATCCTCCCTCACCTCTGGCAATTCTCTTTATTACTTGATCAAGCTGTACTGACTAATTCTCAATTTTCCTCAAGATGAGTGTCTCTCCAAAAGGCTCGCTAAGACATCCTACAGGTCCATTGTCCAACTGCTTAAGTGACATGCCCAGTCACTTAAGCAGGTTGGGTTCTCTGCAACACCAGGAAGTTTATTCTGGCAGAGAATGTGGTGCAGGCTGGAAACAGGAAGTGGCTGCAGGCAGGGAGACCAGGGAAGGAGGAAGCTACCGCAGGCAGGCACACAGGCAGACTTTTATTTTCATATTTCATCATTTATGGCTGTCTTCTTTCATGATGTGTGATGAGTACATGACAGAATCTATGTGGATATAAATGGTGATGATGTATTTTCAATTTCTTGAAGTCTGAAAATCAATATATTGAAAACCTGAGTCCCCAATAAACCTCTCCCTAGGTTACTCTAAGGTACACTCCAGCAAACAGCCATCCTAAAAATCACTGCAAATAGCCTTTTCCAAAGCTATCACCCTGGCCCTTAAACAAAACTCTCAGAAAAACCGGAAGGGATGAAGAAGGGATAAGAAAGTCGTAGGTAACTGGTTTAGTGAAGATTTTTGTACGCATGGCCTTTAAATATGCCTTTATAGAATTACATCTGCACCTCTTTATTCCACTTAGAACTACTACTTGTAAAACCAGCTGAGCAAACACAAACAAACAAACGAACAGAAACAGTCATGGAAGCATATTTAGAATCATTGGTCAATCACCTTCTCTCATTTAATGACATTTTGACTCCAAACACAAAATGCCTACAGATCCCATGGATGGGGCGATGTTGGTCTTAAATGATTTTGACTTGAATCAAAGGAAAATGAAGACAAGATGAGAAGCGGGCACCTTTTTCATGTTACCTTGCAGGAAATAGTTTCATTTGCTGAGTCCCTGCTATTCTAGGAGCTAACATTTTATGTGAACATTGTTCTTTCTGCAACATCACTTTTGGAAGAATTAAGTTTCTATGGATTTGGATGTTCACTGAATTTGCCTGCAAATTTTGGTAGTCTGAGATAATATGAAGAAAAACAAACCAGCCACTGAATAGAAAATCACACAGTACAAATCTGAAAGTACTTTGAGTTTTGTTACATGAAGGGTCAAAACTTCAATCTTGGCTGCAAGGGGCAACACGAACACACTGCTATGCCGAGTGTAGGTTTTAAAATATGGTTGAAAAAAAAAAAACTAATAATGCACTGGATTGAGCTTGTGTTTCCTTCCAGACTCCAGCATATTTGTATGGACAGCACAAGCCAAATAACTGTATGCCCTGATTCAGCTAATTGCTATAGAGCAAAATATGAAAGAAGACCTTTCTGGTGCTTCCAATTACTGTCATTACTACTGCTACAAAAACAACAAAACAACATTTAAAAATGATTTTCCAGTGTCATATGCTGTCATGGTATCATTTTAGGGATAGTCTTGGAGTCAAAAAGCCCTGTTTGCTTTTTAAACCTTAAGAAAATGGCAATACTTCATCCACATGGAATGAGAATAACCCTCATTCACATCTCCCTTTGATTTTGACGTAGCCAAGTCAATCAGTAAAGGTGAGTTACTGCCACCACCGTCACTGGAAGGGAAGAGAAAATCAACTTTGACAGCAATATTATTCATTTGAGTTTCTTTGGGCCCGAGTGCAGTTGGAAGCAAAAGCTTAATTTGGGGCATGTGATTCTTCAGTTAATTTATAACCTTACTAGAAGTAGATTCTGCTCTCTCCTCTGCTTACAAAGTAAAATAGTGTTCCATTCTTACGTAAGGAAGTTTTAAGGAATTAACTGTTGTGGGAGCTTACCATCATAAATAATTTAATTTTACTTCTTAATAAGAACTGGGTAATTGTCTAAGCAATTGCCAGTGAAAATAATGATAAAAGTGAAATCGAGGCTTCAGCTGCAGGGTGTAAGCTGAGCAGCTGTAGTGGTCTGGGAAGGCATTTCCTTCTGTTTATTTATTTATTATATTTACTGGGCCCTCCTATTGCAGGAAAAGCCTGCGGGCACAGTTAGGAATGGCTAAATGCGGTGGCATGGAAGGTGCCTTTTTATCTATCCATTTATTTTTCTTTCTTACAAGAACATGTAAATACAGGAAAAACTACCAGTCAGCAGTGGTTTAGTTGCTCGAGCTGCATTATGACTATTGATGTAAATGTGGGTTTATCATCACACTGAAAACACCAGGGACCAAATTCTACGAATATTATGTGTCTAATTGAGATGTTATTGGGCTTTTACTGTCACAGTATGAACTGCACTTCTTGGCTGAACTTAAAGAGAACTTAAATTGAAACATGACTATATAGACATACATATATTAAAATACATGTTTATGTGTGTATGTATGTATGTGCAAGTAAATATATACATATATATAAAACGTGTGTGTTTATAAAGCATAAGTTAGTTTCTGAATTCTTCTCATTTTGATCACTTTTGACCATATGAAACTGATGGGTAATTCTCATTCTCAGAGTCTGCCTGATACAGAGGCATCCCTTTGAAGATAATCTGCAGTGGTAACTTGGTTGAGGTGGAGAGTAAATGAGGTTCAGATGCCAAGGTAACCATCTTCAAATACAAATGCAGTGATCAAGAAGTCATCAGGTGGAGGTTGAGTAGAGATAGAATTAACATGAGGAACTCCCTGGTGGCCTAGGGGTTAAGCCTGAGTGTTATCACCACTTAGACCTGAGTTTGATCTCTACCCAGGGAGCTGACCTACATGGCTCAGCAGACTGCTTCTGTCTGGGCCACTGCTCCCCTCAGCAGTAGATCTGCCTGTTCTGCTCCCCACTGTGTCTCTGGTTGGATCTTTTCATTTCCCTGCACCTCTGGCCTAGACCCCAGTTCTTCTGCACAAGTTAATAAAATCTTTAAAAAAAAAATCAACATGAACAGAGTAGAAACAAGGTAAGAGATGAAGATGGTTAATTATCCACGCATTCCCTTGCCAAGTTCCATGCTACTGTGGTGGCCAGAGTACAAAAATGATGAAGTTCTAGCTGAGTTTTCTGATGACTCCTGAGCTTGGGGACATTGTCAGATGTCTGTGATAACATGTGCACAAGCTCCCAAATCTAAGATAATTTTATTCTCCTTTGTACTTTTCCGTGAACCCAGTTCTCATTTGTACAGCCACTAAATGCTATGACCTCTCCGTCTGTTTTTCTTATTGAAAAGTAGTTATATGGAAAATATAACTTTGGAAAATAATTTGGGGAAAATTTCTTCCAATCATATTTTCAAAGATCAATGCTGACAGTGGTTGGCGACATCCATAAGAAAATGAGTTTATGCTGTCTCTCACTTCTCCCTGTTCCTAAAAAATAATCCTACTCCATAATGTTTCAAAATATCTTTCAAATTAATTTGAAATTTTGGGCACTTCCCTACATCATAAATATATTTTATGAGATGGGTTTTAGTTAAAAATTCAAAATTTTGGTTAGCACGATTAGTAGGTTTTCATGAACATGCCTGAATACACTACTGCTATTATTTCTTGGTGATATATAATCTAAAATGTGTTTACTGGCTCAAGTGAACATTTTTAAGGTCAATTGCAAAACTACACTCTAACATTATTTGTCCATTTTATGCCCAGAATTAGCACTCACCCTATTTTTCTTTAAAGAATCATTTTTATTTATGTATATAAGAACTGGGGTGTAGGCCAGAGGTGCAGGGTGTGAGAGGATCTAGTAGAGACAGAGTGGGGAGCAGAACAGGCAGATCAACGGAAGTACACTGCTGAGGGCAGCAGCGGGCACAGCAGGAGAGGTCTGCTGCGCCATGTGGGTCCCCTCCCTGGCTGGCGGCAGGGATTGAACTCATGCTGCAGTTGGGATCTTACTCGTGCTGCAGTGGCTGTGTTTGCTTCATAGTGCGTTGCTTAACCCACTGCGCCACCAGGGAGGCCCCACTCGCCCTGTTTTTAAGATGCATTGTTGATTTTTTTTTTCAAAACAACATGGAAAATTTAAGCTATAAAGCTTGTAAAGAAATGATATAAAAAAGTCTACCCATTCCCAGTTTGTTGATTTTTCCTGGCTCATCCTTACCTGATCTGTGGGAATATCACCACAGTAGTTAGCTCCCCAAGACAGTGGCTAGTCACTGGTACTCACTTTCCAATTTCTAGGACAGGGAAACAGCTTAACCATGGATTCTCACTGCTGTAGGACACTGCAGGCCATGCAGAACAATGGTGCAGGAATCACTGCCAAGGAACACTATTGGAGGACCCTGAAACAAAAGTGAGTGAATGTCCTTTGGAAGTAGTTTGGGGTATTCTCTATAAAAGGTGAAATTTTGTAATATTTGGGTGTCTGGAATTGGATAGTCATCCAGGATTTTAGGACTTGTTGGGGGATTTTCTTCCTACTCTGGTAAAGAAAAATGAACTCTTCTCTGTTGACAAACTGCCATTCACTTACTGCACACTGTGAACTGTTATGTTAGCCACATTTTGATTAAATGGCATAATTTGCAAGTAGAATACTGAAATAGGATAGTAATGATAAAGTGCAAAGTTGGACTTTTATTACAGTAGATAATTTAAATCTAAGCTCCCTACCAAAGATTATTTCAAATTACTATGGATGCATTTTGGTCTTCCTTAGCAAGTAATTAGGAGAATTGGTGCAGCCTGATGGCACAACCTTCATTCTTTGGAAGCTGACAATCTAAATTTAAATGTCTTCTGTAATTTGCTTCATCAGTACATATACTAAAACTAGAATAAAACAGAGAAGGTTGGCATGATGCCTGACATGCAAATTCATGAAGTGTTCCATATTTTAGAGATTGATATCAAAGATCTATAAGAGCATATGCAACTCAACAAAAATACAAACAAACCAATCAATCTAAACAATCCAAGTGCTACAAGGGCACTTCTCAAGAAAAGACATGCAAATGGCCAAACGGCACATGGAAAAATGTTCACCATCATTTATCCTCAGTCCTACAAAGCAAAACTAGTGTACTATCACCTCACACCTGTGAGAATGAAACATATCAAAAAGACCAGAAGCAAGAGGTGTTGGCAGGAATGTAGACTGGTCCAGCCCTTATGGAAAACTACATGGAAATTTCTCAAAAATATAAAAATTGATCTTCTATACAGCTCACTATTTCCACTCCTAGATATATATCAGAAGAAGAGGAAAACACTAATCAGAAAGGAAACTTGCACTCCCAAGTTTACTGCAGTGCTATGTACAACAGCCAAGCTATGGAAACAACCTAAGTGCCCAAAAACAGAGGAGTGGATCAAGAAGATGTGAAATATATACACTGTGGAATACTACTCAGCAGTGTAAAAAGATAAACTCATGGCATTCACAGCACCATGGATGGAGTTGGAAGGTATTATACTAAGTAAAATAAGCCAAAAAAAGAAAGACAAATACCAGATGGTGTCACTTTTATGTGGACTATAGAAAACCAAACAGTCCAATAAAGTCAAACTTAAAAACTAAGTCTTAAGAGCTGACTATAGAACTGAGGCATCTAGAGGAGAAGAGATGAAAGAGAGAGAAAGCTAAGTGGGGAGAATGTTCAGCGTTCTATGAGGGGCAACTGCGTGTTTTGGTGGTGAGTGCACTATAGTGATGGCACTTGGGTAGGAAAATCTTATACTCACAAAATGCTGACAACAAAGTAAACTGACAGAATTTCAGTGAAAAAACTTCAATTAAAGGTTAATAAATAAATGTGTGCTGTGTGACATCACGCACGTCTTACCCTCTTTGAGCTCTATTTAAGATAGGAGGCTATTTAAGTGTATAAATTTTACTTTAAAAATCTTTTTAATATATAAGGAGTCAGGAAGTTAGGTTTGTCATGAATCAACTTGCAAAATAAGATATTTGAGAAGTGGTAATTATTATGAGAATTAGGAATAAAACTGCATAGGTATGTGAAATATGAATGCATTATCTGAGTTTCTTGCCAGCTCTTCTGTCCTTTGACAAATCCTAAATTGTTTCTTTTTAATCCCAAAATTTTAAAAGTATACCTGGGTCCATCATATAACCCACAAAATAATTGCCCCATTTAGCTTGACCCCAAGATCCAATGATAATTAAAGATGAGCTATGTGGAATTAGACCCAAAGGTTATAGAGATAAACAGCTCATAATTCTACTCTAATATAGTCTTTACTAAGAGAACAATAGTCCAGGGCCTTTAGCTACTACCCAAAGGTAGAGACAAGTTCTTATCTCCCCTGCTTCCTATACCATTCTTAAGCTAATAATTACCGCTTCCCAGTCTCCTGCTCTCTAGACTAAATACACTTAATCATTTTTCTTTCCTCACATGAAAACTACTCAATTTCTTTCCTTATTTTTCTGGACTTTCCCTAGACTTTGCCAGCTTTGCTATGACTTCTGTTTTGAAGAGCAGTATGTACAGAGTACATGACCCACTCCTTAATTAAGAATTATGAAGGGATTCTTAATTATCTAGGAATGAATTACTAGGATTAAAGATTATCCATGAGCATTTCACTTTTAAATTCATATTAACATTTTCATTGGTTCAGCTAATTATGTACTTTGTGGGAGGGAAAAAAAACGGGATATTTGCTTAAGGTTAGACAAGCAAGTAGAAAAATTTTCAAAAGCCAAAATAAGTATTTCTTGCTCTGGGGAAAGTGTGAAGGAGCAAGATTTGCAAAAGACTGCTTGTCTTTAGGTTGGTGGCTTGGAGCAATCAATCTCAGAAATGATATAAATAATTCCTTTTAAAGAAATAAGGAGAGAAAAGAAGAGCTACGTACAAAGGCAAAATAAGAAAGGTGTCTTTCCTCTTTAAGCTTCATTATAGGCACCATAAGATTCTTTTAAAAACTGAAAAGTTCTATATAACACATTATTGCTATCCTATTAAACTAAAATTCTCCAAAGACCAAATGGAACACTTTTAGGATTATTCTTTCTCCAGAGTTACCGCTGACATCTTTATCCCCTTGCTTTTTTTCTGCAAACTATGCAAATAACTATCATGGACTGTGTGAAATTTCAAGTGGATCTGGTCAGTGACTATCACTTCTTGGACGAGTGTATAGGAAGTGCAATGAATGGAGATGGAGCACATAAAACATCCCCACTTTCCATTCTGTGCCAGGAAGTACCTTGCTGAATGGAGAGGACTTCAGCATTTTAATTCTCCTCTTGCTGAGAGGGATCAAAGTAGGTAGACTTCTCCCCTTTTCCTTCAAATACTAGTTCGGTTCTCTAAGTGCACTGGAGTATGATTTTCAGATTAATTTATTTTGTGGATGTTCAGATCTAGCGTTTCTTTAGGAAAGATCGAACAGAAAGAAAAGAGAAAAATACACATTTGAGTGAGTGACAGAATTAACACACACTGGAGCCTTTGATTGTGGGAACAGGGCTTATGTAGAGCCAAGACCCATAGAATTTTGAAAAGAAGAAGAGAAACACTAAGGCATTTCCGTTTAACTTTTGGTAGCTTGTTAATTTTTGGTTTATAATTAATTTAGGATCATTAACATTATATGGGGGAAAAAAACCAATTACCCCACAGCATCTCAATTCTCCTGTGGAAGCAAATCCAAAATAAATGCTAACGCTTGATACTGTACCATGAAATACATTTCTAAGAAACCTTTGGCACTTTTTCTCTGAATTTCCAGCATCGTCTGCTAAAGAAACCCTTCAATGAAACCACACAGGTACCGCCTCAGAAAGAAAACGAAAAAACATGGAACCAGAGAGCATTTTCCAGCCAGCTAGCTGGATGTAATCACATCTTCCATATTAGCTGAGAGATGTTTGGGATAACATCCATGACATAGAAATTTCTCCCAACATTTTGGACATATTTTTTCAAGGAGACTGCCTCTCAATTCTGTCAGTCTTTGTCTCTATGTCTATGTCTCTACCCACCTTGGGTTTTACCTCTCTCCCCTCTTCCCCTCATCTCTTTTCTCCCCTTCTCCTGCCTTCTCTTCCCATCTCTTGCCTCCTCCCCTCTCACATTCCCTTGTTTCCTGTCCTCTCCTCCCCGAAACTTGCCTACATATATGACCTCTATGATCTTATTTTTTTTTAACCACCTTCCTTTTACCTACGTTCAGTGCTCCCTTTCTCTCTCAAATTTGACATGCATGTTACTAGCTCTGCTTAGAGCCCTTATTCTGTAAAATTTTATTGACTGCTTGCTTTCCTCATTGAGGTCCCAGTCATTAATAACCTCTTCAATATGTCCTCAATATGTCCTTAGCTAACATGGACACCTAATCTCTTACACCATCCTGGATTTTTTGTTGTTCTTTACAGTACTAACCAATAGCTGGAATCACCTTTGTCATTTGTTGTAATTTTTAGTGCTGCCTCTTAAAACCAGCTAGAACACAAGCCATCACAATGTTTTTATTTAATGTTATATTCCAAAACCTAGTGAGGGAATTACTATTTTGAATTTTTAAAAACTCATTGAGTTTGGTAACTGGATTAGCTATAGCTACCTTCATGAAGATATAAATTGTGAAACATGCATCACAAGTTATAGCAAACCTTAATGTATTCTCATCAACAGATAATAGACCCATGATGAATCACAAAGCAACCAACTGCCACAGATAATTCTCCATGGATTTATACAGGACATTTCTACATTACAGGTTCTGTACCAGGTCGGATGCTGGGACATGCTGGTCAAGCCAAACCAAGGTCCCTGGACTCCTTTCATGCAAAGACCATCGTGTCCATCAATAAAGCACTTCAGCACCTTTAGGCCTTTGGAAAGCAACTAGGTCATATGAAAGATTCTTCTGTCCTTTCTTTCCTGCGTGTCAATCTTTAATTTAGAAGAAAAGAAAAGTACAGCTCTCTCCCTTGGCTGTATTAAAATTTATGGGGCAGGGTGGTTTCCAGGCTGCTGCTCCTGCCGGGCACTGCTCTGATGATGTATGACTACAACGTGTCACTAGTGTAGCTGGGCTCTGATGATCCATTGCGGCAACAAGCCATTTGTCATACATCACTGCCTCCACCATGCCCCCATCCAGGCCTCTCCTGTACACCTCAGCAGGGAATCTTGGCTCCAAGAGAGCCCCACGTTCCTGCTGCTCTCCCACGGCTGCTGCAATCACCATGCATTGAGGAGCAAGCTCCATTGGAGTAAAGACTTAAAGGTAAAACTTCTCATATTCTGAGATCATAAGCTACTAGCCAATGATGATGGTAGGAAGCTTGTTTGTGCTTGTAGAATAAAGACAAAATACTAGTAAAACATTTATGCAGTCTTCCTTCCTGGTGTCTATACTTTCAAGGGTTTTACATTCATGAACTAATTTACTTCTCACCCAGCCCTATATGGGAGATAGCATTGTTATAATACATTTTAAAGATGAGGAAGTGTGGCGCAGCTAAATTCAATTGCCCTCTGTCACCCAGCAAAGTGAGTAGAACAAACAGGGCACAAACCAACACTGTAGACTAGATCAACATGATTATGTCATGTTTCATATATGACCCCAGTGGTTCCTATTACAGGTCAACATTGACTCTTTCCTTCCAGGATAAAATAAACACGGAGACACAAGGATGGCGTGTTATTCAAACTGTAGGATTTCATTGTTACTAATAACTATTATCAATGATGATTGCACCATTTGACAATGGCTTGTTACCCATGGTGGGTACTCAGTGTTCCACTCATATTAATTAGGTCTCCTAGCCTTGTCAAATATTACTCTATTTCCTTTTTTTTCTAATCAATGAGTAAAGTACGTTCAAAAACTATTGAAATTGCTTTCAAAGAAGACACCTGAAAGGGAAAAAAAGGAAAGACCCAATTATTTGGGCAGCTACAAACTGAAACAGTGACTGGGCATAATTTCGAAAGAGTATGTAAAATGCTATTTGTATATATTTTAAGTGAATCACCTTAGGTACAGTCCTTTCACTAATTCACACTAACACACTAAACACACTAATTCAGTGTGTTTACTTTTTTGCTACAACTGAAAATGTCAGTTGTTTAGGGGAAGATTATCTTTATAATTCTTAGCTTCCAATGAAAATAAGGTGAATTGTGAAATTAAAAACAAAGTGATGATTCGCATTTCACTAAAATAAAAACTTCTGCTCTGTGAAATATACTATTATGAGAATAAAGATAGACCAAGAACAGGATTATATTTTCAAAAGTATATCTGATAAAGAACATGCATCCAAAATGTACAAAGATCTCCTAACCTCAACAATAAGCAAAAAAGCAACCCAATTAATAAATAGGCCAAAGACATGAACAGACATCTTAACAAAGATATGCAAAAATTGGAAATACAATGTAAAAAATAGCATCATTTGTCATTAGGGAAGTACAAATGAAAATGACAATGCAATACAAATCCTTATAGATTAGATGCAAAACTCCAAAAAAACTGATGATGCCAATTCTTGTAAGAATGAAGAACAACGGACATTCTCATTTCTTTCTGGTTGGAATGTAAAATGGTACAGTCTCTTTGGAAGATAATTTGGCAGGTTATTGCAAAGGTAAATATAGCCCTAACGTAGGGTCCCCAAAACATGCTCCTAGGCAATTGTCCAACTATTTTAAAACTTTTTCCATGCACAGAATGCACATGCATGTTCATAGAAGATTTCTTTATAATTTGACAATTATTACTGGAAGCAACCCTTCAATATGTGTATGGATTAAAAAACAGTGGTTCATTCATAAAAGGGAATATTATCCAGCAATGCCAAGGAATGGGGTGTCAAGCTACACACAGTCTTCTTTTTCTGTCTCTGTAGATGCTTTTCTCCTTTTTTCCAGTTTTATTGAGAAATAATTGACATATATCATTGTATATGTTTAGGCTATACCCCATGATGATCTGATTTACACATAGAGTGAAGTGATTACCACAGTAGTTGCAGCTAGCATTCATCACCTCTCAGAGATACAGTACAAGCAGAAGAAAAAAATCTTGAGATGAAAAGTCTTAGGCTTTACTCTCTTAACAACTTCCATGTAGATCACATAGCAGTGGTAGCTATAATTGTCATGTTGTACACTATATTCCCAATATGATGTTAACTTTTAACAGTATGAAGTTAATACCTTTGACTCCCATCAATTGGTTCAATTTCTTCTTCCCCCAAACCTCATTTCTAGTAACCACAATTCTGAATATCTTTTTTCTATCAGTTTTTTTAAAATTGATTCCATATTTAAGTGATAAGATGCAGTATTTATCTTTCTCTATTTCACATAGCAGGATACAATCAGAATTCACCCATACTGTCTCAAATAGTAAGATTCCCTTTTTTATGAATTTATTTATTCCATTCCATCTATCTATCTATCTACCTACCTACCTACCGACATGTGTGTTTGTATATCTGTGTGTACATATATGATATATGTGTATGCATGTATATATATATATTGGTGGATGCTTAGGTTGTTTCTAAGTCTTAGCTAATATACATCAAGTTGTTGTAAATATGGTGGGGCACATATTTTTTACAGTTAATATTTTCATTTCCTTTGAATGTATTCCCAGAGGTGGAATTTCTGGATCATATGGTATTTTTGTTTTTAAGTTTTTGAGTGTCACCTGTACTGCCTTCCATTGTGACTGAACCAATTTAAATATCATCACAGTGCACAAATGATCTCTTTTCTTCACATCTATGCCAGCATTTGTTAGATATAGATGACTTTTAAATGCATACTGCTAAATGAAAAATGTCAGTCTGTACAAGCTACATATTATGTGTCTCCATCTCTACAATGTTTTAGAAATGACAGAACTATAGAGATGATAAGCAGAGCAAGGGGTGGGAGTGAGTGGTAAAACACAGAGGATTTTTTTTTTTTAGGGCAGTGAAACTATTCTGCAAAAATATAAAAATGGGCACTAGACTTTTGGCAAAACCCACAGAGCTTTCCAGAAAGTTTATGAAGAATGATTTTTTTTAACAAAATCATTTAAGAATTTGAGAGAGAGCCTCCCTTGTGGCACAAGGGGTTAAGCAGCACACTGTAGTATGAGTTCAAGCCCCCTCCAGGGAGCTGACCCACATGACTTGGCAGACCTCTCCTGCCTTGCCCACTGCTCCCCTTAGCAGTGTATTTCAGTCAGTCTCCCTGTTCTGTTCCCCACTCTGTCTCTGGTGATTCCTTTCACCCTATACACCTCTGACCTTTACCCCAGTTCTTATATACATAAATAAATAAATTTTTTTTAAAAAGAATTTGATAGAACTCAGCATATAACTGAACTGTATTACAAATATATGAAACAAACTTACATAAAGGGATAGAATAAGAAAAATATGATCTATGTAACTATGGAAATGAATTAGATCTGCAAACTAGAAGCAAAAGGCTGTTCTTACACCACGCACACTAGTTGAGCATATCATAGAGCATAAAGAAATATCTATGAACATATGCTGATAAAAATGAATTATTTAAGAAGTAAATGCAAACTAGTCAAATCTTCCATGTAGATGATTATCAAGTACTTGACATAGATATACCACCCTCAAGGAAGTGGAGCATAACCACTGCTTACGTGTGGGCTAGCCATAATGACTTCCCTCCTAAGGGAACAGTTTACAAAGGGAAAAGAAAGAGCAACTTTCCATTAAAGAAACCTGTCAACCAGCCTTCCTCAAAATTAACATCCATAGTGATAAGTTTTATTAGGGGAATATACTTTAAATGTGGTGGGATGGAACTATTTTAGTTCTGTGGACTTTCTTTCCACATCCCATAACCCCAATCTAGTAAAGAAAATGACAACAAACTTGGGGAAAATATCAACTTAGAAGATTTCTACAAAACGCTGATCTGTACTACTCACAGCCCTCAAGGTCACCCCAGACAAGGAAAGACTGAAAAACTGTCACCACCAAGAATATCCTATGTTACAGGGTGCCCCAGTGAACCATCTGTCCCCAAGAAGATAGCGCCTCCTTTGGAAAATATTCAAACCCATCAGACAGGCCTTAAACTGTACCCACTGCTGCTTTTATCTTTTTTGCATGCTACTATGTGTAGGGAAAGTGGCAAAGTCACCTCTGATTTCCTTTCCTGACCTTTGGACATTTTTGAAGAGAGAGCTAACAGATACGTAGTATCTAGGCTGCCATGGCTCCCAAAGTCAGACATTCCTCCTGTATATTTCCCCAGGCCAGGCCTTTTATTCCTGGCTGAATGTTGAGGCCAACAATCAATAAGTGGCTTTCCATCTGCCTTTGACAGAGGAAACACCAGGCTGACACCAGCCAGTCTGGGATCAGCTGTTTCCCTGCCTTTGATCTCCTCTGTTAGGGCTGTCTAAGCACCCTGGGCGTCTGCTTCAGCTTAGATACAGGCCGAGTCATGCTGATAGCCCCTCCGAAGTCCATTGTGGCCATTGTACAGGAGGAGGGGATCACCTGTCAAAGTGACTGGTTATAACCCCTCCCAGGCTGCGGGAAGCCTTTTTGATGCAGGGCAGATGATAATGAGAGTCTAATTGAGTGATTAACTACCTCCACTGACTTGGAGGTTTTAATGACACCTCTACATTAAGGCCTACTTTCCCAGCAGGCCCCCAGTTTGTAACTGTATGGCCATGATATTTGCAATTATAAGCCTTTCCTTTAAACAGCAGGGATTTAACAAATGGACTTGGTCCATCACAGCTAGATGGCCCTCACTTCTGACTCTGCTGTGAAAAACATGTATAAATTCATGCAGATAATTGAATTATCAACACAGGCCATTCCAGGTCCATGCTGCTTTGCATCCAATGGAAACTGAGTTTCAGAAGATCTGGGTCCTTTAACTAACTGAACTAGTGACCCATAGAAACTTCAATTGCGTAAAAACATCTTAAAGATAACTGGATTTTAAGAGTTGTCATGGATATGATCCTTCTAAGCAGTGAGAGTCTGACTAGGTCTACTGTCTTTAATTAACTAGGTCTGAAGAGCCTATTAATGCAATGTTAAAAGGAACCAGTCTCAGCGGGTTCTCACAGTGGGAAAAGTATCCAGGGCTTTCAATTTACAAGGTTTTATTACAAAAGTGCCCTGCTGTTCTGGTCCATGTTCTTTCTGCCTGGGAGCAATTTAATGATCTGCTTTAGAGCAGAGAAATGGTCAGAGAGAAATGTTCAGTGTTATGTGTTAGCGATCAAATACCCGGTGGAATTTACAATGGTAACCAGACACTTCCTTTTCATATCAGAGTAGAACAGGGACAGTGACACCAATACATTGGATTTGAAAAGCCCTCCTTGAACAAATTAGCAGTGCTTGATGAGTGTTTGCTGATGCAACCAGGTGAGGCTGGTGTTGAGCACGTTGCCAACACAAATGATGTAGACAAGACAAGGAAAAAGAAAAAGGAAGAGAAGGAAAAGAAGGACAGAGAAGTTAAGTTTAACTTAACTTCCTTTAATAATGCATTCTTCATTCATTCAGCATCATTCAAGAAATACATATTCTCTATCATGTCCCTCCTGTGTTGTGTTAACAACACCATGCTGACAAACAGGAGTTGTGGAGCAGGCTGTACAATGTAGGATGCTGCCTGAAAGCAAGATCCTGGCCTTTTTATTGATAGAAGAACTATCCAGCACCAGTTGTAAAGGGAAGGTGGACAAAGAGAAAAGGGAAGGGTGAAACTAGAAAATGTGCTATCATCTATAGTTTCAGTGGGCATGAGTCTACTCCCCTCCGCCCCCCCACTTCTCAAGTGCTTGATGACTCAATATTGTAATTGAAATCAAGTCTTAGATTTCCAGCCATGGTTTCAGTCTTATCAAGGGGTTTCCACTGATCAGCTTCTGGGGTTCCTTGTCATATATCAGTCAATAGCTTCCCCCAAATCCAGGCATTTTCAGTCATACCTCATGATGCATAATTTGGGAGTCAGTTTATGTATCTGTTAAGGGCCCCCCAGGCATTCTCAATCATATCTCAGGATGCTTCACAGACTGATCAAGCTTTCTGCTCTTGATTGATTGATTTGAAAGGCACCTTGTGGGTTGGGCTCCTGTAACTGATTAACTGCACAGATCTGACCTTGCTTAGGGATGCAGAACCATAGGTAACAAAGAACTGTGGCTTAACAGGCCCCTTAGGATTAGCAGACTCACACTCCTGGACTCTCTACTGCTTATGCTGTGAAATAGCTGTCACACAGCACTTATGAACAGAAGATGAATATATCTATTTTTCTTTCTGTAGTTCATTTAAGAAACTGTTGCTAAATGGCTGTAAGTTAGTAGGTATTATCACACTCTATTGATAATATGTTAATTACTTTTCTTTTGCAGACTTAAAAGAAGGCACTAATGCAAAATAAAGTAGGTACATATTTGCTGATGGATTCCTAACTCAGTGAAGTGGCTCCCGTGAAAGCAGGGACATAAATACAGCTCAATGTAATACAAATGTAGTAGAAATGTGTGCACAGTGTTAGGGAGTCATGCCATTGGGGTTTGGGATCTCCCCCTAATTGCAGTGAGATAGCAAGGAGGGTGTGAAGAAAGTTCAGCTGAATACATTGAGATCAGGGCATCACTGGAGGGGATCATTCTGGAAAGAGGATGAACACTAGCCATCTGTTCTTTTAAAACACAGATTTTAAAATATGTCAGGCTTTCATTTCACTGATCTGGATGACTTTCCCCCTCAAAGGAGATAGTATAAACCAAATAACCTAAGTCAGAGTTTCACGTTTTTTGACGTTCCAATCACACTTACTCCTGGAGCTCTATCTTATCTTAGGATGACATATTAGAGGAACAGGAAGGTAGGTAGACAGAGTGGTTGTGCAACTTTGAAACTTAAGAAAACACTCTGAAATTTGGATTCATTTTATCTGGTTTACAATTTCATCACTAAAATTATTCTTGCTTCCTATAAAAGTAAAACATTGTCCAGGAATATTACGAGAGTAGTCCAAAACAACTTTGAGGTTTCTTCTTGTTTTGTCCAAATAGACAGATAGTTCTATATACTAAGAGAGAAATTGGACCACACCTCAAGCCCTAACATGTCAGGCTCCTCCCTGAACTAATGGCCTCACCCGAGATCACTGAAAACTTCCTTCAAGCTCAACTTTAGAACAATTTGCTTCCCAATGTTATATTTTTGCACTAATATTGTATTTTATTTTTCAGGATAGGTGTAGTAAATTGGGGTGTTAAACTTACTGAATTTGTTGGCTTGGGCATTGTCAGATATTTATTTGAAACATTAGAATATATTACACATTTTGTACAATAGAAAACATGAGAGAAAGTCTTATTTCCCTAAAAAATATTTATTGCAACCTTGTAGAGAATGAGCATTGTTATCACTAACTAGACCATTCTGCATTCAACCCATGAGAATGCAACAAAACTTTGGCCACTGACTGGTCATGCATTTGAAATGCTGTTTGTTGATGCTACGTATCCAAATTTTAACTAAGTTTTTAGCTACTAACCACATAGTAACTTACCAGCAAGCTTGTGCCTCCGATCAACAAAATGGTGATGGTGGTAGTTCAATATGTCTATTAGTTGTCATGGTCACATGCACAAATTCTGGTGGGTAAGGTGATTAGTTTAGAACCTTTGAATCAGGTGAGGCAAAAAAAGCCAAAATTGCAAAATGCAAATGATCATACATTACCTTCATTTTTAAAGTTTATGCAGGTGCTGCAGGGAGTGATTCATTATAGGTTATTTATAATAATGTGAACAGTATTGGATAAGAAACAACTAACACAATAATGTGCCCCCAAAACTATTTAGTATAGAAAATTTCCCTGAGCTCCTTTGCTTTTTCACCCAAAAGTTTAAAACACTTCTACTGCTAGGCAGTGTTTCTTTCCTTTGTATTCTGAAAATGCCTTGAAACACATCTTGCCATATAAATGACCTCTTTAAAGTATCTCTTTAGCACATGCATTTTGGGTACTATATTTTGTTTTCATATGATAAGATTTCATAACGTTTTATTCCCCCAAATACATTTGAAAAAAACTAAATCAGTGAAATCAATAAAATTATTTTAACTCATAATTTTTTTCTTTTAAGAAGCAACCTTCCCCTTCTTTAAGTTTTACATCTAAAACATTTATACTTCAAAGTGTTTGATCTAATTATTTTATCTGTCCAATATTAAAAGTCCTCCTAGAAACACAACTCTGAGACTCACATACTAGTAATTATGCATTCATTATAATTATATCCAAATATTAATTTAAAATGAGTGTAATATGCATTTTCCCTTTTAGAATATGATGTAGATAAGTTTTTCTGAAACTTTCATACACACACACTCTGAAGTGTAATTTACATAAATTATCACAACAGATTTAGCCTTCAACAGAATATGTGGTGGGAATGCGGAGGATTATGAAATACTAACAGAAAATATTTTTAAGAGCTTTAAAATATTGAATATCCATTCTCTTATCTTGCAAGAAAGGAGATTCTCTCTCTCTCTCTGTCTCTCTCTCTCTTTCTCAAAACTGGGTGCTAATGTGAGGTAGGTTACCAAATAGTCTAATTTCAGAGATAGCTATAGAGATATCTATCTCTATAAGTATGTATGTATCTATCACCTTTTCTGTTTTCAAAACATTACCTCTCCTTTAACTTAAGCTAAAATTGATGAAAAAATATTCATATTTTTCTGGAAGAAAGAAGCTAAAGTCCACTCATAAGTTTGCTACCAATTCTGGTTAAGGCCGATTGGAACATGGTGGAATGTGGTTTGCTTTATTTGGCTGCAAGTTTTTCTCTGTAACTTGAGGATTCATTAGTTTGAAGTGCTGGCCTTTTGCCTCTTTCCAAGGCCATTTTAGATGCAAATTGTACCCCAGACATCATTTTTAAGTGACAGGAAAATCTCAGGAGATAACAAGAATCAGTTTGTTAAATTTATGGACCCTTTGCATTTTCTAATCCTTCTTGATGAATAACTCAGTTTCCAGCCAGGGTTTGAACTTGAGTTGATAAAGCATCAGTTTAAGCTGCTAGCTACTAAATCAATGTAAGTGATGGCTTAATCAGCCCTTCCACTCCCTCCACTCCCTTGCCACAGAATTCCATCAGGCTTCTATTGAGCTGGGTCAGCAAGAGACAGACACTTGGACAAGCCATTTGTAGCCATTAGATAGCATGGGCAGAGAATGTTGACGGGCTAGATGATTCAATGCTGCACTGAAGAGAAGGGTCTCTGCAGAGCAAGACTGAAAACTGTGCATTAGAGATTGCTTTCTTTTGGGTAGGAGTTGTGAATGGGGAGATGAACCAGGCACAGTAGTAGCTAACAGATTCTGTCACTTACAAACTAGACAGTTTGGTGATAGTTATCTTAGTGGACCTCCCCATAGTATGAATTCATGGCTGAGAAGAGAAGAATATGCAGAAAATTATAGGGGTAGTTTATAAACAAACTTTGCATAAGGGGACAGATTATGAGAGTAACTTACGATGGAGGGTAAGTCATCCCTTCCATGATTTGTTTATGAAAATGTCCCCCAAAAGGCTTGTCTTTTTCGGCAAGTTGAGGAAGATTTCCATGTTTCTGAGATCAATGTTATTTTATTTTATTGTGGCAACATTGGCTTACAGAATTTTATATGCTTCAGAAGTATAATCACACCTCTTCAGACATATACTATCTCACCATCCCACTCCCAAAGGCATCCAAAGTCCTCCACCACATTCCACTGAACCTCCTACCCCCTTTGCTGTGTAGATTTAACTGTATGTTGATGTTTTCTAGAGAAATCTCTATTTCATTAACTGATCACTCAGCATTGTAATTTGCCTTTAAAAAAAGTATCTGTGTCGATGCAATAACTTTGAATAACGATGCTTCATTCAAAGGCCTTTAATTTTGACCTTGCAGAGAAAAACAGTCCCAGTAGAAATTGAATGAAGTGACTGTTAGATTGGTTCATTTTTGGCCATAATGTGTTAAATGAGAGATTGCTGTTGGGACTTTAATTTCAAGAGGAAAAGTGTCTGAAGTTGGGTAGTGTTTATCTAAGTGGGTGTTTTTCTGCATCCATCTACTGTACCCATGAGGCAGTATGCAAATAGGCAGATGGATAATGTATGAATATGTGATCACAATAGTCCAGATTGTAGTAAGACACAAAGAACATTGGGTTGAACATTAGCTGAGAGTCAGGGTCACATGACAAGGCTGGTTATTTTCCTCTATTCTGTTTCATAGGATCTTGAAAGGTTATCAGTGAAAAGTTTGTCTGATGAGCATGTGAGATGAACTACTTTTCGGAGACTGAACCCGCCAGGAAGAGATACATATTCATGAAGAAACTTGTCTCTGTAATTTTGGTCTTGCTAATGAAAACGTGGTCCATGGACTAGCACCAGTAGCATCTCCTGGAAGCTTTAAAACATGCAAATCTCAGGTCTCAAGTGAAGTTTATTATTAAGACCCCCCCATGTAAAGATTTCCAGGTAGTCCATATGAACCTGAAGTCTTGGAAGACACTGATTAATACCAACTAATGCTTTCCTTCCTTCCTTTTTAAAAATATTTATTTATTTGTGCATACAAAAACTAGGGTACAGGCCAAAGGTGGTTGGGGCATGGGTGAGAAGATTCACTAGAGACAGAGCGGGGAGCAGAACAGGCAGATTGACTGAAATACACTGCTGAGGAGAGCAGCGGGTGAGGCAGGAGAGGTCTGCTGCACCATGTGGGTCCCCTCCCTGTCTGGGGATCAAACTCATGCTGCAGTGGCTGTCGATGTTTCATAGTGTTGTGGTTAACCCCTTGCGCCACCAGGGAGTCCCCAAAGCTTTCCTCTCTGAGGACCTTAGTGTTTCTGAAACTTTGTGGCAGCCCAGGTTTCTAGACATCCATTTCTTTGAAGAGAAGCAAATTATGCTGTAATTTATACACTTTACAAAAACAGTTTTCATATGTATGAGATACCTGTTGCGTTTTTAAACAATTCACCTGCATTAAGTCTCTCAGTTAAGTTGATCAGTACATAAACCTTCAGTATTTTAGTCTGAAGACAAAATCATATATTCTCAGTGGCCTATAGATCTCTGTGTAGTCTGGAGGTTGTAAGTCTGTATTTTCAGTCCTAAATGAGAGACTTCGCTTGCCCACTGATTGATGGAGTGGTCTCTAAGATCCTCACCTGGTTCAATAGAGTTTCTTCAAAGCTGTATCAATTACCAAAAACTTAGTGCAATAGGATCTGTTATAGAAACAGAAATACATTTTCACAATTAAGAATTTGGCATTTTGGCATTTTAGTTGAGGATGTATTAAGATTTCCCTAAATGGGTAGACTTGTAAAAACAAAACTTATTTTTCATCTTTTTTGGGAATGTACTTAAGTAGGTACAAAGAACTTTGTGGGCAGAGGGGAGTTTGTTTAATAAACCAGAAAACTTGCTCTTAAACCCAAGTTCCTTTTTTTAGTGGATTTTAAATAAATTAGTGAATAAACAAATATTTACTTTTAGCCAATTGCTACAACAGGAGAGAGAAATGATAGGTTTCTCTAGTAATAATTTTTGAACTTTTATGTATATAGTAAGAGTTGCAGTACTTCATTTAAAAACTCAGGGAAAATATCTATGATTATAGATATAAAAATGCTTTCCCAGAAGCTTAAAAAATATTTTCATCTAAATTATCATCCACATCCAAATTTAGAAAGTAAATGATCCAGTCCTTCTTGTTGATGGCAAAGAGGAAACAGAGTTTAAAGGTATGCAAATTAGACATAGTAAGACTGGAATTCTGAACAACAGAAACAATAAACATCACCAACAATATGAGCCTTTAAATTAATAAATTGTTGTAAGTTTAATGTTTTACTAACATTTTATGCTCTTTGGAGTTATAATAACAATAGCATTTTCCTTGCAAGTGAAATAATCCCATAAAACCTACAGATAATTGAATTAAAAAAAAGAGGGGGGATTTGAAATAAGCAGTCCAGCCTTTAGTTTCTGATTTGTTAATATATTTTTTTCTATTACAATTTTCCTTTGACCAGTGTTCCAGTAGTATATATAAAATGAGATATCCATATTTGTAGACAAACGTGGCTTCATATTTCTCATATTTATCTTGCTTCTCTATTCATCAAAATTCTGTAATTGTCAACTGGATAGACAGGGAGGATTTAAATAAGGAAACAGAAGTTAATAAGAAATCAATTTTTGCTTCTTTGACATTCCTGGCTGCTCTGGCAACTCCATAGCCTGGGCAAAAGACACAGTGATCTTTATAACTTGCCCTTCTTTTGATGCTTTTCATGGGAGAGTGGGTTTCGTCTCTGTGATTGATCTCTTCTGTATATTCCAGAGGCGAGGTGTGGGGCAAAAGTGCTTTTTAGGCTTTGTTTCTTCTTTGTTCGTTTTCATGTGATTTTACAGCATGACTTCTTGCCAGATAACCTCTGTCTATCAAATATTGAAAGTCCTCTTAGGCATTCACATTTCTGATCTGTAAATGAACCCTTGTCAGCATCCCCAAACAAAAGACACATACTTTTTCAGTCTATGCAACTCCGGACTCCTAAAAAGTGAATGCTTTAACACTGAAATGGAGAATTCCACTATATTTTGGAAAACACTTGACATGCTCTTTTTATTTTACTTAACTTTTTAAATGTTAATTGTTTTTTGAAGTAGCATTGTTTTATGATGTGTGTGTTTAAGTTCACACCTCTTCACGTGTATACTAGCACATCAAAACCACCCTCAAAGCAAGTATAATCTTCCATTGGGTCCTTATCCTTCTTTTCTCCTCCTCCCACTAGAAGCATCAATTCTAAATTCAGGTTTCTAGAGTTTGTTTTGCTTTGTTTTTTTGTTTGTTTATTCCACAAATGAGTGAAACTATAAGGTATTTGTCTCTTTCTGAATTTTTTCACTGAACATAATCCCATCCAGTTAACTCCATCCATGCTATGACAAATGGCAGATTGCCCTTTTTTTTTTAAAGCTGAGTGGTATTCCATTGTGTATATGCCACATCTTCTTCATCCACTCATCAACCACTGGACACTTAGGATGTTTCTATAACATGGCTATTGTAAATAATACTATAATGAGCACAGGAGTGCAAATCTCCATTTGAATTAGTCACACTGCATCTTGAGGCAAAAGATTTTATGAGGTACACAAATTTGTCACTGGTTTTGAGTTCTAGGTACACCTTTGTTTTTCCTGAAAACATATTTATGAAGCTAGATCTCTCTGCTAACTGGGATCCAGACACAACTAGCCAAACATTAATGTGCAATCCCAAGGAAAACAAAGTCCTGCCCAAAGTTTCCTAACTTTTAAACTCCTAATCTTATTTTTCTCTCCAAACCCACTTTGCATATCCAAACCTACCAATGTACTCAACAGAATGAAAGTCTTTCAATTTAATGGTATCCGCCTGGCAAGAAGACAGGCTGCTATAATTAAACCTTCACCCCACTTTATCCCTATCAAAGACAAAGTCTTGACAATGAATTCATTTTTCTTAGATGTATTGCTTAAATTATTTCATTCACTTATTATACAAATAATACAGTTAAATCTACACTCTTTCCCAAGATCACTAATATATCTAGGGATGAAAAATATGCCTTTGTTGCTTCTTCTGAACTTTTATATCCCAGGTTTGATCAACCTTAAGGTGATAACTATCTGAGCCTGAATATTTGTGCCCAATTCCCAAATTCAAATATTGAAATATTAACCCTCAAGATGATGCTATTAGGAAGTGGGGTCTTCAGTAGCTGACTAGGTCACGGGAGTGCCCTCCTTGTGATTGGTATTGGTGTCCTTATAAAAGAAGCTCCAGATTTCTCTTGCCCCTTCTGCCATGTGAGGACATAGTGGAAACAACAACTCTTTATGAACCTTTCTGGCTCTCTGGCCTCAGACGTCCAGCCCTCAGAATTGTGTGAAAGAGATCTCTATTGTCTTTAAGTTACCGGGTTACGGTATTTTGTTCTAGCAACCAAGGTAGACTAAGACAGCAGGGTTGGAAAGTACTGAGTTATTTTGAAGGAAGTTTTTGTTTGTTTATGATGTCGTCAGAATTGCTCCAGGGGCAATTTTTTATTCTTTACCATTTTTATATTGCCAGGTAATTGCTCTGCAAATATAACCTTAACACAGTGCCTTAGGACTTCATTTGTTAATAAATAAATGGATGGCTTGGTCTAAAAGAAGACCACAAATATGCCTTAAACTCTTAGAGAAATATGGCACACTTTTCATCAATGCTGTTTCTATATTGCAATAGAATGAAGCAGATGGTAAGATGCATTAATCCTCAATATTTCTCCTTTCATCATCTGAGCAAATTATAGTTTGGACTTTTATTAGTAGGAATTTTTCTCCCTTCTGGATTAACTCTTACAGTTATGTGTCCTTTAGGCACTTACCCTCTTCTTTTTTTTTTTTTTTTAACCCCAGAAAATGATGCAGGGAAGTGCTTCACAGATAAATTGGAGTTAAAGGAAAGTCTGGCTTGGCATTTAGAATTAATGGACAGAATAACAAGTTGACTCAGAGATAACTGAGCTGATTGGCAATCTAGACACACAAAGGAAGTGATGGTCATGAAAAATACCTGGAATTGTGTTCAGCTCTCTTCTCACTGAGATAGTACTTTCCAGTCTCTATAATGTGGTTTTGCACATAAACCCTGAGCAGAAAAGAATGCACTGAAGCAACTTGTCTCTTTCTAAATATATCTTGAAAAATAAAACCCTGGTTCAGATATTCTGTTTAAATTTGAGAACAATTTTGTCAGGAAGTATCCAGCCCATGTTACACTTAACAAGAGAGTGTTTATCCAAAGAGTTAAGACACATGACTAATCTCACACTCAAATGCCAGTTCTCTGGAGGTGGGATTCCCGTAAACAGCCAGACACTTTGAACTTATGGGTTTCACTCTATGTCATACTTCAACCACTAAAACAACACACCACCATGGAGTTCTCTCTTCTAAGCCAAAACACACCCACCTCATGGAAACTTGAACTGGAAAAATGAGAAAGAAAAGCATCTTCCTAGAGAAAGCTCATGTTCATCTCCTGGATATTGATTAATCCTTCACTGTGAATAGAACATAGTCACAGCCAGCACACTGTAGGTCAGGGCACCTGGTTCTGGAGGTACCAGGTAATTGCTGGAGCTATCAGGAAATTATTCTACAAATATAGCCTGCACTTACAACCTACAGAAAACTTTTCCAAGAATTACCTGTTCTGCAGAGTTCTGCTGACCTTAAGAACTTGATTCTGGGGCTACCCTCGTGGCACAAGGGGTTAAGGCACAGCACCGTGAAGCAGCAGACCTCTCCTGTCCAGACCACTGCTCCCCTCAGCAGTGTGTGTTACACTGGATCTGCCTGTTCTGCTCCAGACTCTGTCTCTGGTGACTCCTCTAAGCCCCCACCCTCCTCCACACCTCTGGCCTGTACTGCAGTTCTTGTATGGGTAAATAACTCTTTTTTAAAAAAGAAATTGATTCTACAAAGAAAATACTTTAAAAGTCCTTCTCAGTTTTCTCAGCTCATTTTTATCTATACATCTGACAATACATTAATTATTCTTTCAAACGCTTCTCCCACCCAACTGCTTGCTTTTGGATGCAAGGGTCAGGTCTAATTAGTTTGTAAGTCTCAATTCCTATAACATGTCACTCAACAAGTGGTTGTTGACTAAATGAATGAATAAATGATTTTTTTCATCACTTCAGTTGGATTGGTTTTATATTTGAAGGTATTTCATTTAAAATTTAAGACTTTCCTTTCATACTTATATAACTGAGTGATTTACATAAATTCTGATCTCAGAGTTCTGTTGTCTTTGTGTGTGTATGTGTGTGTGTATTTCTTCTAGAGCACAGATGATGATACCTTGAAAACAATATTGGGAGGATTAAATTAAGATGATGTCTTTTCTCATGCCACAATTTACTGGAAGTTACCTTAGCTATTCCTTTAAAACTATCTTTGATGTAAGTATGTGGGTCTCAGTTATTCTGAGTACTGCCTTCAGATCTGCACAGCAAATATCCATGAAAATAGTTTGGTAAATGTGGAAATTCTTCATATCCTGAGGAGATGGTTTTCAAGTCTGAAGTAATATTTGGCCTGGGAGATCAATTGGGAAAATTAAGAGTATTCTGTAGAATTCAATTTCTGTTACAAGCATAAGAAAACTCTAGGAGATGATACTTCATTTTTATGATTGGATTTTTATCTATACATTCAAATTGATGAGTTAAGATATTTAATAGAATTCTTCAGAACTTCAGTCAATCTACAAGGGAGGGAAGGCCAAAAGAAGAGACACAACAAGGGATTTTAAAGCTTGAATTATCAAGTCTTACTGCTTTTTAATCACTACATCCTGATGTGTTTTAATCACTTTTAAGATTGTGCCTGAAAGTAAACTCAGTTTCTGGATGCATTATAGAGAGAAATTTGTGCAACTAACTTAAAATGCTTTTAAAAAAATCTTTCTGGGCCTCCCTGGTGGCACAAGGGGTTAAACACCACACTATGAATCATCTGCAGCCACTGCAGGAGTCTGATCTCTAGCTAGGGAGGGGAGCCCACTGCTCCCCTCAGCATTGTGTTTTAGTCAACTTACCTTTTCTGCATCCTACTGTCTCTGGTGAAACTTCTGACCTCCCACACCTCTGGCCTGTATCACAGTTCTTCTATGCATAAATAAATGAATCTTTAAAAAAAATTTCACTCTAATTTTCTGGGTAATTTTAATTTCAAACAACTCCATTAATTTTTTAATTGATATTTAATTTTCCTATGTCTTACGTTCAACAAGTCTTGACAAAACATATATATTTCATAATCCATATCCCAGAAATAAAATAGAACATCAACCACTATCTTCAACACAAGAAGATACACAGGTCCCTTTGGCACCCCCACCTTATTTATTGCTAACTTAGAGAAATTGCTTTTGTGATTCTTTCAACAATAGGTAGAGTTTACCTGTTCTAGAATTTCATATAAATGAAATCATACAGTACATGCTCCTTTGTACCTGCTTAGCTAACGTCTGTGGGATTTCTCCAATGCTAATCATCTCACATATTCATTGTTTTTATTGCTGAGTTCGATTTAATGACAGGATTCTTGAGGTGTTCTCTTGATGAACATCAGAATGATGGTCTTCAGTCTTTGCTGTTATAAATGAAACCGTTATGTATGTTCTTCAAGAAGTAGACAGGTAGATATAGAAGCTCTGTATTTTTGATAGGAAATGAGAGACTCCATGTGACAGGGTAAACAGGAGTCCTTGAGTTCCTCAGTAGACAGGTCGATGCTATATATGATATAGGAGGTTGCAATGTAGAAGATTCCAAAGGAGAGAAATGGGGCCCTGCACCTAGGCAAGTTCTGGCCTAAGCTCACATTGCCTGTGTATTTGGTTTCTGTGACTCCAACTATTCTGGTAGTGGAGAGTACTCCAAAGCACAGGCCTGCCTTAAAGCCTGAGCAGGAACACTCCTTGCCAGAGTACAGCTTCACTAGTGCCCTTACCCAGAGATGGCTTCCTGTAATTAGGAAGTCCTTGTCTTCCATTTATTTGCAACATCTTGCCCATTCTTTATTTCCTTATTTCTTCTGGTAACTTTTGTTAATTCTCCCTACTGTAGATGAGAAATCCACCCCATCTCCCCACCCCCCACCCCCATATTCCCACTGCCACATTTTCCTTTTTGTAACACTTGGTGTGCTAGTTTTGTATTCAGTATGCAATTGTTAGCTTTTTTTGAGGACAAGAACTGTACCTTCTTGATCCTTGTTTTGTTTAGCATGAGATTAGTGATTTTTATAAATTCTAATCAAGTATATCAATGATGTGATTATTTCCTTGCATTATTTTTACTGATACTTATAAATAAACTTCATTTAAAATTAAATTTATTAGACATTCTCTGTAGATGGATGGTATCCCAAAGTCTTGACCCCAGATGATGACAATATAGTTTGGTTTTGGTGATTTATCTTTTTTCACTTTGTTTTAACTATGTATTTAGTTAACGAACTCTAACTCTGTACTTACTAATGGGTGAGAATCAGGTCTAGTGTAAATTAAACAGAGATAACTAATTCTGTTCATGAGATTGATAAGATAATAATAAATCACGTATATACAATACACATTTAGAAATGTACTCATATATGTAAATTTACAGGACTTGTGTTTGGACAAAGCATCGGACATTAGGGATAAAGTGGCTTCAGTTTTATATTATTACTCCAAAAATTAACTTAGGAAAAGAAGTAAATCTAATTAGTTACCAAACATTCATTATTTTAAAAAAATTTGTATACTTTATTCATTTATAAAGCCACTGAAAGCATCATTCTTTTTATTTTATTAATATTTTAGAATCTATTAAGAAATATAAACCAAAACATCGGTTAATTTAGATAAAGTGGCCAGATTTGTAGACAATACAAACTACTGAATTAACTCAAGAAGAAAATGTGGGTATTTCCATAAAAAGATTGAATTAGTTTCACAGATGGATTTTAGCAAACATTGAATGAAAAGTTTACACCAATCCTGTACAACTCCTTTAAAAATGGAAGAAAAGATACATTTCTAAACTTGTTCTATTAGGTTGATTTATACTTATACCAAAAACAGACAAGAAATACATCACATAAAGAAAACTGCAGACCGGTATTTCCTATGAATTTGAACAAAACATGTTCAACAAAATGTTAGCAGACTCACTCCAGTAGCATATCAGGATTATATATATGGAGACTGTCAGATTTACTCAGGAATGGTTCCACATAAGAGTTTCAGTCAATTAACTACACCATGTTTATAGAATAAGGGTAGAAAGGATCATTTCAATAGACACAGTAATAGTATTTGACTACGTTTCTTGAAAAAAACATTCCACAAAATTAAGAACATAAAGAAACCCTCAACCTGAAAGAGGACATCTATGAAAAATTCACATCTAACTTCATATTAAATGTTGAAGGAACAAAGATGTTCTCCATAGAATAAGATCAAATGTTTGCTCTCACCACTGCACTAGAAATCTAGCCCAAGTTATTAGGCAAGAAAATTAAATAAAAAACATCTAGATTAGAAATAACAAAACAAAATGACTTTATTTGTATGTGACATGAATTTGACCATACACAATCCTAAGCAATCATGGAGATATTATTGAAACCAATAAAATAATCAAGTAAATTTGTAGGGCATGAGATAAATACAAAAATTAATTGTTATTCATAGCAATGAGGCATCTAAAATTAAAAAAAATTCCATTTACAAAATTTTACCTAAAGAGAATATATATAGAAATAAATTTAGCAGAAGAAGTGAAAATTTAAAACTTTAAATTATAAAGTATTGCTGAATGTAATTAATGAATAGGAAACCATCTTATTTTCATGGATCAAATGATGTACTATTCTTTATTTAGTTAAAATGATACTAGGCCCTAAAGTGATCTACAGATTCAATATAATCTTTACCAAAATTCCAGCAAGCTTTTAATTTTGGCAGAAAATGACAAGCTGGTCCTAAAATTTACATGGGAATTCAAGTAATCCAAGATAGCCAAAACAATCTAGAAAAAGAATGCAGTTGGAAGACTCATATTTCCTGTTGTCAAAACCTATTACAAAGCTAGAGTTATAAAAACTGTGCAGTGTTAAGCACAAGAATAGACATAAGCACCAATGATGTATAATTGAGAGTCTAGTAATACATGCTCACATTTATGGGTTACTGATTTTGAACAGGGTGCCAAGACAATACCATAAAGAGGATTTTTTTTTTTTTTTTTTACAGATAGTGCTGGGACAATTGTTTCATCAAATGCAAAAGAATAAAACTGAACAGTTCCATTATGCCATAGATAAAACTTAACTCTAAATTAACCATAAAGCTAAATGTAGGAGGTAAAACTATAAAACTCTGAAAAGAAATACAGGAGTTAATTCGTATGGCTTGAGTTAAACAAAGATTTGAGTTAAACAAAAATCACAAATGATAAAAGGAAAGAGAAGTGGCAGTGGTACTTCATCAAAAGTGAAACAAAAGTAGGAGGGGTCACAATGGACCCTGGGATGACTATGAAGGCCTTGGTGGTAGGTGATGCGATATAGACCCTATAATCATATATAGTTTTGAGATTTAATGCTACCTATATTAAAAAAAAAACAATAACTCCTACACTTCTGTTTCAAGGAGTTAAAAGACAAGAAGCCAAAAGATTATACATAGAATGAGAGAAAATATTTGCAAACCCTATCTCTGATAATTATATCTAATACATATAAAGGAATCTTCCAATTCAATAACACCAGGTCAAATAAAAAATTTTAACTGGGTAATGCAAAAGAATAGACATTTCTCAAAAAATATGAAAAAGTCCAATAAGCACATAAAAAGAAATGTAACATAATGAAGAGTAAAATACCTAAATAGGTATTTTTTCCAAAGAAGACATACAAAAAGCATTCACTTGAAAAGGTCCTCAATATCATTAGCCATTCCTGAAGTGTGAATCAAAACCATAATTATACAGTCAATCATATATCATTTCACCCATTTCTTTATAGCTACAATGAAAAGACAGAAAATACCAAGAGTGGAGGAATCAGAATGTGTATACACTATTGTGTACACACAATAATGTAAAATTAGGAGGCCACTTTGTAAAACTGGCACATTTTCAAAATTTAAACATACAGTTACCACATGACCCAGAAATTTTTCTATTCCTAGAGAAATGAAATCTTATGGCCGCAGAAAAACCTACCCACAGAGGTTTATAGCAGTTGTATTCATAATAGCCTAAATGTGAAAATAGTGTCAATAGGCCAATGACAAACAAACATGTGAATGGATAAGTAAAAATTGATAAAACCATGTCATGGGATATTATTTGCTAATATAAAAGAATAAAGAATTGATACTTGCTATAATATAGATGAACCTTAAGCTAAGCAAAATAAGCCAATTTCAAAACACCATATATTGTTTGATTCCATTTATTTTCAAAGAAAAAACAAAGACTAACCTAAGCTCAACCTATGCTGAGGTTATTACATATACTGATATTTAAATGACTAACATTTCTTTATATATATATCTTGAAATAACAGATTTAAAGACATACCAATTCTATTAGATTTGCAGTGGCTGACTAAAGTGTTATTTTATAGTAGAAAGAATCACTGGTGCAAGAAACACAGATTTGGTCTATTTTCCTAGGTGGTAAAATTGAAGTACTTAGTTTGCATTTTTCAGAGAAGGCTTGTAAATGTCTTACTGTTATTTTAAAAATTCTGTGAGCATCTACTGTGAAACAGAAATGTATCTCTCTTTACATTCACCAAACCATTATTACTCCCAGAAAGAGTTCACAGAAGGCACCAGTATGAATGATGAAAGTGTTCTTTACCTTGACTTCTAAATTCCTCCCAGATTTTATTCTTATATGACTAGACACACTAGCCATAACATAACTCACTTAACAGTTTATTTCCTCCATCAATATTTGGAAAGTACGATGAGTCACTGTCTGAACTTGGTACTACTGATAAATTATTTGATAGACACAGAGCTAAAGGAATGAATGGTATAGTAGAGCAGTTAGATAAGTAGGTTGAGAATTACTCTGGAATGTGTACATACTGTAAAAGCAGATATAGGAGTTATGGAAGTTCAAAAAAAGGAAATCACCCCAGTAGGTGATAGTGAAGGAAAGGGTCTAGCAGGCTTTTAATATACCTTTGCGTAAGGTAAGACCTTATGAAATATCTAGGCTTTAAATAAGATAAAGAGGGAAGTAAGTAAAATAAAGGGGGGGCATTCTTGACAAAGTAGAAAAAAAGTTATAAGGGCAAAATGATGGGAAACTATGCTTGTATTGTTATCTGTAAGTAGCTTGATAGAGATTATTAAGGTACATGGTAGGATGTGTTGCTGGGAATTGAAGCCAAAGATGGGTAAGTCTGATAGACTATTCTAAGGAGTTTTGAAGTTCGATCAAAGGCATAGATGATTTTGGGAAAACCACATTAGTGATAACGTGAAGGAGTAGAGGGACACAGAGGTGAAGTCAGGAGGAAAAATAGGAATCTATTGACTCATTCAAGATATGTTTGCACTGGAAATAAAGCAAAAATATTTGAGACATTCAACAAAGAATGCATTTAAGAAACAAAGTGAACCTAGGGGTAATTTGGGATGAGCAAAAGGAAAGATTTAGGGTGGTTCTTGGACTATTTTGTATAGTCAGGAACAGTATAGAATAGCCTACTTGGGGTGGGGGGTGGCGAAGCAATGCATATTTGTTACACAAAATGCTGAAATGTGCTTTGAACACCTTTGGTTTGTGGTGTCTGTCAAATGTCAAGATGATTGTTGAGCACAGAATTCTGATTTACAGGAAACTCAACTACCTCAAGAGAATGAATGCTGGAGAGTTGTTATTTAACAGGGTGTGTGTGGGGGTGGGGGGAGCACTTGTTCACAGAAAAGACTAAGAATGACCAGAGACATTTTGACAAAAGACCATAAGTTAGAATGTCAGGGAACTCCATGAAAGGCAGTTTCACAGAGAGCAGTTGAATCATGTAGATAAGTCAACTGACAAGTGTCCACTAGGTATGAGGCAGAGACATACTCCAGAATTTTGGGAGAGTGTGTTCATGGTGTTTGAAGAGACAGACTGAATGGCTGGTTGTAGAATGAGTAGACTGGCAGATGAATCCATGAAGAGAGTCTATTCATTCAGAAAGTTTTATGGTGGAAGGGAAGAAAATATTATGGTAATGGGAATAGTTGGGGATATTTTTTAAACATACTGATGGAATATTTAGATGGTTTTAATTTTTAGAAAAGGAAAAGGGGTGTGGTATGTGACTATGTTTTGGGGAGTGGGTTGGATGCAGTTTTTCAAGACTGAGGAGAAATTCTAAAGAGAGGTCTAAGAAGAACATTTCCACAGAGCACAATAAGAAGAAGATGTAAATTTGGACAGAAGAGGAATCTCTCTCTCTTAGAGGAGGGAGGATAGATGGAAAGACAGATAACTAAACAAATCTATTCTTTATTTCCTTTGGAAATCCCAAACAGTAAAGAATCACAATTTCACTGCCCAGTAATTGATGATGCCATGTCCAAGTGTCTCCATCTGGCAGGAAGAACATATGATTTAAGACAGAGAATCTGCCTCCCTGTCTGCTTTGGGACCATTAGATGAGGAAAAAATAGGGTCAGTGAGTGGGGGAGGTTGAAGGGACAAATGAACTCTCCCTGGGTCCAATCGCACTATATTTTTATTCTCTATGGAAGAGAACAGATGTTCTCTTTTTCACTGAAAAAGCGCTCGGCTTCCTCCTCAACTTCATTTTAAACAGGAGGTTTCAAGAGAGGCCACCCACAGCTCTGAGTGTTCCCACTGAGAGGAAAAATAAATGCCAAACCCATATGCACTGAGCAAGGAGGAGCATCTGAGAAAAAACAAAACAAAACAAGAAAATTACACAACAACTCCAAGGCTATAACCAGACGTGATTGGCTGGATTAAGGACAAAGATTAAGTTGACTAAACTTTTAACCACTAATAGGTCATTGGTGAATGATTATAAGGTAACCTAGTGATATTCCAGCTTACTAAACCCAAAAAATACAGAAGTTCTTAGGAATGTATGACTTTTCCTCCTTGAGGATTAATATGGTAATGGAGGGGAGGAATGGTATACAGCCTAAGTTATGAAGTAGTAAAAAAAATTATGAGAGCTAGTGATGGTACCCAGAGATATTTTTGCTTCAGGAAGTAGGACAAGACCAAGAGTTCATGGAGTCAGAAAAAGTTGTCTAGAATATTAATTATTGACTACTTAATACCATCATGTGTAACTTAGGAAAAAACTTATAAAGATTTTATTTGCTTATGCATACAAGAGCTGGGGTACAGACCAGAGGCATGGGGGTGAGAGGATTCACCAGAGACAGAGTAAGGTGCTGAATAGGCAGATTGACTGAAATACACTGCTGAAGGAAGCAGCGGGAGAGACAGGATAAGTCTGCTGTGCCATGTGGGTTCCTTCCCTGGCCAGGGATGGAACTTGCGCACTGCTGTGACTGTGGAAGCCGCACAGTGTGGCACTGAACACACCCTTGCGCCCCCAGGGAGGACCCAGGAAAAAATTTTTAGCAGCTGTATGCATCATTTTCTTGATCCTAAAATGCTGAATTTATTATAGGAACTTAAGGACTATTATATCGTTAAATAAATAGACACATATGTTATTTGCTCTTTATGTGATACCTAATGCTATTTTTATTATTATACTTTTTTACACTATGTATACCTATTATATGTTTTAATACTATATATATTTAGTTTCATCAACATCTTACCAGGAAACAGAATTTGCAGATGGTTTGAACGAAGACATTGTAAAGAAGGAATGAGTTATAGAGATGAAGGTGGGGTGAGGGAGAGGGCTGTACTTAAAGGAAGAACAAATGATAGACCTGGTGACCATGGAAGCCATAACCACTCTAAGGACACACAGGAAAAATATTAGTGGTAGTCAAGACCTGGAGCCACTGGGGTCACTGGTCATGAGGATATAGAGACTTGATGTCTGTGCAGAAACAAAGCAAAAGAAAATTTCTGATTTTATCTTTTTCCACCCCAAGTACCTTATAATCACTGTCATTGTCCCAGACCAACAGAATTCAGCCAACAAAGGGAATGGTGATACTTTCTGGAAAGGCCAAATCCCACAGAGCAGGGCAAGAGGATAAAATGGACCCAATCAGAATGAGACTAAAATACTGAAGATAGTTCCTTAAAACCTGAAAGTTAATATATATTACCTAAAATTACTGTAACTATTAAGCTGAAGAAAATGATGATCATAATGACTATGTAGTATAGAAAATCTAAATGTGGACCATGAGAGATGTATATATTTATATATTATTTTTAAGGTAAAAATCATATTCTAGGCATATGGAAAATACTCATAAAGGATTAAATAGGATTTATAAAAGAGACTGATAGCAGATAGTTGCAGTACTATCAAGTGATATATTCTGTTTGGAGAAGGATATATCCAGCTCCCAGTATAACAACAGCAAAAATCAACAATAATAGACTCACTAAGAAAATTGAAGATATTTTACTTCAGCTAGTTCACCATGTTCGCTTGATATTAACATTCTAATGTACTGATCCGATAACTAAAGAATTGTTTCATTTGTAATTCTCTAGATGTGTTTGAGATAAACCGTATTTTTTGGTTTGGTAAGAACAGACTCATGATGAAGTATAGTAAAGCTATTGAGACCAAAGAGGAGATGAGAATCTTTGGTAAAACTCTATATTCAATGCATGTTTGACCAAATTTGCATGAGGAGAGCTCACTGGACTCTTAGTGTAACAGGGTGGTCCTCAGGAAAGGGGGGAGTTCCAGAATCCCCGTTCTGCCCTAAGTGGGCGGAGCTGAGCAAGAATAAGAAGATGCTGGAGAGAGAAAATAAGGAGGACAGAGAAGGAAAGGAAAAAAAAGGAAGCAGGATGGAGAGCAGCAAGGAGACCTGGAAGAGGCATGTGGGGCAGAGGGACATGTGAAGAAACTGCACTTCCTTTTTGGTCTTAAACTGGTTAAAACAAATGTGGGTGAGAAACCCATGGGGAGGTTAACAATGGCAGCTTTCATCTTAATTTTGATTTTGCTCTTTTCCTCCCGAATTTGTCTAACTCTTTCTAACCCTTTTCTATGGGTCTCTACTGAAAGGTCCTTTAAACTTAAGACATGCTTTGGGGACTTGCTTTGGGCCAATCGTATTTAGCCAAACTTTTACCCTCAAGGAGATGGGTAACTTTGAATTCTTAACTTAGTAACTACATTCTTTTTCCTTTCTGTAGTGTACCCTAATTGTATTAAAGTTCCTGTCCGGGGCCTTCCTGGTTGCACAGTGGGTTAAGCAACGCACTATGAAGCAAACCGCAGCCACTGCAGCACGAGTTCGATCCCTGCCGCCGGCCAGGGAGGGGACCCACATGGCTCAGGCAGACCTCTCCTGCTGTGCCTGCTGCTCCCCTCAGCAGTGTACTTCCATTGATATGCCTGTTCTGCTCCCTGCTCTCTGTGGTGAATCCTTTCACCCCCCCACACCTCTGGCCTGTACCCCAGTGCTTGTATGCATAATAAATAAATCTTAAAAAAAAATAGTTCCTTTCCATTAAAGGACTTACATGTTTGTCTCAATATGGAGAATGGCAGAACCCATTCCGAGAGGGCAAGTTTGGGGGTTCTGGGGTGCCCCTCTCCCTGCCCTGTAACATTAGTCCATACCTGAAAACACTGATGCCTGAAAATATCAGGGTCATTTACATCCACATGACCTCATCTCTTCCTCTTAAACTATGGGTCTTTTCTCTGCTAGTCATACTCAATATTAATGAATGTTTCTTGAATGTGTCATGTTTTAAGGGCCTTCTCAGCATTTTGAACCTGTTTTGCCTCTTCCTGGAACTTCCTGCTATATTCTTTGCTTGATCCATTTCTATACGTTTTTTGGGGTCAAAAATAAAATCATCTAGTCCAGAGTCTTCTTGGGTGTCTTACGCTAGATTTGATTTTCTTTCTTTTACTTTTTCACACTAGCTTGTACATTTGTCACTTATAACACTGCATTTTAATTATTGACTTCGTTATTTGTATTTTCACTAAAATGTTAAATCCTACACGTCTTTGCCTACATCTTTCACATCTGCATCTTAAACACCTAGTGGAATGTCTGACACCAGGCAGTTGCTTATTGTATACTCATTGACTAGAACACACTGTGATCTTCCCAAATAAAACGTGCATGTGTATCACAGTTATAGACTAAGGCGAAGTTCATGTCAGTGTGAACTTGAAAAATGTCAATTCATTAACAAGGTCTTGTTTATTATCAGGCTGCCAAAGTTAATTTTATATGTTTGCTTACATGGAAGTTATTGTGCTTAGGATAAAATGGTGACCTCCTGTTAGAATTTCACATATTTTCCCTGTCACAGCAGGGTACTATACTAAGTCAGCATTTTCATGTCCTAAGCTACCTTGAAGGCATAAGGTCTTACTTAAAATAATAAATGATCATCCTTCAAGAGTCAATTAGAATCAGAATCATAACAATTTCTTTCTGGAAAGGATAGTTTTAAGAGACATGCATTTCAACTATAGTTGAACTGACTCATGAATTTGATAATTGATCTTCCTGCTGTGAATGTTACCTTCTATTCTGTTGTTAATCTTACCTATATAGTCCTTTGCAACTGTAAAATTTGTTGATATTACCAAAAAAAAAAAAGCTATACAAAAATGTATACTTACATAGAGGTTATTTCAGTCATTTGATACAGGAAACTATAAAATATAGCCAAATTAGAATTTCACGAATGGAAATTATGTTACTGTTTTTCCTCAAATATATTAATATATTGTTTTTTTTATAAAGATTTATTTATTTATGCACACAAGAACTGGGGTACAGGCCAGAGATGTAGGTGGTTAGAGGATTCACCAGAGACAGAGTGGGGAACAGAATAAGCAGGTTGACTGAAATACCCTGTTGAGGGGAGCAGAGGGTGAGGCAGGATAAGTCTGCTGCACCATGTGGATCCTCTCCCTGGCTGGGGATCAAATTTGTGCTGCAGTGGTTGTGGATGCTACATAGTGTGGTGCTTAATTCCTTGATCCACCAGGGAGGTCCCAAAATATATTGTTTTTAACCCATAACAAAAGTAAACTTTTTTTATATAAATTTTTTTTAAATTTACCTATATTTGACATCAATTGTATCCCCATGTATTCCTCATCACCATAACACCAGTGCACCATCACCTCAGTCCCCCATGCTCCCGTCTGCCCTCCACCCTTTCCTCCTTCCCTCCTCACCAAGTGTCCCCAATTTGTCCTTGTCTTTTCATTTTTGGTTTTTGTTTCTTCTTTGTTATTATTATTATTATTGTTGTTCTTATTCCTTTCCTTGATCCTTATTTGGTTCCCTTATATTCCTCCTAGGGGAAGAACCATCTTGGTATTTTTCTTTTGCCTTCTGACTTACTTCGCTGAGCAGAATCCCTCCCAGTTCCAGCCATGTTCCTATGAATGCGTCTAGTTTTTCATTTCTGATTGCTGAGTAGTATTCCATCGTGTATATGTACCACAGCTTCCCGATCCNCTCATCTGTTTTTGGGCATTTAGGTTGTTTCCAGATCTTACCTATTGTAAAGAGTGCTGCTATAAACATAGGGGTGCAGGTATTCTTTTGAATCAGTGTTTTTATGTCTAACAAAAGTAAATTTTAAGTGGTCCCTACAGGAATAAGACATAAAGTTTCATTAAGCTGAAGAAGTATCCAGCAAGTATAAAGAGCTATTGTTGCTAGTACAAGAACTTTTTCATTTTTGCATAACATATACAATACATTTAATATACCAGTTACTAGCCCTGGGTATGTAAATTCAAGGTCTGGGAAAATGTCTCCCCTTTGTAAAGATTGCTATATAGTGGTGAGATTATATATATATATTTTTCCAAAAATGAGTGAAATCATATGGTATTTGTCTTTCTTCTTCTGACTTATTTCACATAGTATAATCCCTTCAAGTTCCATCCATATTGTTATGATTGGTAAGTTGATTTTTCATAGCTGAGTTGTATTCCATTGTGTATTTAGACCCCATCTTTTTAATTCCCTCTCCTGCCATCCAGCACTTAGGTTGTTTCCATATCTTGCACATTATGAATAAGGCTGCAGTGAACATGCAGATGCATATATTTTTGAACTTGAGTTTTAATATTCATCAAGTAAATACCCAGAGAGAGGATCACTAGATAATATGGTAGATACATTTTTAATCCATTTAAGTAGCCTCCATCTTGCTTTCCATAGTGGTTGCAACAATTTATATTTCTAACAGTGTACGGGGGTTTCTTTTTCACCACATTCATCGTTTCTTGACATTCCAATAATAGCTGTTCTAACTGGTGAGAGGTGAAATCTCATTATGGTTTTGATCTACATTTCCCTAATGATAAATGATATAGAGCTTCTTTTCATTTGCCTGTTAGCAATTTGTATGTCTTCTTTGGTGAAATGCCAATTTAGCTCCGCAATCCATTTTTAAATCAGGTGTATGCATGTTTCTTATTGAGTTGTGTAAGTATTTTATATATGTTGGATATTACCCTTTGTCTGATGGATGAGTTACCTTTTCATTTTAAGGATAATTTCTCTTTGTACAAGCTTTTAGTTTTATGTGGTTCCATTTGTTTTTGTTCTATGTTGCATATGAATCCACAAAAATAAACTGTTGACTCTGACAACAAGAAGGTGGTACCCAGATGGGAAAGAGATGGGAGGTGAGGAGTGGAGGGGAAAGATTGGTTAGTGGTGAATGATGGGGGATATGGTGTGTTGTACACATTTGCTGAGGTGAGACATTGTACACCTGGGACCTAGATAGTGTTGTAAACTAATATTCACTCAATACAAATAAAGAAGAAGAAGAAGGACAAGAAAGAGGAGGAGGAGAAGTAAAAGAAGAAGAAAATAGTGCTTGGAGTGTGTGGTGAATAAACACAGTTTTCATGAAGAGGTTAACAAGGGTAAGGTTGATGGATTCATTAAAGAAAAGTTGAAGACACACACATGCCATGATGAGTGGAACAGAACAGGACACAGAAGACACACATCTGGGCAATTTACCAGTGGTTTGGTATTACTCAAAAAGAAGGGAAGGCCAGGGAGGAGCAAAGTGAGAAGAGGCTGGGACCTTGAGAGTCTGGGATTTTTCCTGTGGATAATAGGATGCCCTTGGAGGGCTTTCAGGCAGGAGCAAGGCATGACCAGAGTTTTGTTTGAGGAGAACACTCTGACAGCAATGTGGAAGATGGATTGGGTGGAAGAAGCTGGAAAACAGATCAAAGATGGCTAGATAATCAAAGTTGCAGATGTTGGGATCTGGTCTAGAACTCTGGATGTGGGGTGAAAACACAGGTATACATTTGAGGACTATTTGAGTTGTAAAGCTCAGGCACAGTTTTAAAGCAAATGTAAAATCTACCACATTTATCTAACATTAAACATTAAAACAGTTCACACCAAACCCTTTACTCTCACCATTCCCACTCTTAGTTTCCCATTCCAAGCTGTGTGACTCCACCACCCTCCCACCTTACCATGCATGTTCACACATGTGTTCAAGGGGTACACACCAGGCTACCCTTCACTTACAATGCTCTACTTAAAAGGCACAGAGCTGCTCATACTGACATCATTATGAAAATGAGAAATTCCATTTAAGGCGTCGACATAATGCTCATTAAATTCCCCTCAATTTGGGAAATAAAAAATAAATGTTGGCATGGAGGTGGAGGAGGAAAATGTCCTAAGGGAGATGATTTATCCCCAGGTCTTCATTTTGCTTTGAAAATAAATACACTGGCCTTGGGCTCTGTGCGACAAAGAAAATAATGGGCAATTATCCAGTTAATACGATCACTATAGACAGTGAAACCAGATAATGCGGCAGCACTGCCCTCACACCCGCTCCTCCAAGTACACATTGTTTTGTCTACACAGACATTTCCAAATATAGCCCAGGTATGTTGTTTCAGGAGCTGAGCTGCTACTTCAGTCTGAGGTTTGTCTCTTGGTCCAATTTTGCAGTGGGCAGTGTCTCAGTAAATTACAAAATAAATGTCTTCTGTTACATGGAGACGGCTGAACACCAGAGGGAGTTGAGGCTTCTGTTCAGCAGTGGTGAACCATAGGTTTGGTCTTTAAAGGCTCCCAGGAAAAACTGAAGTAGAGAAATGCTGTGTTGATCCTTTAATTTTTAATGAGTGTCTAGAGTTAGTTGTTTTTTGGAGACAGATTCTATTGTACTTAACTTTTTGCTTGTTTTCATCTTTTCTATCTTTCTCTCTTTAACTCGGTGCAACTGAAGAAGGGCATTGATGAGAAAATGATTTCCCCCTGTTTTGAAGGAAATTGCCACAGTGTGGAAGTCCCTCCTTTCTTATTGCAAGTGAGTTTGTTTTCAGATTTAGGCAGAAGGAAGACATTCCTTTCTTCTTTCTTTAATGGAAGCAGTCTGTTCCTAAGTGCATTTTTAAAAAGGCTACAGAGGTAAAATTAGGCCACGGTAGTGATATTAGCTCCAGGAAAAATAGTCTGATTTACACTTGAATGCAGTTATTTCAACTTTTCAAGTAATGTAATCATTGAGCAATGTTGGTTCCAAAAATATGACATTGTATTAAGTAGAAAATCAAACTTCACAGGATCATTTTATTTCCATTAAATTCTACTCTGAATATTGCAGCAGGTAATATTTGGTTTTATTATTGCTAATTCCAAATATAATAAATATTCGTCTCAATCTGAGTTGATTTATAATCATTTAAAATAGTAGACTATTTGAAACTTTACTATATAGACGATATCATAGGATTCGGTCCAAACTACTGCTTTTTAAATTTCTCTTTTCTAAAAGTAGCGTGTTTGAAATTCTTAGAAAGCATATATTATAGACACAGCTTTTCTTGAGGAAGCAATAACAATTCAACTTGTAGTTATTAAAGAATACAATGAAGATACTTGTTTTATATAAAAGAATAACAATAATGCATGTGTAGTTATTAGAGAGTAATGCAATTATATCAAAGCATGAGAACCTTTTTATATTCTGGTACTATTGCCTTTTTCTTTATAGTTCGTAATTTCCCTGCAATTAGGCAATTCTGAGAAGTGCTATCTAAAGTAGATTTCAAAAATATCTTTGGGTCTAGGCAATACAGTCCAATATCGTGTTATTCCTAATATAATCTGTTAATTTCTTATAAGAGTGCAGTGGTTATCATCTGTAAGATGTTTAGAAAAGGATAAGGAAGCGTCTAAACTGTTATCGTCAGGAAACCGACTCTCTATGACAGGAAGCAGAATGGAGTGTGGGGACCATGGATGGTAGAGTTAGGGGCCTGGATTCAAATGCTAGCTCTCTTATTATCTCTTCAACCATGGGCAAACTATTGGACCTGTCCATGACTGACTCTCTGTACAAATTTATTTTGACCTTTCTTTTTTATCAACTGCAGAATGAAGCTCAAAATAGAATGAGATCATAAAAATGTGAGGATTATTGAAATTCATGATAATAAATGTTTTGACCTGTGTCTATCATATTACAAATGTTTGTTTTGTGTGTGTGTGTGTGCATTGGCTGATGCACATTGTCATTGGTATTTTATTGGTGGGGATGTAGGGGTGTGAGAGACTGTGAGCTGAGAAAGAGCTGTCTATTATACTGAGAAGTATTGAAAATCAAAATTTCAATATGGACCTCATATTAATTAGGTTATCTTTGTTAATTTTGAGTGGAATTGGGGATAAGAAATAAACATAGGGGCCTCCCCTGGTGGCGCAGTGGGTTAAGCAGCACACTATGAAGCAAACCGCAGCCACTTGCAGCATGAGTTCGATCCCTGCTGCCGGCCAGGGAGGGGGACCCACATGGCGCGGCAGACCTCTCCTGCTGTGCCCGCTGCTCCCCTCAGCAGTGTACTTCTGTTGATCTGCCTGTTCTGCTCCCCGCTCTCTGTGGTGAATCCTTTCGCGCCCCCCCTCCACACCTCTGGTCTGTGCCCCAGTGCTTGTATGCATAAATAAATAAATCTTTAAAAAAAAAAAGAAATAAACATAAATGGAACTGGAGGCCATGATGCTAAGCGAAATAACTCATAAAGAGAAAGGCAAATACCTGATGGTTTCATTCATATGTGGAATATAAAGAAACCAAGCAAAATAACAGATAAAATTAAACCAAAGCAAACCCTGCAAAATTGAGCCAACCAGTGGGGGGTGAGGAGCAAAAGTGTGTGTGTCGGGGAGGCGGTGGTTCTAGGCACTTGGGATAGGACTATGACTGCTTTTGTGGTGGGTGTGGTGACATATGTTTGAAAAGAATCATTTATAGTGTTGTAAGCCAGTATCATCTTGACAAAAAAAAATAATTCTTAAAAAGGAAAAATAAACATTGATTTAAAACCTGCACGCAAAGTAATGGGACTTCTCCATTATGTACGATGAATAAATGAAGTTAAGTAAGTACAGTTCCTTGGAAGTAAAAAAAAAAAAAAAAATCTTGAGGTAATGGACACCTTTGGCTTTAAATACTTTATTTGTAATCCTTGATATCAGATCAGCATTTATCATGAATCAAAATTTAAATATGTGCATTATTCTTCTCATCACCCTTTTAATTTGATAAAATTTGTATTCACATTCAGCTCCTTCATTTTAGCACTTGAAGAAAAAAGAGTAATGAGTAGAAGTAAGCTAAGTGAAATTTGACACTGTTCTTGCTAATGTAGGCAAAAGGACTCTGGAAAGTGCTTCAAAAGAACTTTACACATTTTATATGGAAGAACTTCTATTCAAATTATATATTATATTATTGTAAGAATATTAATGTTTCTTACTTTGGGGAAAAAATAAAAGGACCTCTCTGCCAGTCCCATAACCCTGAAGCTTCATAAGCACAGCATTTGATTGTCTTCAATCAGTCCCATAAATTGCCTAAAAGATTCTTTTTCTTCCTTAGATATGATTAATGTGAGCATACATCAACACCAACATCTACCTCTTCTACTGAGATTTCCTCAAGAGGATCACCTACCCTGGGGAACAATAAAAGATACTAGAATTTAAAAAAAATGGTTAAGGGTGGGGAGAAAATCCATCTATTTTATCACAAAACCTCAGATAAATAGATGCAAGCTAGCAGTGCCCTTGGAGACTTAATGTGATACAAATTGATCCACAAATGTTCTCTCTGTAGAGCACTGGGACCTACTCAGCTCAAAGGGGCCAAAGACCAAGTTAAATCTTTTAAAATATCACACCCTTGGTGCTTCAACCATTTTCCTTTGTTGCTATTTAATTGGAGACATTTGTCAAGGAAAGAAAATATACGTCTTCTGGGAATTCCCTTGTGGAGTTACAGAGGATACAAATCTGGCCTGAGATATGGAGAGCTTTCCAAGAATGTGAAAGCTCATACTGTCGCTTTTCTCATTTATTGCCCAGTTTTTCAGCTGGAAGTGGACTGTACTGGGCAAGTCCATCTGATGATGCCTTTCTAAGTGGGTATGTACCTAATGGGAGGAACACTTGAATCATATGCTTTAAATAGAGAAAGATCACTGCTGACACCAACAGAATAATTTTTAATACCCAAACATAGAAAAAAGAGGAGGGTGAGATGATCATGGGCATGTCATCAGGAAAAAGGAAACTGATGAATATTGTGGTTTGTTTTTGCTTACTTATCCAGAAAAATGAGATCCTTTGCTGGGATTTCTTATACAGATTTATGTTGTTTGAAATGAACAAATTTCTGTTTCATAGCCTCAATTTCTTCTCTTCTGTAAAAAAAGATCAGAGTCCGTAACCTCAAAGGGTTTTTTTTTTTTGGGGGGGGGTCTATGATTGCTATTATTAACTGACCCAGAAAGATTTTGGTTTTAAAATTAGCAAATGGAAATTGTCCAAAAAAATGGAAAAAGATAATTTTAATTTATAAGAAAATAAAATGCCAGGCAATGTAAGATAGTAACAATTTATGTCTTCAGCAATAGTTAAATTTGTTCATTCCAATACTCTTAACCTAATCATGTGTCTAGATCACAGAATCTCAAGTTTCAAATGATCTTGTAGTCCTGTCAATATTTCCCTAATTCCTAGAATAGGAAGATGCTTACTAAATCAGAGAGCTTCCAAATTATACATGTTTTCACCCACACACCCACCCACAAAAACACACACACACTTAATTCAAAGGATAATTATAAAAATACTAGAGAGTGAAAGATAAAGTTGAAAAACACTTTATATCCTTTCCCTTAAAGCACCTTTGGTATGGGTGTGATAATATATACAGTAAATTAATGCATGGATTTATATTATTAAAGTAGATAGAATGGTGTAAATGGGGGGACATCCGGTGCCCACAGAGGAGTTAAAGAGAGTTTTGTATAGGATGGTATTTGAGATGGGTCATAAAACATGGGTAGTGTTTATATTATGGAGACATTTTGGGTGGTGGAAACAGAATACATCAATTTATTTACTCATTCATTCATTTACTCATTGACCTAATATCTGCAAAACAAGGGCAGTAGAGGAGGCATTGTGTTTGACCCCAGACAATGAGATCAAGAGACAAAGTCTTTGCTCTAGGCAGAATAGCTTATTTGAGAAGCACCTAGGCAAATGGTCCATCTGTATCATAAAATATGTGTGCAGGAATGAAGGGCATAAAACTGATAAGGTGGATTGGGAATTAATTGTGCAAGGACTTGATTCCCAGCTTGATCTTTATTAGATAATGAGAAATTCACAGAGGTTTCTGAGCAGGTTGCAAGAACTTGATCAACAGTGTACCTTAAGTAAAATTACCTAAGTAGTCATAAATAATACTGACAGGTAAAAGACATCTAAATGTATCTAGACAGAATTCAAGTTGGAAAGAAAAAAAATGGAAAAACAAAGAAACAAACACAGGTGAATGATGACTTATAGTGCCTCTGTGAACAAAACTTGGTTCACTTGATTCCCTTGAGCTCCAGAATATATATATATATATATATATAATTTTATTTTTTGCACTAACTCTCCTGCAGAGTTTGAACATCTTAGGAAGACACATGTCCGAAATGTCAGAGAGAATGGAGGGACTGGGCAGAGGCAATGAGGCCCAAAAAAACTGGAGGGACTTGTGTAAGGTTATAATGAGTCAGAGAGGCATCAGGAAAAGGCCCCATGAGTCAGGGACCCCACCTTCTGGTCTGACCATGAGGTGAAGCTCCTTTCCAGCAACAGAGGGACGACTCACCCCTGCTGCAGACAAACTAGTGCTCCTGCTCTCTCTCTTTTTGTCTTTAGCGTCCATTAATGGCGGGACTACATCCTGTTACATTTTGTTCCAAAGCCCAGAATCTGTTCCAATGAATACACTTTGACTAGGTGGAAAAATAGCAGCAAAAAAGGTGGCTCACCTTGTCATAGGGTGCCATACCATCAGAGGCAAAATGGATCAGGCAGATTCCAACAGGTCTAAATGGGTGTGAGTGGGACTGGGGAGACACATTTGGATTACACAGTAGAGGCATCAAAAGGTGAGGAAAAGATGGGGAACGAACAGGTCTAGGTAGATATTGGAAATGTCTTCTTTTCATTAATAAATGTCTTCTTTTCCTTCTGCTCAGGAATAGCAGATCAGGATTTGAAATGAGGATCAAGTGGTCAGAAGAGTTTGTTGACATTGTCACAGATAGTCACTGAGCTTTTTTAAAATCTCTATGCTTGTTCCCATTGCCCCATCCCTGGGGTTGTGATTTAAATCTCCAAGGTAAACTCTGATATTTGCTCTGGATGGAAAGCACTGTTTTAAAAATATGAGACTCATGGGCTGGGTCTAAATGTTATAGTCTTTTTTTTTTTTTTAAGTATCCTTGTGATTATTCTTCTTTCAGGCCTAGCATCTTTTCCCCTTTATCAGGTATGCTTCACTGAAATTATTTTTGAAGGCTTTGATTATTGTTGAAGGCTCCCCTCATTTTAGTATATTTTTTAAATCACAATATTAAAAACATAGCTGACCATTAATAATATAAAAACTAAGTACTCTTATAGGAATTGGTAGGTAACCCTTGCATTCCCAAGGTAAATGTGTATTTACAAGTGTCTGGAAGAAATGAGTAGTAATACTTTTCCTTTATGAAAATATCATTGGGGTAAAATAAATGTACTTGATAATTCATATGGTGGAGGATTTATAAGTCCAGGTTTTGTACTTGTATAGGGAAAATATTGCATTAAAAATTTTAAATTTTCATTCCAGTAAACTACATATACTTGAAAATTCAAAATTATGAAAAACTGAAATATATTGATTGAAGGATACATGCATAATATATAAACAAATACATAAACTATCACAAAAGTCTGGGATCTGGGGAGGTTTGCACATGGCAGGGGTTTACGGATGAACAATATATATATGTATTTGCTTTATTAGTTTGTTAAACTTCCCAGTGTATTTCATGTGGATTTAAGTATGCATGTTATGATTCTCAATAAAAAAATTAAAAAGTAAATAGTACTATAAAACTCTACAATTAAAAAAAAACAAACATTTGATTCTTGTTCCACATGACCTCAACAGAGGAACCACTCCAGCCCTTCCCAGTGGTGTGGATTTTCACATCTTGATGGTAATGTTCATGTCTATTTTAATCAAAAATTTGCCAGTTAAATTCTCACTTTTCTTTATAGTTGATGGAGAATTAATTTGGCACTCATTCCTCAATACATTCTCTGGTGCAGTGTATTTCAGTAGATCCACCTCCCTCTCTCCAGCTCCCAGCTCTTGGTGTACAAATGAATTTTGGCTAAATAAATATTTATTTAATTCACATCTTTTTATATCTGGGCATCTTCTGCTTACAGCTGAACCTCCCAGTACTTTAAGTTTTTTTGGAATGTGTTTAGTTAATTGTTGCCATTGTCTTTGTTTTGAAAATTTTCTATGTAGTCATCAGTTAATCAGCTTCAAAGATTTTCATAGAACATTACAATTTCTAGCAACATATCCAAACAAACTGTGTACATCTATTGTTTAGGTTTGTTACACCCACTGTCTTCCTGGTATTTATCTTCACCACCATTCTGGGAGTTCTTCACTTCTATCCTATTTCATAAATCGGACATATTCCCCTTTTATGGATTACTGCCTCAAAATATGATGCCTGTAGCTTCCTAAAAAAAGCTATTACAGTTATTGTCTCCTGTATATCACTGTGTCTCTTGGAGTGGCACGCACACACCATTTTCCAAATATCCCATTAGCCAGAAGTTAATCTCTGCAATCTAGTTCACAAGAAAAGTATAATAGCAGTTATTATTTCAGAGAATCATGTATCTAACCAAACAGTAAGATGCTATTACTATAGACAAAAAAATCACAGATATAAGGGGACAGAAGGCTCAACCTCATCTAAGCACTTCATAATCTTGACTTATCATGTGAAGCTTCATGGGAAATTGGAACTTAAAAAGAAAGGTCCTTCCTTATTTTGTATCCCTAACTGGTTCTAAGGGAGCATCTAGAAACCATGACTTTTATTATGAAGGGAGAAGGTCTCTCTTCTAAACTTTATTTTCCATATTGCCATCCAAGGTGGGTGTTTTTCTTTCTGCTTGATCTCAACCACATATGGCACATGAAATACAAGCAAGAATTGTCTATGTTAGAGCTCTAACTTCTCTGGCTAATACTTGTCTCTATCTTCTCCACGCTCTTGAAACACGTAGTTTATGTAAAGCAATACAGTTCATCCATTGACCAACTATTTATTGAGCATCTGCTGAAAGTCAGACATTCTTCTAGGACCTAGGGAAACATCAGTGAACAAAGCAGATACATTTTTTTCAAACGTATAAACGCTAACACTGAATAAGTAAATGATAGTGTGTTTTATACCTTGGTAGAGTGTTAGAAGTCAAACAGAGTGAGGCATAGGAGGCTGGAGGGGTGCTGGGAGTAGGCACTTAAAAATTTAAAGTAAGTTACTTCACTCAGAAGTGGATATTTCAGTGAAGGAGATAAGGGAATGAACCACCCAGAAATCTGGGAGAAGACTATTTCTGATCAGGGAGGAAGAAATGCAAAGGTCCAGGGGTAGGAAAGGTCCAGCCTGTGGGTAGAAATGAGATTGGTATCACTATGCCTCTGCTGGAGTGAGCAATGGAGAGATGAGGTCAGCAATGAATATCATGGAATTCTTATTAAACCACTAAGACTGTCTTTTACTCTGAATGAAATGTAAAGCTACTGAGAGATTTTAAGCAGAGGGAGAACATGGTGCTTTAAGTTACAGCAACATCTGACCAATGTTGGTATTGAGATCAGACTTTAGAGGAGTAGAAGCAAGGAGAGTAATTTGCATTCTATTTTGGAACCTACTTATATAATTTAAGAAAGTCATATATATATATATGTGTATATGGGTATATATAGAGCGTAAAATAGTGCCAATGATTTATTCTGACAGATTGGACATGAGTGAAAAAAGTGAAAGAATCAACCACAAGTTAAGAGATCAATAAAAATAAATAAATACATTTTTTTAAGGAGGCTCCAGTTTATTGGCTTAAATGTTCATTTTAAAAGTTGTAGTGAAATATATGATATACAAAAAAATCAATAACAGGGGCTTCCCTGGTGGTACAAGAGGTTAAGTCTCAGAACCATGCAGTCACTACAGCACAAGTTTGATCCCCTGCCAGGTTGCTAACCCACGTGGGGCAGCAGACCTCTCTTGTCTCACCCGCTGCTCCCCTCAGCAGTTGTAGTTCAGTAGATCTGACTGTTCTGCTTCCCACTCTGTCTCTAGTGAACCCTCTCACTACCCCCACCTTCCTGCACCTCTGGTCTGCACCTCTTGTATGCGTCAATAAATAATAAAAATAATAACACACATATGCACAGAAAAGTAAATTGCATGTAATAGAATAAATATAAAAATGCCTGCACTCACATAAAGAACAAGGACATACCAACTACGTCAGTAACCTTGGGATCGGTGATCAGCATGAGGCTGTGATCACTGCTCTCTGGTGTAACATCGCTTCCTTGCTTGGTGTTTTTAACCACCTCTGTAAGTATCTTCCAGCAATGGAATTTTATAGAGTTTTACATGTTTTTGAATTTTACATGGAATCATATTATATGCACCCCTTTCTATATATTTTATATAATGTGTATATTAATAAAAAGATTGACATTTGGAGAGTATGGAAAGGTTATTTGGGAAAGTACTGATATTTCAACTTGGATGAAAGTTCGGAATTAGAAATGAATAAGGATAATTTATGTAATAAATAGGGCCTCCCTGGTGGTGCAGTGGGTTAAGTAATGCACTATGAAGCGGGCCGCAGCCACTGCAACACAAGTTCAATCCCTGCCGCCCAGGGAGGGGACCCACGTGGTGCAGCACACCTCTCCTGCCTCGCCCCACTGCTCCCCTCAGCAGTGTGTTTCAGTCAGTCTGCCTTTTCTGCTCTCCACTCTGTCTGGTGAATCCTCTCACCTCCCTGGACTCTGGCCTGTACCCCAGCTCTTGTATGTATAAATACATCTTTAAAAAAATAATTTATGTAATAAATAAATTAAAATACAACTTATTTTTAAATAGTTTTATCCCAATTTTGCAGAGTACTTCTACATTGATTGTGCATGGATGATCTATTTCTGAGTTATTAAATACTATTTCACTTATCCATATATTTATCTCTAAGCAGATAACACATTTAATCATTATAGCTTTATCATAAGACTTGATGTCAAGAAGACTAAGTTCTCTCAGTTTTATTAGCATGCTTATTTATTCACCACTGTTCCCCTTTGATGTGAATTCTAAAATCTGACTGCCAAGATCTATGAGAGATAAAAATTGCAGTATTTTATTAGTATTGCATTAAATCTAGAGATCAATTTAAAAAGCTGAAATTGTTATAATATGGGTTCAACCCATAAACATTGTCTATCAACCATTTATTAAAATTTTCTTAAAATGATTCGATTATATTTTATTTTTTTCCTTAGAGATATTGCATATGTTTGCTAGATCTATTACTGAGTAATAGATCTAGTAATATTGACAATTCTTGAGACAATTGTAACATTTGATAGTGTTTCTGTTAAGTTACATAGAAAAACAAATGTAAGTGTATAGACAGATGCATTTTCACAATTAAGTATACCTCTGAAGTAAGACGAACAAACATTAAAAAAACTAGAACATTATGTGTTCCCTAAAGTAAGCCTTCTTTCTTTCTGTTGGTCACCACATCACAATGATAATTACTATCAATTGGAGTATTTTCATTTTACTTGCATTTGAGCATTCCATAAACAGAGCACACAGAATGGACTCTTTTGAGTCATGTTTTCTTTTCTTAATTGTGAAATTCATTAGACTGTTATATGTCATTGTACACTGTTTACTCTAATTGTGAACCTTTCCATTTAATGAATGTATGGTTTATCATAAATATGAAATTTGATAATATTCTCAATGTGCTTTAATAAATATTGTAGACAATCTAACATAGTAATATTGGTATGAAATAAGAGGTTACAAAAACAGGTGAATAATTACAGATTTATTGAAATGAATTATCAATTTATAGTCAGAACATGTTTTTTTTATTTTATACAGAATTTTATTTATTTATTTTTAAAGATTTATTTATTTATGCATACAAGAGCTGGGGTACAGGCCAGAGGTGTGTGGGGGATGAGAGGATTCACCACAGAGAGCTGGGAGCAGAACAGGCAGATCAACGGAAGTATACTGCTGAGGGGAGCAGCGGGCACAGCAGGAAAGGTCTGCCGCACCATGTGGGTCCCCTCCCTGGCCGGCAGCAGGGATTGAACTCGTGCTGCAGTGGCTGCAGTTTGCTTCATAGTGCGTTGCTTAACCCTCTGCGCCACCAGGGAGGCCCATATACAGAATTTTATGCTCTTAAAATTTGAAAAATTTTTCCATGTCACTTTTACCTATCAGAATATATATTCTCAGTTGTCCAGCTCTGTTATCTCATTTCCCTTTTTTATCCCACCAGTATGATTTCTCTCATTTTATAGTTATGTGTAAGGGACACTATTGAGGATTGGGACTAGTTTTTTAATATCTCTTGTGTTAAGTATTTTAAATTATAGTAGAACTTCTCATCCTGGTATACCTTAGCTCTGAGTGTGTGTTAGCGCTAAAGTTTCTACTACCCAGAATCTACAGTTCAGGAGGTCTTGGGTTTTAGTCAAGTCAAATTAATATTGCCAGCTCTAAAAACACTGCAACTGAATGCCAATTATAACAAGATAGTATTTTTATTTCTTAGCTAAGGGGAAAGAATTAGTGACAGATCCTTGGAAATATTTTTTTTCTGTACATTGAAAGCAAGTAAGTGAAACTGAATATGATTATTTCAGCCATAAAATTAGCTATGCTGCTGCTGAATTCTTGAGTCATGGAATGAAACATGCATTTCTTGAAAGAAGTTAAAATAGTATACTGGTTATATCAACCTGAGAACAAAGTTCAGATAAACCCTTGTCATATAGTGTCAGCATTGCTTTGTCTGCTTGGATTTTATAGAAATCAACTCAAATAGGTGTGGATGTTTAAACATGCTCTATGAAATTAAATTTGCAACTGCTTTGCTACACACTCTTTCATTAAGAAATTGGCTATATAGCTACAATTTTAGGAGGGAAATATTAAACTTAATGATCAAATCAACTCCTTGATTGGGCCACCATCCCAATGAAAAGGGATTTTCTTTCTCCGTATATGTATAAGAATTTCGTTTTTATTTTGCCTATCTTGATTTAGTTTCTTGGCCCCTTTCCCTTGCTTATTTCCCATCAGAAAATGAACTAACATTGTTGACATATTCCCCATATTTATTTATTTTCTTAGAATGCTAAGTTAGTGGTGGAGGGGTGTGAAAAGTGGTTTAATCACAAGATGATCTTTCCAACATTCTGATATTCTCCATTTCTCAGCTCACTCCCTAACTTCATCAATATTTCCTTCTTAATTTTGATTTTCTATATAAACTGCTTACATATGAACATTTGTTTTTAGATAATCATTTATTTCATTATATAAAATAAACACTGTAGATATAACTGGATGTTTTATTTTTGTTTAAATATTTTTACCTAGAGTCCTCAGGAAATAAAACAAAAAGGAAATCAATTCTAAAGTTGGCTCACTGCCTCATTTATTCTAATACAACCTTATTTTATTTTACACCCAGACAGGAGTTTGTGTTCATAGTTAAGATAAAGAAACTGGACAAGCAGTTCCCTTCTGTGGGAATTAAGTCTCACTGATGTGACACCACCCAGATTTCCTTCACCCCTTCCTTACCATGACCACTATACTTGTCTTAAGTGAGCTAAAATATTTATTGGGTTATGAGAGTCAGGACTCTTTTTTCCTAAAATTTCATATAAAATAACTGTGCAGTTTTGGTCATGAGCAACAGAGTCTAAGGCTCCTTTGTAACCACTAAATGTAGGAAAAACCACAAATTACTATTGGGGAGGGGTTGGCCTTGGGTTCTGGCTTCAAACTCCCCTCCCCCTAAATTCAAATACCCTGCATCTGTGTAAATAAACATCTCTAGGTGTATGGTAAGGGAATATTTAGCACGAATATGTTTCATACAAAATTAGCAGCAAAGAAAAACTTTAGACTTGTAATTGCATGAATAAAATTTAAGCCATTAGCATAATTAAGGTGTTTCTTCCTTTTCCCTTAAACAGGTAGAATATTATCCATCATTATTTTGCATGGGTACTCTCATTCACTAAGTTTCCAAAGCACTATTTTTGCCTTCCTTCCATGAAGATTTATAATGATATATATGTAGTTTTTTTTATTCTGGCAAGAAACTAAATTCCAGCATTAAACATTTATTGGTTATAAATGCTAAATTTAGAGTAGTGTTTCTGCCAGTGGGATCCAGGAAGTCAAAAGATAAGCTTCCTACTTAGGATATGGTAGTCTGATGTCTTCTGGTTAATCCATAAATAGAAAGGAAGTGAATTCAGACAAGATAAAGACTGAGTTATTTGGCTCTAGAAAGTGTGTCTATTGCCTTTGCCCTCATTTTCCCTTTCTCAGTGATTCTTTCTCTTTCCAGTTTCTGACATCACAACTACTTTTTTGAAAATAACAGTGAATGTTCTACCTTGAATGTTCTTTAAGGCATAACCCATAAAAGAGTGTCTTCAGGAAGAAGATGTCTGTGGATATAGTCTACTCTATCGTCTTATGAATTCTTGAAAATAATGATATATTAGCATTGTTAATGTTCTGGAAGTGATTTAAAAAATAACATCAACTAACGGACATTGAACATTATCCCCAAAGAGCTCAACAGCTCATTTCCTGCTTTTCATGAAAGAAATAAGAATATATATATTATCTATTTGTGTCCCTAGGAGAATCTCAAAATCAAATGTTGGAGAAATGTATGAAAACACTTCCAAAATGATAGAAAAACAATTGGATACCCTGGTCCTAACCTGCATATACGACTTTCAGACTCATCTTGCATCAGCAATGTAGAATAAAGCTTCGATGACTTCTTCTTTTTTTTTTTTTTTTTCATTAATAGAATCTTAACACATTCCAAGCACCCAAAGCTGATCCTATCACTTTCAGACTAAAACACTGAGCTCCAGAAAAGTAGTGGTGGGACAATCAGAGTTCTTGGCAGATGAAATTAATACATTTTTCTTGATTCACAGCAATCTGTAGTAAATATTCTCCAGCTGTTATCTTTCAATACCTATTAAAACCTTGCCCTATCCTCCTAGCTGATTCTGTTTTCTACTAGCCTTAAAATATTTGAAATGTTATTACCAACTAGCTGAAATTCTTGCTTCTCTTCATCAACATACTTGCCAAGCTGTTCACATCTCTGTATCCCATTTCTTGGCTGATAAAAACCATTGCATGTTTTTTTTTTTTGTTGTTGTTGTTGTTGTTTCCAGAATTCTCCTGATTTGTTTACTAAAAGCCCTTCATCAGAGGATCTCCTTGGGTCAGACAAACCAGTTTAGATGCCGAACCACATATAGTTCTTGACAATGTTGCCTTGATCTTGTCTGAAAATTCTCCACATCCTTATCGAAAACTTCATGATGACTAAAGAAATTTCAAAGCTCATTTTCTCCAGGCCATCACCCATCCTCACTCTCTACCTTTCTGTGGCTCTTAAATGGCACGTTGCACAATAGAGCTTTTTACTAATGTCTGCTTGACTTTGTTTGAGAATTGTTTTAGACATGGTGCCTTTCACAACAAAAGATCATGACTCATAATTGAATGGAGTCAAGGAGGTAAAAAAGGAGCTTGTTGCTATGAAGAATGTTCTGGAAATTGACATTGCACTAGGTACTTTATATCTTCACAGCATCATACCCTGTGAAGTTGATATTTCTACATGTGCTCTCTAGAAATGGATCAAGTTCAGGCAGAGTAGTCATTTGACTGTGAGAGTTCAAATCTCAGTCTATGCGGTCTCCTCCTTCTATAGACCATTTACTGCTTAGGAAAAACCTTTCATGAATTAGAATATCTTGGTTCTTTACATAGTGCTCAGCTGAAAAAAAAGTGTTCCAGAAATACATGCTGCTGCATCACAGAAAGGCCAATCAGTTAGATCTGTGACCAGAGGCTGATGATGGCAGGGGAGATTGTTTTTTAAAGAGTAGTAAATCATAGAAAATATGTAATTTTTTTCTAAATTCAACAATTTAAACCTAGTTATATTTCAAAGGTCACTGTACCTAATTCATCCATAAATTAATTAAATACCCTATAACTTCTTTCTTTTAGACCAAGAAATAAGTCACAACTTTTTGATATCCTTGATTTATACACAATCTTGCCTTCAATTTGAATTTACTTTAGATTTTTTTTAGATTTATTTTTTATTTTATTTATACATACAAGAACTGGGGTGTAGGCCAGAGATGCAGGGGTGAGACGATTCACCAGAGACAGAGTGGGAATCAGAACAGGCAGATCTACTGAAATACGCTGCTGGCAGGAATAATAGATGAGACAGGAGAGGTCAACTCTCCAGTCAACTTCTTGGCTGGGGATCAAACTCAGGCTGTAATGGCTTGATAGCACTTAGACCCTAACTCTGCACCACCAAAAAAGGCCACTTTTGACTTTATTATTTTTTTCCTTTTTTTCATTCTTTAATTCCCCATTATCCAGGTATGGCTACTGAGCACTTGAAACATGGCCAGTTCAAAGCAAGATATTCTTCTGCAAGTGTACAATGCCATCAGATTTTAGGAATAAAATAAGAACATAATAATGAATGTAGTTCATCAGTGATTCTTCAAAAGTGTTACATGTTTGAATGATAATATTTTTAATATTCTGGTGAAACTGTGTTATTAAAATTACTTTTGCCTCTTTCTTTTTTGCTTTTTATAAAAAAAATAGCTACCAGAACATTTAAATTTCATATGTGGCAAGTATCATATAGTCTATTGGATAGCCCTGCATTGAATAATTTCTATATATATCATTTTCCTTTAAGATAGTCCCAAGATTTAATATAGTTTGGTATAGTTTTCCAAATAAAACTATATATTTAAATATTTTATATTAGGTGCTTAGATTTATATTGTCAACATATCCCCTACATAGAATAAATGACTTTTTTATTAAATAATTTATGGTTTAAAAATGTTATATAGGTCACGTTTACACAGTGTAACAGTAAAATTCCAATATTGTTTTAAAGGTATAATTAATAATACTAAAAGATATGTTTATGCTTTCTCTTACTTTTTACCATACTTACCATTTACCATGACTTAAGTTTAACCACAGTGACACCAGAGAAAAATAAAACAGACATATAAAGACACTCATAGCAGGAAAAACACAAAACACATTTGGAGGGGAATCCTACACTGTTCAACTGTGTTTTAAAACCACTGTGATCTGGAATTGTCATATTTATACCTGACAACGATATAGGATCTGAAACTTCAGTTCATCAAAGGCTGGTGGTGAGTTGCTTTGTTAAACACTCACTGGAAGGAAAACTTTCCACCTTCCTGTTGCAATTGTCAAGATTTTGAAATCATGAACAAATGTAGTCATTATTTCTAAGAATATAGCTTCTCACAGTCCTATTTCCAAACATTAGTCTATAGGTTCATAGAAAACCATAGTGACGAGAAGAGGTTGAGTCCAGTTCTTTGTGTGTATGTGTGTGGTGGGGGGAGGGTGAGAGATGAGGAGGGATGGAAAAATTGTCCTAATCCTATTATGATTTAATTTCCCAGGAACTTATGTTTATTGACAATATAGGTTTGCTCTGTATGTTTTGAAATAGAACACATTACATTAAGCCCAACACACTTATGAATGTCCAGGCAAAAGTTTTCAATAATATATGCAAGTGTTCCCTTGATGATGTGAATGAAATAGCTCCCTTTGCTTATTAAAAAGATGTGCTTGAAATGATTTATGAATACAGCTGATAAGACTGATGTATCAGCAGTAAAAGAAACAATGTAAAAGTAGAAATTTACTGCTCTATAGAACCTTATTATTCAAAGTGTGGTCCAGGGACCAGCAATATCAGCATCATTTTGGAAATTGTTACTCTCTTCCACAAAACAACTGAATCAGATTCCACATTTTAACATGACCTTGAAGAGATGAGTATGTTGAATGAAAACTCGAGAGGTACATCTTATAGCATCTGGGAGGCAGGGAGAGCTGAGAAGCATTTACTCTTTTACATACAAAGACCAAGACCGACTGTAGCAGGAAGTTGTAGTCAGGAGCCATGGTAAACAGAGAGCAAAGGTGGGACTAGAGCTGTAAGAGCTTCATTGCAAGAGGAATAGGGGGAATGTATAGAGGTCTGATACCTGTGGAAGGAGAGGAATAAAGATGAAGAACTTGCCAGGAAGAGTCCTGACTGTAATACAGTTTCCAAAAAGTTTCTATCAGACCACTGGGGAATCCTCATGCACACATTGCCATTTTATTATTGCCATTATCTCTGCAGGTTGGAATGAAGCTGTCTTAGTCACCCTAATCATTGGAAGTTCATCCACAGGTAGGTACCATAACTTCCCATGCACATACAATGCTGAGTCAAGAAGAGCCATCAAATAACATTGCTTCTTATAGCAGAAGACCTTGACCAGGCATTCTCATGGCCACCACATGAGGTGAAGCAAAACTCAGCATACCTGACTGTGGCATTAAACAGAACAGGGTAGTAAGGTGAGAGCATGGTAACTGTGGTACATATAAACAGGGGATTATTACTCAGGGCTAAAAAAGACATGACTTACCCAGCCATGAAAAATAAGGAGGAATCTCAAACACATATTACTAAGTGTCAAAGTCTTGAAGGACTACATATTGTGTGATTCTGACTGTATGATCTTCTGGAAAATGGAAAACTATAGAGGCAGTAAAAAGACCAGGGGTTATCAGGTGTTAGTGGATAAGGAGGGACAGAGCACAGAGGATTTAAGGTAATAAAACTACTCTGCATGGTACTTTAATGATGGATCCATGTCATTCATTACACATTTGAACAAACCCATAGATACTACAATACTGAGAAGGAGCCCTATGGTGAACTGTGGACTTTGTGTGGCAAAGATGTCAGTGTAGATTTGCTGAGTGCAACACTCTCGGTGGGGGGAGGTTGTCAGAGGGGGAGATTGTGTGTGTGTGGAGGAGGGGCAGCAGGAAGTACATGGGCCCTTCTTCCTCCATTTTGCTATCAAAAAAACTACTTTAAATATTCTATTGAAAACAAAACCGAATAGAGTGATTCTTGAGATGATTTTATTTTAGTGTTGCCTCAAGGAAATGTCACAGCGATATGAATTATGTAAAAACAAACTTACCCATAAGCCACGAAGTGAGATTTTTCAGGGTTGAAAGGGCCTCCCCTTATACACACACAACTTAAGGAGCCCCTTTGGTCACCTAATAAATGCTGCATGGAATTCTGGGATTTCATTCCAGACAGCCCTGCAGAGTGTCTATTCTAGTAGCTGAGGCAGCTTGGAGTTCAGCGTTGCAGACAGCAGTCTTCTTTAGAAAAATTCTCCATTTTGATTATTCCTACCTGCCATTCAGAATCCTCAAAGGAAAATGAACTTCATTTATTAAAATAAAAAACCAGGAACCGATGGTGGGTGCCTTGGTGCTAGCTGTGGTATGATAACATCTGAGGGGAAGATCATATATTTCTAATACACAAGCAACTCTATAAGCCAAGTTACCTCAATTAAATAAATAAGAGTCTAGATCTCAATTCTAGCAAAAAAAAAAGTTAAAAAAAAAAAGAATTGCTACAGGTGTAGCTGGAGTCACTAAAGAAAAGACGACTATTAGGGTCATAAAATAATTATCAGACACTTCCAATGCTCCTTGTTAACAGAAAGCAAAGTTGGCATGAAGACAGTAATGCAGGTGAAGGTCTTATCAGCAGGTTGGGCACTATCATGTCACTCAGACTCTTTGATCTCAGACCTTCATCTTTAAAACATTAGTATTTACTTTTCTCTTGCACGGCACCTCAAAACTACTCTTAGCACACTGATGTGTCATTGATGACGATAGTTTCCTGAGGACTAAACACTCAGAGTGTTTCAATGAGTAAAATAATTAATTAATAAGGTAAAGATTTTGATTAAAGTATCATAAGGGGTCTTTGGACTCTGTCACTATCACTTAAGTAGTTAGCCTCTCTTGCAGAAGTAATGAGGCACAAAGATACCAAGTTCATATTATGTGACAGTCACCAATCTCCATAATAGATCTATGGTAAAGGACTGAATTATTATCTCCCTTTCAGAGAAGTGATTGTGGGAACCAGGAATTAGCCTAAGGTCAATATTTAGAAGCTGGTAGAAAATGTATGAGTCAAAAAGAAATATTAAGTGCATTTTCTACCTTAGGTTCATATCAGGATCACTGGGTCAGCTTATGAAATCACAAGTCAGTGAGTGGGCCAGGCTCAGAGTTTCTGACGCATCATCTGGGACTGGGTCTGATTATTTCATGTATTGTAAGGTCCTTGAAGGACTCTGAAATTTAGAGGCCAACTGAACTATTCTGTAGGTCTTGGAGTCTAATTTTCCCAGCACTGTCATTCTGCAGGAGACTAACTCCTCTTGGAGCTGATTTCATTTTTCTAAGCTTTAGCAATAGTGGGAGAAACTCCTCCCTTTGGCAATGGATACAGCATTTGTCTGTAAACTTCACCTTCTTAACAGAACTCAGGATTTGCATTGTTTACAATCCCCCTGTTAGAAGGATTAGACGTATATTTCTTAGATTTGGCTTCACTGATATTGCTGATCAGATGCATGCCAGAGAAGGAGTATGACTCTTCATTCTAGAATTAGAGACTCGAGCTGCTGTATAAAAATGATACTCTAGCTCAGCCCTCAAAACCCATAAAAAGCCTTTTCAACAATTTGTATACACCTAATTCCAGCCCCCACTTCCTTCTCCAGTCTGAAGAAAGGATAACATTCTTAAACCACCTGGAAGGGTAGGGAAGATTAGACAGAGGGGTATGCTACAGGATGAGGGGATGAAGTTGGTCACTCCTGGCCCCTCTCCAGCTTCCTTTCTCAGTTCTTTGAGATTTAGAAGTGTAGATTTAGATTAATGTATTCTTGGCGTTGTTTCCTGTTTCAAAGAAAAAGAGAGGTGTCTGATATCAAATAATTTAACCAGAAGGGTAGGTAAGTGAAAGCAAAGAAGGGTGTAGGCTCATTTTTCAGTGGGTTCAAATGAAGAAAGGGAAAGCTTCAGATATCACTCATTTTGATCCAAGGCATGTTGACCAAACACTCTCTAAGAATGTTGAAATGTTCTTGCTATATTGTGGGCTGGAAATAGGTGGGTATTGAATGAATTTATTACTGAAGGCATTGTGTTGTATACAAATATGAGTGAAAGCTGGTGCCTGCCTTTAGGAGTTTTAGTTAGTTGTGGGGATAATGAAACAATTTTTGGCAACTCATTCCAACCGAAGGCTGAAGGTAAAGGGTGTAATTGGTTAAGATAGGGGCAAAGGGTACCTGGAAGTTACAGTAGGCAGGACAATTTGTTTTGACCACAGGAATTAGATGAAAAAAGAATTGGTTTTTGGTGTTCAAAATTCACGTGTGCTTCAGACATGGATTCTTTTGTAATAATTGAAGGCTCATGCTGACAGGAAACAGAAAAGGATTGTGGAGAGATGGTGGGGTGAGGAAAACAGGGTAGGGGAGCAGGATCAAAAGTCCATCACACAAAAAATATGTTTTTGACTTTCTGGAATATGCCAGGAATTTTAAAGAAAACAAAATAAAAAATCCAAACAAGGTGGGATGGTTTAAGACAACAATTTGGTTCTTACAGTTTGGGGGGCTAGAAGTCTAAAATCAAGGTTTAAGAAGGAAGAAGCTACTCCATGCTTCTGTGTGTGCTGCTGGAGGTTGTGTCAATATTTAGTGTTCTTTTGCTTCTACAGTATCACTCTGTCTCTTCCTCCATCTGTACATGGCCTTTGTTCCTGTGTGTCTCTATGTCTTCAAATGGCCTCCTTATAAGGACATCAGCCATTGGACTTAGGGTCTATCTTAATCTTGTATAGTCCCATCTTAACTAATTATATATGTAAAGACCTTATTTAAATGTAAGGTTGCAGTCTAAAGTTCCAGGTCAACAGGAAGTTCAGGAGACAATGCTTTTCAACCCAGCTTTTGAGAATGCTGCTTAAAGAGTTTAATATCATAATTTTGGATGATTTCCAGAATGCTATAAAATATGGGCAAACCTGGAAGAAATATGAGATCAATATCACAATTGAAAGCTGATTGGAATCAGAGAGATGGAAGTCCTAATCAGGAGTGTGAGAAGCAGGAAGTCTATTAGCAACCACTACAGATTTGACAAAGGGGGAAAAATGGCTTTCACACAGGCATTTCTTAGTTTTCTAAATGGACATTTTTGTCCTTTTTAATCCTCAAACAGGGTGCTTATATGCACCTGTTTGGAAATTGTAAGATATTGTTGAAAGAAATTGAAGAAACAAAGAGATATTCTGTGCTCCTGGACTGGAAGAATTTATATCATTAAAATGACTATATTACCTAAAACGATGTTCAGATTCAATTTATTCATTATCAAAATCACAACAATATTAGCCACATAAATAGAACAAAACTTATGAAATTTATTTGTAGCTACAAAAGACCCTAAATAGCAAAATCGTTATGATTTCACCCTGACTTCAAACTATATTACAAAGTGATAGTAATTAAATAGCATGGTATTGGAGTAAAAATAGATACATTGGTCAATGCAACAGAATTGAGGGCAAAGACAACTACATATATAGCCAACTAATTTATGACAAAGAAGTCAAGAGCTTAAGAAGGAGAAGGTCTCTTCAATAAATAGTGGATGTAAGACCTGAAATCATATAATACATTGAAGAAAACATAGATGATAATTGGGATTGCCACTCCAAAATCAAGAGAAACAAGAGCAAGAATGAACATCAAATTCCAGTGAGACTGAGGCTCATGGATACTATATGCGTATGTGTGCACCATTGTGAGATCCACCTTGAGCCATTGTGAGAGAAATATCAGGAAGTAATCCGTTTCTTAATTATTGTTAGCAGTATGGGAACCTAGAATAAAGATGGACACTGATTACTGGAAAAGGTTGGGGAGGATGACGAACCCCTCAGGTGACAGATCACCACAGATCATCAGCTCCAGAATTTGGAAAGTAAATGTCTTATTTAAAATTACAAATTATCCAGCTTGGCAAAACTATACCCATATTGAAAGGCATAATGGGACATGATTCTACAAAATTTTATTGGAGGTATTTTATGTGGCATGAAGTGACATGCTAAGAAATGAATTGTACTACATTATACAAAGAATGACATAGAAGATCTTTAAGCAGGGAGTTGACATGCCCAGGATGTGATAGATGTATCTGACAGAGGAAAGGATGAGGGAAAAGTCATAGTTCGATAAGCAGCACTCTTTACAATCAGTAAGACCTGGAAACAACCTAAATGCCCAAAAACAGATGAGTGGATCGGGAAGCTGTGGTACATATACACGATGGAATACTACTCAGCAATCAGAAATGAAAAACTAGACGCATTCATAGGAACATGGCTGGAACTGGGAGGGATTCTGCTCAGCGAAGTAAGTCAGAAGGCAAAAGAAAAATATCAAGATGGTTCCTCCCCTAGGAGGAATATAAGGGAACCAAATAAGGATCAAGGAAAGGAATAAGAACAATAATAATAATAATAACAATAAAGACACAAAAGCCAAAATGAAAAGACAAGGACAAATTGGGGACACTTGGTGAGGAGGGGGAGAGGAAGGGTTGAGGGAAGATGGGAGCATGGGGGACTGAGGTGATGGTACACTGGTGTTATGGTGATGAGGAATACATGGGGATTACAATCGATGTCAAATATAAATAAATAAATAAATAAATACATTTTAAGGAAAAGAATTTAAATCACCTATGTGAGATGCAATGTGTACCTTCAAAATGTTGTCAGTAGTGATGGGAGAAATGAAAAGCAGTAATGAGAGAAAAGTTCAAAATTGCTTAGATTTCCAATTGGGCAGATGAAATGATAAAATAAAAAAAATAGTTAACCATGATAGGGAAAATATACTTTTGTTTATTTTTATTGTTTGTTTGCAGGTGACTGTATGCATTTTTTTAAGATTTTATTTATTTATGCATACAAGCACTGGGGTACAGGCCAGAGGTGTGGGGGCGGGTGGTGAGAGGATTCACCACAGAGAGCTGGGTCAGAACAGGCAGATCAACGGAAGTATACTGCTGAGGGGAGCAGCGGGCACAGCAGAAGAGGTCTGCCACGCCATGTGGGCCGGCAGCAGGGATCGAACTCGTGCTGCAGTGGCTGCGGTCTGCTTCATAGTGTGTTGCTTAACTCACTGCGCCACCAGGAAGGCCCTGTATGCGTTGTTTATAGTTATACTGAATTAATGTTGTCAGTAATACATCCATATGCTGGTTTAGATGTTTAAGCAGAAGTTAAAATGTTAAGTTGAGTCATTGTAGGAAATGCTGGGCTCAAAATGTAATCTGAGAGAGAGCCAGAAGAAAGGATGAGTCACATCAATCGATATATTTCTCAGGAAGGTTAAATTGCAGAGAAGAGTGATTCAGGTACTGGATTCAGAAAAATAACCTTCATAGAAAGGTTAATTGAATGGGGAATCAATTAATGAAACAAAATAGTCATAAACAATAAAATATAAGAGATGAACCCAAAAGTATTATGTCATAGAAAATGCAGTGCCGTTTACAGTTGTTTCAAATGCCAATAGGTCAAAAGAACTGGATTGGAGACAGGCTTTGGCACTTTGCACAAATCATTTTACATTTTTGAGCCATGGTTTCTTCATTCACAACAAAGGGACATGAGAAGCACACCTTCTGAGATTTAAATGCAGTAATTCATGTGAATGTAGAATATAATGAAAAACACTCAATATTACCGTTATAGAAAGTTTGTGTTGGTGGAAAACCAAGAACATTGAATGTGCTGAGTCTTTGTGTCTGCTGAGAGAACACTTTCTTAAAAGTAGTCAAAACTCAAGGTTCCAGCAGTTTAAGGAGAAAGAATAACACATAATTATGAAAAAATAGAAATAAGTCAGATGGAGAGAGACAGCACTGTACAAGTTCACTCCTATGTGATAGATAAGGAAGCAAATCAAACAAAACAAACAGACTATAAAACAAAACCATGATATGAGGAATGAATCAGGTAAAAGGGTGAGTCTAGAAACTTGACTTTTGTTGACAAGCATGTGGCAGTAGATATATTAATTGACATTTATGCATTTGACTCTGCTCACCTGAAACCTATATAATGTTATTTTCATTAAAAAACAAAAGTAGAAACAGTGTGAGTACAATTCTTAGATGTGTAGAAGTTGAAGAGAGGGAAATAGCATGAGGTGGTTGTTTGAGAATAGTCACACTTCAAAGAAGACACCAAGATTTTGGCTCCTCGGGATCTGGTTATCTCAGAACATGAGTGTATACTGAGTAAAAGTCTGCACACTGATTATAAAATAGAAGATTTCAGTAGAAATTAATAGGAGGTCATAGAATGAAGAATAATTTGGTGTTAATAGGAAAAGAAAGAATGAACTGCAATGTTTCTCTTATTGAGAAACAATAAGAGATTATTCTTTGAATTAAGAACAACATCAAAAATAAGCAAAAGTATGAGAAATGCCGAGATCTGTTGGAAAAATATAGAACGTTTGTATGTACAACAGATGTGATTCTGTTTTGTCAATAATTTGAAATGGGAGATGATTTGAAATTCAATAATTTGAATTTGAGGGATGACATAAATGGAGGCTAGTGATAACATATCAGAAATGCCTGTCGCTGGATCATGACTGAGAACAAAGAAAAATCAAGCTCAGGAGGTAAGAAGGAATGGGGTAATGTGGATAAGTCAAATGACTAGTATTTTCCATCAATGGTACTTAGAGGTTCAGTAGGAACAGAAAGTGGGAAAGGCAAAGATATAAAAATATTATCAGACATGTAAAGCAGTAAGATCTGCCTTTGATTCTTTATTTTTATAGTTTATGCTTTATAGATATGGTATCAACTCTTTAGTTTTTACTTTATTTTATTTAAACTTGCACAAGCCCAGCTACTGGCCATATCAGGAAAGTAGACTTCTGAACTTCAGGATGCCCAGGTCCACTGGAAGGAGAATTGACCAAAAGGGATAATGCTAAGTAGGGAAACCTTTTTTCTAGGCTTTGTCTAGATTGTTTTCACTTTGATTAGGCTTGGACTAATCAGCCAATTGTTATTAAGTGAGAGATGGTACAGGCACATGAAGAGGAATTCAGTGCAGAGATCCTCCAAGCTGTAAGAAGAGATGGGAAGTTCTGAGTCTCATTAAGAACAAACCTATATTAAGGTGCCTAACTCAGCAATAAACTTGCATAAATGGATTAAAAATTACTACATGAAGAGCAGGGACCACACAAGTGTGATGAGTTCCATGAACAGAGGTTAATTCTCAGCTCAATTCCTGTGGGGACTTGAACCTTCTTTCATTACCTTTGTTGCAATCTGCTACAACTCCTAGCCAATGCTACCCTAAACACACCTGCCCTGAGTGTTGAGTACACCGCATCAGAAAGGTAAGGCTGCCTGAAAACAACCGCTTCCCCTGGGCAAAGCTACTGAGCACTTAATTCAATCCCTTTCTTTCACATTAGAAACAAAATGTGTTTGAAAAACAGCAGGTGAAAAGACTATTCTTAGCACGATGCTGATGTGGGTGGTAGTTAGTTAAGTGACACTGGGGGTATGCCTGGTCTACTGAATTCACTCCCCTGGCAAAGCAAAGAGGACCTGGAGCATTTGGTCTTTGCAAATTGATACATCTGTAATAGTCCAAAGGGAGGCAAAAAAAAAAAAAGGAGGCAGAGGCTCTCAGATTTCTTCCTTTGTTCATTTCTCCTTCCTGTTGGATGTTGGGAGGGGTTGACCAGCCCTTAGGGATTAAGACATTCAAAGTGGTCAGTAATTTCCATAATAGGATTCAGTGATTAGATTCCAAAGCCAGAACAACTAATGGGAAGGGTTAAGAAGGAGGAGAGACTGTTTGAGAGCAAACTCTGTGAGCTGGGAAAGAGGATTCTGAAAAGTTTTGTTAGCCCTCAAGACATGCACAAATACTAGCTATTATTTCAAGGTGAGGAAGTCTTGATGTCTTAATACTTTGATGGAATAATTTGTATTCTTATAATGGGCAGAAAGGGCTACACAATTGAAAGAGAACAAAGACATTTTGCAAGGTAGAAAGTGGAAGGAGGAAGATAATTCAGCATTCAGCTCTTGAAACACTTTTTAGGAAGAGCAAATGGTGCTCTAAGAATAAGCAGAAAGAAAGAACCTGAGGTTAGATTCACTGCTGAGCTTAACTTTTAATGAATTAGTGATGTGTGGAAATAGATTTATATTTTCTGAAAGAAATGCTAAACTGAGAGTTTGTATTAAAAATCTCTATCTCTCTCACCCTCTCCTTCAAAATATGTCTTTATCCATCTCATACTCACCGTTTGTCCTCATGACCACATTCCTGAATAAATTTTTATGGTTTAGAGAACAATGCTATGTCACTACACCTTCTGATGTAAAAGTTCTAAATAGGTTAGAGTCTGGAAGACTGTTTATCCCTTTAATTTTTGAGCCTCAAATATTTTTCTATATTTTTTGAGAGAGATGAGTTTTAAGTTAACAAGAAAATTGAGAGAGAAGTACAGAAATTTCTCATATGCCCCTTGCCCCCACACCTGCACAGTCCCCCACACCCTCTATAAACATCACCCATCACAATTTTGCAGTTTTCAGGAAGATTGATCCAACATTGTTGGACCATATCACCTGAAAAACCATAATTTAGTTTAGGGTTTCCTCTGGGTGTTACACAGTCTATGGGTTTGGACACAAGCATGTATATCCATCATTGTAATATCAGACAGAGAAGTTTCACCTTTCTAAAACTCCTCCACCAAGTCATCTGCCTGCTCCATCCCCTGGGGTCTACTGCTGAATTTTTATTATCTGCATAGTTTTATTCTTTCCAGGAAGTTAGTTGTAGAAATTATGTAATAGGTGGTCTTTTGGATTGGCTTCTCTCAGCTAGCAATACATATTTATTTTTCCATCATGTGTTTTCATGAATGGATAACTAGTTTCTTTTGCACACAGAAGAATACGCCATTATCTGGATATATCATAGTTTATCCATTCACCTACTGAAGAGTATTTAGTTGTTTCTAAGTTTGGGATATTATGACTAAAGACATTATAGATGTCCTTGTGTTGATCTTTATGTTGATGTACATTTTCAAATCTTTTTGCTAAATCAGGTTTTTATCTATGAAATGAGAAATGTGAAAGCACCATGGAAGGATTAAAATACTGTAGCAATACACACATTCATGTATACACATACATGTAAACATATATCTACACATATGTACCTGTGTATGTATGCATATGCATGTATGTATACATGTATGCTTGGCTTTAGTAAATAGTCATTTAGGGTTGGCTGGGTTTTTTTCTGCACCAGAGATGGCAGTTGTTTTCCTTTACCTATGCTGGCATTAACTTGTTAACTAGGATCCAAAGCTATTATGAATAGCAAGTGCCCATGCATTGTTTGTCTGTTTCCAACTTTTATCTAAGGTGATTATGTACCTTTTCAAAATTGTCTTTATAATTTTGTCAAATTCTACCCTATTGGATGAAGGATAAAAATAGTTACTTTGCATAAAAATTTTGTTTGATTCTTTCTGCAATCCATTTCACAACTTCAGTAAAATAAGTAGCTTCAAAAGTCATCACCCTGCATCTTTCTTTCAAAAGTTCAGAAAGAATAGTCTTCTTGTCAGTCATAGAAATTTAACTTTCACCCAGTGTAATAACCAACCTTAGTTCATATGATAAATTTCTTTATTATTCTTTATTTTTTTTTTCCTTGTGGGTAGGATCAGTTAACAGGAGCAGATTGGGGGGAAAAAAACAATTTGGGTAATTACTGTATTTATTGGAATACATTATTTTAATATGAAGATAACATCCCACTGAACTACCTGTGTGCCTTTTCCTTGGGTCTTTGATATGAGTTTCAGGTTTGAAGTTTTAATTTTTAGAATAAGGATCACAAGTATGTTATAAAAATCTAAACTTTTTCTTGTTTGTGTATTCTTTAAATCTCACAACATTGCCATTGAATTTTTATTTTGAAATAAATATACAGCAGATTATTTTTCAGATAGTTTACTGGGGAATAAATAAGATCACCCTTTCTTTTAAAAACTATGTTGAAAAACAGCCAGAAAGTAACTACCCCAAATATTGTGTGTACAAAAACACTCCCCAAACCAATTTCTATGGATAGTTTTCTTTTTAAAAAACTGTTTATTTATTTTTTTATATCATTATTAATTTTTTTGGTCAGGATTTGGTTTCTCCCCTCAGGTGTAGTCCCTGTGGTTATCCCATCACATAGCACCAATGTGATAATTTTCTAATCCTACAGTGTGAAAAGGAATTGTCTTATTCCCCCAGAGAATACAACTGAGACTGACATAGGGCAATCACAGGTAAGTTGCTAGATGAATATGATATGGAGGTTTGTCCTAAGTGAATAGTGGGGATTCTAGTCAAGGTTTAATTAGGAAATTCAACCTTAGTTATGTAAATACATTTATATACTGTAGTAGCTAATAAGTAGATAGGAGTGGGCACATACATTTTTACCACTGAATTTGAAGAGTACTGGGGCTTTTTTCAAGATAATTTATTTATGCATACAAGAACTGGGGTACAGACCAGAGGTGTAGGGGTGTGAGGATTCACCAAAGACAGAGTAAGGAACAGAGCAGGCAGATCGACTGAAATACACTGCTGAGGGGAGCAGCGGGCGAGACAGGAGAGGTCTGCTGCACCATGTGGGTCAGCTCCTTGGCTGGGAATCAAACTCATCTTGCAGTGACTCTGGATAGCTTCATAGTGCTGCAACTTACATTAGGGCTTAAAAAAAAAAATAGGAGAAGAGTGTAATATAATGGTATGGATCATTTATTATTTTTTTTTCATTTTTAAAATTTTTATTATCATTCTATGATTTTTTTCTGATATAACATTGGTTTCTAATATTATATGATTTAGATATATGGGTTCAATATCTTCAGATGTATGTTACTACAAATCACCCACAATCCTCCAGCATAGTCCAATTGATGCCTTTCACTCTTTACCCCCACCCCACTCTCAAGCTCTAGAAAACATTTTAATTTTAGTCCTGTGTTTACAAATCATATTAGAGACATTTAAGTTCTATTGGACAGACTACATGAGAAGTGTGAAAGTAAGTTTTCCTGGGAATAAAACGATAGATATTTTTTGAGGATGGACTGGAAGGGGTAGATACATAAGAAAAAGCACAGATACGGTGAAACAGAGGAGGAAAGGTAGATATTTTTAAGTAGAAGAAAAGTTTCTATGTGTTGATGTGATCTTACATAGTTTTTAAAGAAAATTTAGCTCTCAGAGGAATGTTCAAAAATAATTTGATACTTACACCTAAATCTCACTATCCAGATCTAGAGAAAGCTTTGTCACCCTAAACTGATTTCAAAGTTAAAGTATGTGTGTATGTTAATGCAAGAAATTCAATATTTGAAACTCCTCATTTGGACAAAGAGGAAATTAGTCGATAGGTTTGTTACAAGAATAAATGTGATAGCATACATAAAGAACTTATCACATAGAGAAATGTTCATATTACTTTATTATTGATGATATTTAAAAATTGAAGTTTTCTTTCTGCATTCCATTCCTCTTATCCTTTCCAGAAGCAATTGCTTTAACCTGAAATCCATGTGACATTTACTAACACGGGGTCTGTGAGGGCACATGGAAACTCTCACTATGCTTAGCTTTTCCATAAATCATTAATGTCCATTTCCTTTTGTAACTATTTTTTTTCATGCAATTTAGCTTTTGAAAATTATCCATTCAGATGCATACAGTACTTGTTCATTTCTTTCATGCATTTTACTTTATTCTGTCATATGAAAAACCCACATTTCATGCCCTATGCATTTTTTGATGAACTTTTATGTAATTTCTGAGTTGGGACTGTTACCAGCAACCTGATTATAATATTTTAAGGAACATTGCCCTTTGCATGTGCTGGAGAGTTTTTTAAAAAGTAAATTATCCAAATGCACGTGGACTTTCTGAGTTAAAAGGTGTGCACATTTTTACCTTTGCTAGATATTACTAATTTCCTTCCAAGGCAGTTGTACTAATTTATACTCCAGTCATTTGCAAAAGTTCCTGTTTACCTGGCTTACCAACCATGAGCAGGAACAGCATACGTCTTAATTTTGACAATTTTGCCAAAAGGGCATTTTATTTTTGTTTAGATTTACACTTCCCTGGCTGCCAGTTAAACTAAGCCACTTCTCATAGTCTTTGAATATTTGACTTTATTGCTTTTGAAATGTTTCTTCAAATATTTTGCTTAATTTTTCTCCTGAGTTTCATGCTATTTTCTTATTGACATGTTGTTTTTCATACTGAATATTAACCTCTTATTGGTGGTAAATTATGTTTTAACCTTGTCTAATGTCTGTGGCTATACAGTTTGTTGTTGGAAATAGCTACATTATTTAATCTTTCTTTGTTTTAATGCTTTAAGTCTTTGTTGGTGATTGTGCTTTGGAATAGTTTTCTGAATGAATGCCAATGGCTGACCAAATTTATTGTGCATGGCAATCATGAGGAGAGCTGGTTAAAAAGTCAAGAAGTCCTGGCCTCGCTCTCTAGAAGATGTAGAAGTTCTAAGAGGGTGTCAGCACAGTGCATTCTTTGAAATAGTGATTGAGTAGCAAGATCTGCAAACACACATTGTCAAATGTACAGTGCACAGTCTACTTTTTAAAAAAATTTTATTAATTTTTGTGTAGAACTGGGGTGTAGGCGGGAGCTGGGAAGATTCACCAGAGACAGTGTGGGAGCAGAACAGGTGGATCCACTGAAATACGCTGCTGAGGGGAGAAGCTGGTGAGACAGGAGAGGTCTGCTGTACCGTGTGGGTCAGCTCCGTGGCCGGGGATTGAACTCGTCTAGTGTTCATAGTGCTGAGACTCAACACTTAGGCCACCAGAGAGGGCCTCAGTGTACAATTTTGGAAACATACGAGAAGGTTTCCAGAAACTTACCTTTTCCTTCTTTAAAATTCTTTTAGATATTCTTTTCTGAAGTTGCTGTGAATCTGAGCAAATGTATGGAGACAAATGGGGGGCATCACGCGTAGTGCTGGGGGGATGCCCTTTTTTCCAGCCCTCACCAAGATTCCCAACACCAGGAGATAGTTTAAGTCACACCAGGCAAATACCCTCGCGGAGATTAATGCTGATGTAATGAGAAGTGTTGGCAACTGCAAAAACCTTCTGAGAAGGCTTATTTCCATCCTCTTAGTCATGACTTGAAGCTTTTAAACAATTTCTCCAAGTAGCTGTTGTGAAGTGAAAAATCGGTACAACACAGAATGTTTAGTGCACAGGTTTTTAAGGAAAATAATGAAATGGATAACAAAAAATTGAGGAGCATTCCAAAAGGGGAGCTTTGGGAGAGATTAGTGAGTTTCTGGATATTTTTTTACAGTGATATGCCTATGATACCATTTGCACTTTTTTATTTTATTTTAAGCAATAGTTATATTTTTAAGTAGTTTTTATGCAGTAACATTGGTTTATAGCTCTGTATATGGTTCAAAAACTTAGGCATTTCCCTTGTTCTCCATCAGATTTATCTACCTTTTGTATTCATGTGCAATATCAGATATTTTAATGTGGATTTGTCCTCTACTCTACTAATAAAGTGGCTTCCTGTCTTAGCTTAGGTAAGCCATTCACCTAATTTAGGAAAGAACTGAATCCACATTTTGAGACAAAGCTCTTTTGTTTAAAGGACCTTAAGAGCAGAATGACAACCAGGTACATTTGACCCAAATCCCAGAAAGTCCTGAGGATGGATTTTCTCTGTTTAGCACATGGCTGCATTTGAAAACTTACAACAGAAGGGAAATGTCCCAGAGAAAGCTTCCTTCGACTAGCAGAAGCAGTAGGGCTAGAAGATCCTTCCCACAGCCTTTGTTTATACTCCTCAGAGGAACAGATGAATCGATGTAGGTGTTTTGGCCCATTTTATCAAGAAGGTGACTCAGGTCTGTATGGCTTATAGTGCTGGATCTAGGGCAGAAATCTGAATTTCAAATCTTTAGAAAGTTTTGAGAGCTCAGTCCTGGGGCAATAAACCGCAGACATTGGCTTATTTTGGGCACCTATAGAAAGAAAAACTTAAACATGGACTCTATGTAACAGTGAATGCTGAATGAAAGGGTGGGCTTGAGGAGAGAAAGGTCTAGTTCTGTGTTAGTTTTTGTGTTATGCTCTACTTAAACATGCCCTCCCCAGCCCACCTTCCATACAGCAGAAGGAATCAAAAGACAATGGCACAAGCACACATCACTCAAAGAGGGAATGATCTGACTTCCTCCTGGGAGAAAGGTGTTCTCTAGACTGTAGAATAAATGCTCCTTTTGTACTCAGAATGGCAAAAATATTCTAAAAATGAGTAACAAGATAGATTACCAAATTGTGAGGTATGCCTAGTAGATTTTAAAGATAATGAATATGGGCATGGAATGTTAGTATGATTTAACAGAGTTAATGCAAGAAACCTCCAAATGAACAATTTAATTAGGATTCCTAGCTTAGACTCTCAAAGGCCTTAAACATGAGCGCAGAGATTTATCAAGAGCCTTTGTAATGATACACATTTTTATTTCACGTTCATTTTTTTCTGTTTACATGTTTACTTAATAGTTTGTTAAATTATAGGAATTTGTTCAGTGATGTATTTTCCATGAACACAGAGTCAGAGGCTTAAATTAAGACTAAAACTTCGGGAACCTGACTCCATTGGGCCAACTCAGCCTACATCCCGGCCAATGTCTGCGTGTCTCACCTTGCCCCTGAACTTTGACAGCAAATATTTGACTGGTGGAACTGGTGAGGACCTGAATAGTAAATATTTTACAAGGGGAAATGGGAACTCCCCTTTGCTCTGTCCTTCCCTCACATTAAACATATTAATTTATATTAACTGGGAACCAGATAATTCTCTATTTACTCCTGTCAATAATTAGTCATTATTTTGAATCCTGAATCCTGCTTCTAGCACAAATAGGATGCACCTTTTTTTTTTTTTTTTGGTCAGAGTGAAATAAATCTAAAACTCAGTGAGCGGTGTATGCCGCCCTCGGCTGAGAAAAGTAAGATGCTTTGGATGATATACAGCTCGCAAGGGAAGGTGCTCACCACCTCAAGGGGAACAGACAACAGGGAGACCTTTTTGCTCTCCTCCTCCTCGTCAGACTCAGTCTGTTCTTTCTTTGAGTGTTGTTACACCTGAGGTTGCGGGGTGCTGACTCTCCTTCTCCCCAGCTTTTTGAATCCCTGGTGGAGTTTTCCCACGCTCCCTCTGTGGAGCAGCAGCTGGTTCTCATTATGCATCTGATTATTATACACAACAAAAGGAAAATGGTCAAAATGAATAAAAAGTGGTTTCTGGTGATATGATGGTTTGTTCTTGGGGACACTGAGGTGCAGAATCCATCCTGTTTTCAGACGCCCTTCAACTTGGTCTGTTGCACCAGGCACACGAATCCATCCAGTGATATTTTCTTAAGAATCTCATCCCTTGTATTTACTGTGGGAGAGGCCCCTTGGTTTTTCTTCTTCCTTGGGTATAACACTAATGCATTTTATATGTCCTTTAATCTTAGCTCAAGTTCTGTCAATATTTGAGCTTATCTTAAAACGAAGGACTCCAAAGAAGGGTGAAAGAAAGTAAATTCTCACTCCGGAAAGCAAATAACAATTATTTCATTAAACATCCAAATCAGAAAGCACCCTTGGATCAGTTCTTGATATAAACAAGAGGGAGCGGGTCCTCTGCATCCCTTCTTTGTGATGGTCACTGAAGCAGTCCCACATGTTCTAGCATGGCACTAGCTTTCCAAAAAAATACATAGTTGTGCTAAGCAAGCTCAGTGGCAAGTGACTGTCAGTGTGCTGATCTCTCTATGTGTCTCAATCATTGGAATTTCAGCCAGTGAAGATGTGAGGTGACTAGGGAGAATGTGGGTACTGATCCCCAGAAGGACCCTCTGTGAATCACTCATGAAACGTCACTGGCAATTGCAACCCAGCAGTTTGCATCTTCCACATGAACCAAGCTGCTAGTGTGGCCTTTGGTCTTTCCCTCTGTACCAGACAGAAATACAGAGTCAAGTTCAGCTCATGACCAGGGAAGCCACCAAGGCTGTGAGGGTGGCTCACCCCATTTAAATATATGTTTATTTTCTCATAAGCTTCTATTTTCAAAACTACAAAGATTGTACGCCCTTCAAGAAGAGATCCAAATTCAACAAAAGCAATACGTGAAGACACATTTTCTTCTGCTCTTATACTATAATTTTTTAAAGACTAAGAGGGTGGCCAGGAGAAGTTGAAGGTTTGCTGTTAAGGTGGTTTTCACAGTCTCTAGGGGGGACACTCACACATATACCATTGAAAATGGAGATGGCTGGAGGGCTTTCACTCCCCTTTCCTTCTGGGTTTAGCTGGGAAAAGAAAGAGATGCAAACTTTTTTTTTTTCCTTAGTATGATAACATAGGGGATTGTTCTATAGATGGTGTGAAGTTTGTTTGTAGATTCCACACCTGGAGGGCAGATTCCACACACACTTGGCTCTTTTCCCTTCTCCTTCTTGGACTTTTATACCGCTGGAGACCCTGGTTCCATCCTGCTGGGAAGTAATTAGTGTTGAAGGGATGACAACCAACACTCAAGTGGCAGGGCAAGAGGATGGCATGAAAAGGGGAGAAAATAAGAAGGGGGCCTGGAGAATTAAAGGACACTAGAGGTGAGGCAGCTTCCTCTGGGTGACGGTTATGGAATAGCCATCTGGGCTCCTCAAAGGTTAAGTACTGAAATCTTGGATTTGCATAGAAACTAAAAAAGTTAAATCTACTGGAGAAGGAAACAGCAGTCTATCCAGTAATACTTTTAGCAAAGACTCAGCATCCTACGATTGACACTATCCAAGTGGTGGCCATTTGTGCCTTGTGGCTATACAACATGTTCATGTGGCTAGCGCAACAGAAGGGCTGCAATTTTGGAGTGGAGGTGTGCTTTTTAATTTATTTTATTTAATTTGTGTAGTCACTGCAGCTACTGACCACTATTCTAGACAGAGCTGGGATAGCAGTAACCACTCATAGATTCACACTGATATCAAGACATGCACCCCAAATAAAGGACTGTTTTGAATATTGTTATGGATTCTTTGTTAAGTATTGTCAAGTGCTAACCTACTTGGGATGTGGGTTCCCCCTTTAGTCTACAGTAAACCTGGTTATGTTAATGTGTGTATCCAAACAAAATGCCATCAAACCACACGATATGGAGCAGGGTAAGAAAAGCTTTGGAAACAGATGGACTTGACCTTCCATCCTAATTGCCCATGTTCTGATTCAATAACCTTGAGTAAGACACTGAATCTGTTTTTCATGCTTTGCTTCCTAATTTATCAAAGTAGAATTAAAGTGCTCCTTTCAGTGGAGGTTAGGGTCATAAAATGCAGTACCAAACATCATCAATAACAGTTGTTCCCCCACTACTACTTCTAATGTTAATCATAGATTATTCCCGGAGTCATTATTACAGACTTAAAAGAATAATAATAAAAAAGGAGGAGGAAGAAGAGAGGTAGGAAGAGGAGTAAGAAGAATAAGAGGAGGACCTGCCTGGTGGTACAGGGTTTAAGTCTCAGCACTATCAAGCTCTCACCAGCCACTGCAGGATGAGTTTGATTCCCAGCCAGGGAGGAGACACACATGGTGCAGCAGACCTGTTCTGTCTTACTTGCTGCTCACCTCAGCAGTGTATTTCAGTGGATCTGCTTGTTCTGTTCCCCTCTTTCTCTGGTGAATCCTGCCACCCCCGTCTATCTATCCTGCCACCACCATTGTCTATGATTAACATTAAAAGTAATAATGGGGAGAAAAACTATTATTGATGATGTTTGGTACTGAATTTTATGATCCTAACACTCCACTGAACCTCTGACCTAAACCCCAGTTCTTGTATGCATAAATAAAACAAAAAAAAAATCTTTTAAAGGAAAAAAAAGTCTAGGAGGAGAATAGAGGAGGAAGGGATGAAGGAAAAGTAAGTGGAGAAGGGAGGGGAGGAAGAGAAAGAGAGGGAGAAATAAAGAGAAGAAGAAAATAAAAATGATAAACTCAGCACTTCATTTGATGAGATGCTATAATCCTATTGCACTGCTATTGAGCTTTGCTGCCACAAAGAAACTTCAAACAATACTGGCTTAAAGCAAAAAGGTATTTCTTCCTCTCCTGCAGCATGGGCTGGAGTTAAACAGTTCAGCTTGGTGGGTGGCTCATCTGGACAGCCAATCCTAGTGAATACAATATCTGAGAAAGGGGTCCAGGAAACTGGCCCTCTACAGGACTCCCCAAGTGGTTTTGATCAGTAGTGCAGCTGGAGTCCTCAATCTAAGGACCTTCCCGACTCTCGGATAAAGTGCCGACGACCATGACATAGATGCTGGTGAGTGGTTGGAAAAAAGAAAGGTTTTTCACTTATTTATCAATAAGTAGTGTTCAAACATGTGGGACATCCCTTCCCCTTCTACTCTCCTTCTATTCTTTGTTTTCCTTTTTTAAGATTTTTTATTTTATTTATGTGTACAAGAACTGTAGGCCAGAGGTTCAGTGGAGTGTTAGGATCATAAAATTCAGTACTGAACAAAGAGAGGTAAACATTCAGCCTTGTGTTTGTTGGGCAAAAGAGACAAAGTCTTCCTACCCACAAAGTTTACGCTCAAGGGTAACAGTTTTTAAAAAGTAACGAGAGCATGTGGTACCCTGGATAAAAACAATGAAACAGAGAATTCATTTTTGAATTGCTCTAAAATGTCTAATACTGATTACTGGGAAAGCTTGCTTTCAGTGAAATGGAGAATTGGGAAGTGTGATTATTATAAGAAGTATGTTCATTTTGATTTTGGCAAGAATAGTTTTCAGCTTTCGTAAAGAGATATGGATTTAGGGTAAACTAAGCAAATAGGTCAGGAGGTCAGGACACAGGTGCAGGCCTGCAGAAGCAGAATTCCTGGACTCTACAGGATATTTGAGCCACATAAATGATCTAGATCTAGGTCTATAAAGTGATGCAGCAAATAAGAGAGGATTGGTAATAATTTTATGCTGTTATACACATAGATAAGAAGCAAGGCAAAGAAGAGAGGTAAACATTAAGCAAAGACAGAAGCAACTGAGGTAGCAGGAAGAGCAGAATTTGGAAACCACATAGCTGGAAACCAAAGGAGAATTTCAAAGATGGTGTGAAGGTCAAAGCGAGATCAATTAGCATAGACTGCTGAGAGTCTTTCCAGTAAGTCATGCTTAACATTTTTGAAAGCAGGTTTAAGAAGATGATGGGAATTTAAGGGAGATTTCAGAAAACTCTACAATGAGTAATTAGATAAGTGTTGGGAATAAAAGGTATAGTCTGGCCAATGAAAACTAAAAAAATACTAAAAGACATGTTAGGTGAAATTTCAGTGAGTATAAGAGGTGTTTGTGTGTGTATGTGTGTATGTGTGAATAAATATGGCTATACACACATATGTGTGTGTGTGTGTATACTGAGCTGAACAGTAGTGAAAGTAGGAGCAAAACTGTCCATGCAAAGGGAACAATTGAAATTATAGAAAAAGAGTGAAAAATTCTATAAATGTGGAAGCAATGGCACCAGTGGAGTGTTAACAATTAAGAATAAGTTATGGTATTTCAAGTCATTTTATTCTAAAAAAATAATAATAATAATAAGATCACCTAGATCTATTTAAATGCAATAACTAACTCAAAAAAATTGGCTGGCATTTCATTATTTTGGGTGCTGAACAAGGAAGGAGGCCGGTTTTTGTGCCATGGAGCATTGAAATGACGTTACCAAGGTAACATTTTCCAGCCCCTGTAAATGTACTCATCCTGTTTCCCCAGGTAACCATCTAACCCCTCAAAGTTTTTTCCACCAGGTGGCAATGCCCCCTTACTGTTGAAGAGTTGCAACCTCAACTTGATGAAAACAGTGAATCATCTGGATTTCTGAGAGAACATTCTGACAAATGTCTTTGTTTAGAAAGTTGACATTTTCACCAGTTGCCTCCTGGAAAATCCATTAGAGATTCCCAAACTGCTGCTTATCCACAGCCCAAGGAAAAACCTAAGGTGATGGGGCTTTCAGCAAAGGCAGGCCACCAAATGTTTTGAGCTCAAAGTGAGTTTTTCTAGAAAAAGGAAAAAAAGTTATTTGTGAAATTTGGGAGCACTGAGAAAATAATAAGAATGGATTTATTTGAAGACAGAAAGGATCGATGGGATAATTGAGTAAGCAAGGTCAAAGATGAAGGACCAGGGGAAATTCAGGAATTTATGATTATCAATCAGTAAATATTTGTTAAGAGGATGAAAGGAGGGAGTTAAAGAAGCCTTTTAAAATGCAATTAAAATGTAGTCCTAAAGAAGTCATTGAAAACACAAAAGGAAATTTATTTTGTAAATCAAGTAGAGAGTATAGTGTGGAATAGGTCACGGAAGCCAGGGTCCACCCTCAGAATCTGGTTGACAGCCTAATTCTGCAAATGAAATTTAATTGCAACACCCACACTCCTTCATTCACATACTGTCTTCAGTTCCTCGTGCCTTACACCAGCAAACTTGTGCATTTGTAATAGGGATCATCTGATAGCACAACCTAAGATCCCCACTATTCAGCCCTGTGTGGTACAATGTCCTGATTCCTAGGGACATGCTTAAGGGCTTGGGTCTTGGAACCAGGTAAATGGGGTTCTTAGTCCCAGTTTTAACTTTTGTTTGACTCAGAACACATTTTAAAGGATTAAATCAGCCCTGATTGGCACCTCCAAATCATATAACCATCATTGTCTTTTTTCATTAACCGAATATAAAGCTGAGATAGAAACCTTAATTTCCATGGTCCTGAAACACCAAAGCCCAAATCCTTTGTCCTTTTCAGAACAATGGCTGAGAGCAGATCTATCTCCTTTTTTATCTAGGGGAGATTGCATTCTCTGAGTCACCCCTCTGATTTTTTCTTCAGTGAGTAGAGTCAGGCTTCTGATGATAGACTTAGGAGTCTGTAAAAACCAGTCGTAACTGTGGTTGTCCAGACCTGATACTCTTCACAGTGCCTGCCTAGGGGACAAGTCTTGCAAATTTAAAGCTTGAAGTGTAGTAGGGAGGAGAAATGTGCCAGGATATCTGACCAGGAGTGTCCGCGGTCCAGCTCTGGCTTATAGAACGTGTAAAAGTGAGGTTGATGGTTCTATGTGAATTTCTAACTAATCCAGTGCTTAGTTGCCAGTAAAGGCCTTTGGCAAACACCTATAGGAGAAGTGTCTAAATGTAAAGTGTGAATCACTGGAAATGGGAACACAGTCAAAAGAAGGGAATTAAGTTCATTAAAGGTGTGGTAGCTTAACTTACTGTGCCAGCACATAATGATCCAAGCTGGCACTAAATGTTCAACTAGTGCAAACCCACCCAAACTTGGCAAAATAATTGACCCCAGCCAACCCAGCCTCTTGGCTTTCTTTCCGGGGTTAAATGTGCTTAAATTAGTAAAAATTTGGTTTGGACTGTGGACCTTTCTTGTCTTCTAGATTGGGGCTGGGTTGTATCAACACCACAAGGACAAACAGCAGAAAACTCCGTGGGGAGGGGGTTGGAGGAGGGTGGAAGTAGACTGTGTGGTAGACATCTTTCAGTGAGAAAACTGACGTCTAAAGTTTTAGGACTTTGGGAGCTACATGAGCAACTAGTAGAACTCGAGTTTAGATTCTGTAGACCTGCATTTGCAAAACTGCAGGTAGGTCCCTGATGCAAATACAGGTAGGTCCCTAGAGAAAAAGACCTGTATGCCCAAGGACTATATCCAGGTGATTGTCCCACACTGTCTCTACCATGGCATGCAGTCAGCGGGTAGCAAGTAGGGTGGGACAGTGACCCACCTTGAATACACAGATTTTAAAAACTAAATGCAGTTTATATGAGTACATGGGAGCATATTACAATATCATATGTTTGCTACTGACTGAAGGGGAAGCTAGACCTGCTTGAACTGACACATTCCTCCATTTTAGGGCATCTAAATCTCATCTGCACATGACTTGCACTTAGAATTATGTATAAGGGAGTCATTGCATACTATAATATGTATACTATAATAAAAGATGAAAGCAAACAGCCCTAACCTTACAGCACTACCGGGATGGACTTTAGCACTGTAGTGATTGTAGCAGGATAAGGTCAGGGTGGTAGAAGATCAGAGAAAGGAGTCAAGGAAATGAAGGCATACTTCACCAGGTAGTGATCATGGGTCTACCCCCAGCACAGGCAGTATTCAATGCGTGGCTCTCTGGCTCTCTCTGCATTAAATTTTCCAGGAAGAAACTAAGATTTACTTTAAAAATCAGTAACTGTAAATATCTCTCTTTCTTAACAGCATATTGTATTAGACTGTTGAATTTCCTTAAAATCCAAGTAAAACACATAGACATTTGGAAAATAATTTTTAAGGAAAGTAGTATGACTGTGTTTTATTTCTCTGAAATTCCTGTCTGCAGATCATAAATAGATAATTTGGAACAAGATGAGAATTCCCTGGTGCCAGTCATCTTTGGTCTTTGTTCTTACATTGGGAGACTGCAACCTGGCATCCTTCCTATTAAGAGAATAAAAGATTGGAAAGAGAATCTCCACACTTGGTTAGTAAAAAAGGGTAGATTTAGTTTTTTTTTAAAAAATGTGTTTCTTATTGTTTGGTTTTCTCCTTTACATGTTAAAATCTCTATGGTCAAATTAATTGAGATATCTATAGTAACCAGTGGGCATTTTGAGATGGCTCTCACAGAGGTTCTCCATATTATTCCATAATGATTAGTAAGCCAGGATAAATGAGTTGTTAAAAGTGATTTCTCATGAAATCTTAAAATTTTTTATTGAGCACTTACAATGCACAATATGTCAAATAATAGGTAGGGCGAACCAACTATGACCAAGAAGGTACAGACCTTTACCCTCATCATCCAATGAAAGGAGGAGACACTTCACTACCACATTATCTTCTTAAAAAGAAACCAAAAAGATGTTCATCTAGGATGTTAAAGAGGAATAAAATTAAAATGGAAAGTGGATATGTGGCTGAGAATGCAAAAGGCATGGGATACCCAATAAAGAGATGATGGGACTTAAATTTTATAGGCAAGGAGAATTTTCTTGACCTTTTTCTACATCCTTCTAGCTTTAGGTAACTAGAGGATTCACATCAATAAACTTGCATTTTAATGGGATACACACACACATGCATACACACATATACATACATACTCACACATATATGTGTAAATGTATATATAACTGAGAAGAGTAAAGGTGAAAATTTTGAGAGAAGGCTGCAAAAAGAAGCTTAATCATAAAAAAGGAAAGAAAAAGAAAAAGAAGGGTTGGCTTCCTTTAAAAAAATACTTTTATTGAATTAATAATGGTTTCCATTCTAAAAGTGTAGGCTCCTCCCTTCAAGCAGTGCTGCCCTGGTGCTGATTGGCTTCTTGTAAAAAGTTAGGAAAAAGCAAATATTCTATCACAGAAGGGATTTCTCTACTGCAGAGATTCCAACTTCAATTAATAAGGGGACATATTTTCCCCACCTTCTGCTCACGTTTCCCCTCACATCTTCTACCCGTTGAGTGCTCCATTGGACTCTTGTTTGCTGGAAATGTCAGAGACTGCTTATTTGGAAAACCTTGATTAGTTGTATATTATTGTTTATTATGCCCACTTTGGGAGGTGTCAGTGCATTTTCTCAGGCAATTTTGGTAGAGAAATTGCAAAGAAAAAAATGTATTAATCAGAATATAAAAGTTATTCCTGAAAGTTCATTCTCAAGTAGCCTTTCTAGTTAGAATGTGACTATTTAAGGGCAAAAGGTGCCCTTGTCCAACTTATATATTGACATGGTGAGATACCAGTCTTTGCCTAAAGAGGGGTAGTCTCACTTAGGCTATAATTCCTGAGGTCAGCAGTTTGCCATAGAGGGATTCATTTTTAAAGTGTAGCTGATACTAAAATTAAGTAAAAGATACAATATTTAAATTCCATGACATTCTTCTTCAAGATTTGGCCATTCAGGACTTAGATCATTACATAAGAGAAAATGGAATCACTCTTTCTGTTGGTTGTTTTTTGTGGTATCTCCAGTCCCCTTGTTCTTGGGGATATTGTCTTGGTGCCCTGAGTTCCTGCTTATCAGCTAGATGTAGGGCATACAGGGGGCCTCTCACTAAGGGCAAAAGTCCTGGTATGAGGAACATACTGGAAACCAGTGTCTGCTGAAAAGAGCAGGTAGGTATTAGAATAGAAGTAAATATGCTTTGATCAGCAGGTACAATGGAGCCCCCCCAGGCAATAGCCCCTGGTCACTCTACCCTAGTTCACATCCCCATAACTGCTTCTCCCAGGCATGTGCACTCCTTACCATTTGCCCTACAAATGTACCTGATTCTAATAAACACAGATTGCCTTGGGATGGGACCCACCTTACTTCTGCTGTACCTCTTCCAGGCCACATTGTTCTACATGGAATGAATAACCACTCTCATCCTCTAGCTCCCTGCAGGAGGAGCCCTCCAGGTGTTTTCTTTTTGCTATCACCAGACAATTTGATCCATATTGGAGATAACAGCATCAACAAAAGGGGAGGACATGTTTGGCTTTTCTCGTAGTTATCCACTGAGAAAATAAAAACAGTTTCCAAATTTTCCTGAGGAACACTAAAACCTTCACAGAAGGAATGTTGTTTATTCTCATCCCATTATAGTTAACAAAAAAGATGTGTCTATTAAATATATGCAAGATGGTGGTCTAAGAACTTTGTATATAGTAGCACTTACAGTATAAGGATGTTGTCCTAATTTCTCTGTAGACTGAAGAAAAAACTAAGACATTAAATAGTGAAAAAGCAGGTCCAAGTGTCTGGCAGGATCCCAACCCAGGCCATGTACATGATGGAATCCCGTGCTTCCACATGTAACAATATGGGTTTTTTATTTTTTAAAGATTTTTATTTACTTATTTCTGCATACAGGAACTGGGGTACAGTCCAGAGGTGCAGGGGTGATAGAATTTACCAGAGACAGAGTGGGGAGCAGAACTATTGGATCTACTGAAATATACTGCTGAGGGGAGCAGCAGGTGAGACAGGAGATGTCTGAAGTCCATGTGGGTTACCTCTCTACCTGGGAATCGAACTGAGGTTGCCCTTGTGGGTCCTTGTGGTGATAGCACGGATACCTAACCTCCCAGCAGGGAGGTCCAGTTGTAGAAGAAACTCAACTCATGCTCAACACTAGCATCATAAGCTGGGGTACTTTACTTTTGTTTTTTGTTTCCCTTTTCCCTGAATACAAGAATAAAACATGCTTGGTGCAAAATAACCCAAAACACTTAACATCACAGAGAAGCAGCACTTAAATCAAGGGTAATTTCACAGCCCAGACATCTTCCTATTAACATTTTAGACTGCCATGTGGGTTTATATGAGATGCACATCATACATGTAAATATCTAATATGTACCAAAGAAGTTGTCGTACTGCATTGCAACTATTTCATTTGTCCATATTCCCTCAACATAATCTCAAACATGTTTTTCTGAATCCAGGACCAACATTCTCTGGTCCACAGACCAAATATCATCTTCTTGGTATACTAGTCTTACTCAAACACATGCACATTTATGTGTTTCCATATTGTCTGTGTTGCTTTCACTGAGTTTCATAATTGTCACTGAGACTCTGTAGTCTACAGAAGCTAAAATATCTACTGTCTTATTAACTTTATTAAGTACATTAGAATAGATACTCATTGTGGGTCTCCTAAATATGTGACCATAGGAATCTGCCATCCAATTGATGAGACAGGCAGAAAATTTGTCATAAAACTGGATTATTTATAGGAAACTGAGATCTAGCATCACTTCCTATTGTTGGACAATCTAGTCATTATTTTTTCATTTCAGTTAAGTGTCTGATTGTATTTTATTCTGGCAACTGACCTTCCTGTCTTCTCTGGTCTCTCTTAACTTATTACGTCTCATCCGTTCTCCATCTGAACATTCTTTACGAAGTCAGTAATCCTCATACTAGATCCTGTGCACCCTGAGCTGCCCCGTTCTCTTCTCAAACCCTCTCCAGAGTTGTAAATAGAAATATCTTGTGCATTTTTGCAACTAATGCCTTAGATGCTCAAGCTTTCTCTTTTGATTCTCACCAACATTTTCTGCACAATTCGTCCAATAGACGAATTTTATGTAGTGCCAGAGCCAGTAAAGTAAACATTTAGAGAAAGAAGAAAAAAATAAAAACTTAAAGAAACAAGGACTTTCTTTCCAAAAAATGCTTCATGGTGGCTCCAAATGGGCCCCTATGAGGAAATGCTGAATCTGTGTATGAGCCCTTCAGTGGCAAAGGAAAACAGGCCACCCTTATTAGAAATTCTCTACAGCTAAAGATGTAACATCATAGCTAAATTCAGTCGGAGACAGGTCGAGCAACAAAGACCAGGAGCCAGGGCAGTCTAGTCGACTCTGAAATTTGATCCAGGCACCAGATTATGAATAGATTTAACTAGTTCGCCAAATGAAAATGTAGATTTTGGCACCGTCTGAATTTTTTTTTTGAAGGGGAGGGGGTATTCTATACATGGAGTTCCAGTACACACTGAGGGGATATGAAAAAGAGCTTTTTATATTATATAACTACTCAGTGTATGCTAAGGGGGGAAAAACAATTAACCCAATAAATGCCAAAAAAAAATTCTACCTATTTTACTACCTCAACCATTCAACTTCTATTTACCTTATTTTATATAGCAAGCTGTCCCATTATTCAAAATGTCCAGTATCAAGCATCAATATGCATGTAGTTACCCATGTAAACTTATTATTTAATTGCTCACATCTGGTTCAGTCTCTTCCTTAAGAACTGTGATATGGTAAGAGGCTCAAATCCCATAGCAGGTAAGTAGCACATTGTCAGTAAGGATATGGAAATCGCATTTTAATTGTCCAGAGATTTCTCAGATTCCCTTCCCTCCCCTGGTGAAGGTGGCAGTGTATGCCACTGACACAACGAACCTCAATTTCCTTCTATTTCCTGAGCATTGGCCTTCAGAGCACTATTATTCCAGGCTATGTGATGATAAACAAAGATTAAAACAAACGAAAATAAGGGAGGGAGCATGGGGATCCTTTTCTATTTCAGTATTACAACCTGCTTTCCTCTATCTCTAATCTTGCTCCAATTTGTTTAAATAAAACTTTCCATAACATCCGTCATTAAAACATCCTGCTCTAAGACAAAGCAGACGGCAAAACTGGAAAATTATTTCAATTCTATTCGATGCACACAAGAGAGGATTCAATAAAATATATTTGATTAAATAGGGTATATTAATAGAAATAGTATGAGTAACATTGGGTACCTCTCTTACCAAAGGTTGGTATTTCTGTGTGCACGGAATTTGTTTTTGATTTGTACGTCTGTGAAGTCAGTAATTTTTGTCTGTACATGATAGTACACGGAGACTCTTAGACTCCACATTGTAAAGGTAATAGAATGAAGTGGGAACTCAAGTTCAAGGATCAAATTCTTTTTGGCTACTTTATGGCTGCATGACCTTGATCAAGTGTTATAACTTTGCAAGACATGGCTTCCTCATTAGGATGCTAATCTAATGAGATTTAAAAATATGGTTGGTATTATAAGAACATTTTCCATTCAAAATACATTCAGTGAGTATAGACTATGGGCAAATCAATGAGAGAGATATGATACACTGGAAAAAGTTTCTACTAATAAGAACTCACCTTCAAGAGCAATGGTCCAGTTATGCATTTCTGAATTTAGTAGGGACTAGTGAGTTCAATGAAACAGAATGAAGAAGAAAAGATTACTTTCTTGAGTGTTACATGCATTTTTATGAATACAAGCTAATAAATAAATAGTAAAAAAATCTGTTTTGCCATTAACTTTTTCTTTTGGGTGAGAATTTTACTACTAATGGCATAGATATTTGATTGACAGTCACTTTAAAATATAACCAGGTTATAGAAATATATTCACATAAATTATGAAAAGCTAGTTATTGAATGCATTGTGATGGAATAATTGTTTCTAAATCCTAGCAATAAGTCAGATCATATCAGCACTGACTATGTCATCCATCATTGGGATGAGCACTATTTATAGTAATATCTAGGCTGAAAGTGAATTATGGCATTGTCGAGTTTTATTATTGGGAAAGTCCCTGCACTTTATCTAGTTCTGCTCTCTATTTCTGCCAAGAGAGAGATTCAAACACAAAGATAATACAGGTACCATGAATAATTCCTATTCTCATACTTTTGTCTAATTGTTAATTTAGCTCAGACTAAATTATAGCAATACTTTACAAATATCTGATTTCTGTAAAGTCTGAGTTTAGTTATAATGCTTCCAAATCTCATGAACTAATTAAGTCTTCTTTTTTGGGGGGCAACTTTAGAATTTCTTGGTTAAAAAGTGGTTAATTATTTTTACTAAAAATGTACAAGTCATTATAAATCATCATTTTATAAAGATATATGTGCAAGTAAAATTATGGCTAACATAGACTTCTTTGAAAAGAGGATGTTCTAAAAGATAGGAACTAAGAGAAGACTAGTACTAGATTTTCCTTATATATATGGTCTAGAATATTGATAGAATGCAAACTTTTTGCTTGCCTAAGTTAAAATAAAAGGAAGTCATATTTTAAAGGAAATGGATATGAACGGTATGAAGTATGACAATTTTTCAGACTTAAAATTGGAGATTGGCAGTAAATATTTGTCAGAATAGATGTCTTTTAGTTGATAGAAAAATAATGCCAGTGAAATAATATCAGTTCTTGAATACAAACATTATCCTTCCAAGACTTGTGTTTTTGTTTTCAGATGGTAAGGGAGCAGAAATAAGGGGTAAGAAGGGGAAACAGGCAAGGTCCCAGGGGTCTGAATGCCTGCCAGGAAGAAGAATACCCCAATGGTAGTTGCATCTCAGAGATGTATTAGTTTTGGAGGCAGTGTGTGTATTCTATATATATGTGTTGGCTTGTGTATGTGTGTATAGTTGTGTGTGTATATGTGTGTGTATGTGTTGTCTGATGTTTCTAAACAAATTTTGGATGAGAACTCTAAGACAAGAGATGACAGACATTTTGAATCACCAACTAGTCAGCTGATATTTTTATAAACTTGAAACTTGAGATACAAAACTTTGCTGTCAAGGAAGATAGCATTTTAAGGGGGTCCAGGAGCCAAGATTATAAATGATTATATACTCATTCAGATGGAACTGCAACTGTGCTTAACTGTGATCAGTCTGAGGTCAACAATAAATTAAAACTGGGAATCTATTTCCTAAGTTCAAATGAAACATTGGAAGGATATGGTATTTCAAATACAGTGCAATCTACTAAGTATGATTTTATTTAACATATTAGAAAGATTATTTTTCTCTTCATTCTTTGCACCTTGAAAGAAAACTTAGTTTTGTGTTCCCCTTTGAACAAAAGAAAAAACATTAATACTGATGATACATTAATCATGTAAACGAGTGACCTCCATCTTATTTCTTCCCTAAAATGCAGCTATGGCAGCCTTATCTTTCCTACCATCATGTACTGATTTATAAGTGATATCTTTCCTTACATATGGATGTATGACTAGGAAAATGTTGATGTCTTCACCAAAAATGTGTATTTCTGGGCCTCCCTAGTGGCCTAAGGGTTAAGTCTCAACACTATGACCCAGCACAGCTTGAGTTTGAACCCCAGCCAGGGAGCTGACCCACATGGCACAGCAGACCTCTTCTGTTTCGCCTGCAGCTCTCCTCGGCAGTGTACTTCAGTAGATCCACCTGTTCTGCTCCCCACTTTATCTCTGGTATATCCTCTAACCAGTCTCCCCCATACCTCTGGCCTATGCCCCAGTTCTTTTACATAAAATATTAAAAAGTATATTTAAAAAAAAGTATATTTCTTATTCCCAAACACTGTAGACAGATTTGACAATGAGATAGAACCGAAGCTGAGAAATTTACTCACTTGAGAAGATTCAATGAGTGAAGAGACTTGATCACTGAGATGTTAGCTATCATTGACTGTGTTGTCTGTGGTTTAAATATTTTTTAAATTTTATTTACAGTATGTGTGTATGGATGAAGCCAAGACAGTTGTGCTAATAGACTGACCTGTGTATATACTCAGTGCATTCAGCAGAATAAAGCAATATTTTTGTAAAAGATGTTGAGGAGGGTATTTCACTTATACACCCTTTTAAATACCACAACTCAATAGACCGCGTCTTTACAGATAGGAAAAACAAACTTGAAACCTCTAGAGGTATATTTTGACTACAGATGCCGGTTACTTGTGGTATGTTATGTATAACTAGGAAAATGTAGTTGGTTTTTACTCTGATTCCGTTCAGGTATGTGATCTAGGAAGTAGTAGAGGTAGATGTTTAAAAGTAAAATACAATAAAGAAGAGAATGTAAAGGAACACCCGGGCATATGCATATATTCTGTGGATTAGTGGTGACATATTGTGATGAAAAGGGTCGAAGTATTTAGGGTATTTCATTAGCAGAGAAAATACACATGTCTTTGTATTTGCTTTTACTCATAACACTATTGAGATTTCAGCCCAAACATCAGTGCCCTTAATGGGTACCGGGGTGTTGTTTCAGGGGTGATAGCTAGAAAGGCAAAGTTACAATGGCATTTGAATGGTTTCATTTTCTACAAAGATTTAAAAAGAACAAATAACATTGAATGAGTGTGCACTGATTTACAAAGAATAAATACAAATGAAAAGAAAGTTAATCCGGGAATGAAAAAAGCATGTAGATATGTTTTCTCTGACATATTATAATTTCTGAGGTTTTTAGAACATTTCAAGAAAAGCCTAAGGAAAAAGGAGAACTATTCATTGTCTCCTTTCATTTGGTTAAGGTAAGTGGAAAATTAGGTATATAACAATTAGTTGAAAAAAACAATATGAGATGTTTTACACAGTATAGTAATGGCACATATTACTGATATAGCTAAAGTATGGATTCAATGTGGGATGCACTGTTAGTGAGTGTGAATATGGTAATATATGTGTCTTCATGTGTGTCATACAGCAGATGCAAATACACTTGCAAAGACATGTTTTGTTCTATCTTAGCAAAAGGAATGAAAACTAATGAAGTTGAACTTCATCCTATGCTTTGCTATAAAAATTTACTCACAGTAAAGCAAAGACAGAGTTCTCCCAAATCTAATGAAAACAAAACAAAGTAAATCTAAGTTCAGTAACTTGCCAATTTTAACTGATTAGTAATACAATTAAGATGAAATAGTAATTTGAAGGGCATTTTGGATATAATACATTTTGAATATATCCAAAAATACATTTATAGATGATATAAGGACTCATTTGGTAAAATATAAACTCATGCCTTATTTTTAAAGAAAATTAGATATATATTTCCTTAATGTGAAAAAGAATATTTTTCTCAAACCTAAGAGATAAAAAAATAATAGTCATTTAGGCTACAATAAACACAGATGATTTGAAGACACATTTCTTTTTTAAAATTTTTGACATACATACAATAATTGTATAATGTCCCATAGCACATAGATGTTTTAAATATCCTTCACAATTTTTGAAGTGCATGTTAAATACAAATACTGTAATATCATTTTTCCACCAAATTCGTGAATAACAAACCAAATCTGAAAGTGAGGCTTTAGGGAATAGGTTTCCTCCCACACTGAGAGTGAAATGTTTGCACAAAATTTCCAGAAGTTCATGAATGCCTGTAAAAACAATATCTACACACATTTGTTTTGAAGATACACCTTCAACAGTATAAAAACACACATGAATAAAATTGTTCATGCATAACTGTTTGTAATGGTAAAATATTGGAAATTAAATGACTTGATGTAGGCAGGTGGTTAATTCAACTGTGAAACATTTGCACAGTGGAGTACTACACAGCTATAAACAATGACAGGGAATATCTAAACTACGATGAAGTTAGTTCAGGGAATACAGATGAGCAAAGTAAAATGTTCTATTATGTGTTTCATAAAATAAAAAAAGTATGAAGTAGCATACATAGCACCTTTCCAATTATCTAAAAGAAATACAGATGGAATAAGGCAGAAACAAATGGTATCGATCACCCACAAAGGGTGGTACAACCAATATGGAACAATCAGCTACCCACAAAGGGTGGTACAACCAATATGGAACAATCAGCTACCCACAAAGGGTGGTACAACCAATGTGGAACAATTAAATGAATTAGGAAGTGGCATTTTTGAGCTTATGTACATATGTGTTATATGTATACATGTATGTGTATGTACATATCACAAATATACATATATAGAGAGTAGGTCTAGATCATATTCCAAAATGGCAGTATCAACTTACGTTCCCATCAAAAATGTGCAAAGGTTCTTTCTCCACACCCTCCCTAACATTTGTCCTGAAATATGCTCTTCTCAGAGGTGTTAAAGTATATCTCATTGTGTTTTAAAATGTGAAACTTAATGTAATAACACTTAAAACAAAAATATGGTAATATCTTAATTTTTTTGAATACAGTATCTATTAAGGGAAAACAGCATCAACTTAAAGCTCTCATATTTAATAATAAAGTTAAAATATAGAGTATAATTTAACATTTCATAACTCACTGGATTTCCCATGTATCAGCAGTAGTCAGAAAATATAATACTGTATATTTGCATAAGCAAAATTCACAACATTCTTTTTTTTTTTAAATTCACATCATTCTTAAGAGCAAGTTTAAGAAAATCATAGGAAACTTGTAAAGAAAGCAATAAAATATTATTGAAAGAACAGAAGATCCTGGATTAGGAGACAGTACTATTTTCTTGGGTGGAAAAATTCAATCTACAAATAAAAGGTTCCCAAATTATTTTATGAATTTAGTGAGGTTCCTATTCCTTTTCACATGTATGAACTTAGATTTTCTAAATTAATCTAAGACTTATTTGAACATTGAGACCATTTAGAAAAGAAATATAATAATGTGGAAATTGTCCAAAAATTATAATACATAAAATATCCAACTTCCATAACTAAATATAATAAAACTTAATAAAGCAAAAATTTAAGTACTTTTCTACTAATGCCAGAATCAATGCCCATATTAGTTTATTAAGATAAATACCATATTAATTAGTTAATACTTGAGAATCATGGAATCATTCAATGGAAGATCGCAGTTGTTTAGTAAACACTACAGGTCAGTCGGTAATAATCTTTGGTAATAAAAGCAGGTACTCCCTTTCCATAATGCCACAGAATAAATCACAATGACAATAGATAACTTATTTAAAATTAGTTATAGAAGGAAATAAAATCATACAACTACTTGTCTTTTCTAAAATTTACATATACTGCAATTTAAATATATACATATGGTTTACATCATTGAAAAGCAACATTTTCTTCATTTCTGTTTTCATTCATATTATATTGTAATCATTTCATATGTTTATATATTTTTATAATTCATCAATTTAACATTCTACCCAATTGGCACAATTAATCATATTGATCTTAGAACTGAATGAATGTTTTCCCTAATGTAGATGCTGGTTTGTCTCCCTGCTTGTTCATAGCATTCACTTTTGTAGGACATCCTAAAGTCTTACTTTACTACTACTTTTAAATACTTTATTGAGAATCATTTTAAAGTAGTAAAATAATTTTTGCATATCTTTTATAAATTTTTCCATATTCTGTGGTAATGGATAAGACCTTCCAAACTGCGCATGCATGTAAACACACACATAAAATAATTTTATATATGTAAATATAACTTATGTAAATATAGTTATATACTGTGTGTATAGACAGTGTTTTATAAAAATACAAAATTATATTTATATTTGTGTGTTTCTCAGTGAATGGTATCTTTTGTGTGTATATATTTATATATATTTTGTTTTGTTATAAATGGGCATCTTACAGTTTATAAAACCTATTTCACGCCTTTTTTTTCTTAAAAAAATTGTTACATCTGGTTATCTGTTGCAGAGAAGAAATTAGAGCCATTTGGCTTTTTTTTTTTCAAATTCTACTTTTGTAGAAGTGGGTAAGGGAGTATCTGCTTTGTTTGAAAAATCAGTCTGTAAGATGACAGTTCTTTGCTCTTCAGAGTTTTTACTCCAGATTAAATCTGCTTATTTTTTGATGAATTCATTTCTTCCTGTTGTGCCCTAAAAACAAACAACAGAAACAAAAACAAATACCCTCACCTCTGTCTTCCATCTGTTTTGGAGGGAGGAGCTTGCTCTATCCTGCTTTCAGCTGAGTTCCCTGGTTGGAAACATTTTTTTCCACGTGCTTCTGAAGTCCACAGGAGCATTATTTGATCCAGAAATTATCTCACTAACTTGGAGGCCAGTCGATTTCACACTGAGTAGACTTCAGCACAGAGAATCCACATGCTGTTCTTGATATTCATTAATCATCTAGCTAATTTGTTTTAACATAGGAGCGCTGACAGCAAACGAATGTTATTATAGCAACGGTGACTGCATAATCCAGACTATTATGGCATTAACATTTACGAATCTGGCAGCTTCATGTTCAGATATGGTTAATGTTGTCTTTCAGTCTAATTGCAAATATATCTATATTTAATTCACATCTGCTATCATCATTGGGTGAGCTAGAGAGAGACAGTGGGATAAAGGGGTCACAACTTTGTATTATTTTGACCATTAGATCAAATAGATGTATTGAAATACAGTTTATGAATCTGTGTGATAAATGTAAGGGTTTTATTTTAATAATCTTATGTTTAAAAGGAAATTAAATTTTCTGTGCAATAGAACATCTGTTTACAGTATGAATTCAAGTGTCATGCATTAAATGGTAGTAGTGAGTTTTCCCAACTTTGGAAAATCTTTATGTCTTTGTTACAAAGAGGAGGAAAGTGAAAAAATAATATGGATTACTAATTTAGGATTCTAGAAAGTCTCATTCTATACCTATATATCACATGACATAAAATTATTTTAACTGTTAAGAATATATCCTGTGCATTATTCTCACTTATCTCTGAAAGAGATCATCTATATTATGTTGTTGATAAATATACTAAGTAGGCTAAATAATTTATCTAAAGTCTTTCAATGTTTTAGTCATTGACCTAGACTATAATCAATGTCCACTAATATTCATTCCTATTTGGGGATAACCTTTACCAATGCAATGTGTTTGTATTAGAGACATTATGATTTCTCATCTGCAATAAAATCAATGAAATCTGGTATCCAAAACTGAGAGATAAAAGACTCCTTTCTACTTCCTTCAAACATGCAGAATGAACATTTCCATGTTTTATCCTCTTATCAGTATCATTTCAAAATATTACTTCTAAGAAAGAAGGTATTCCATTTACATGAGTTGTAATTTTCTGAGTTGTTATGGGGTAACAGTTAAGTTTTTTTTATTATTATTATTTACTTTATTCTCTGAAGAGGTGCATAGTAAATGACTTGGATACATGACGAGACATTCAACACAAGGAAAAATCAAGATATTTTAAGAAAACACTGTTCACTGCACCAAATTACAACTTTCACCCAGTAGGATAATAGAGGAAATAAATGGTTCTTTCCTTGAAATGTTTACATTGTTATCTAGAGTCTTTTAAACAGTAGCAGAGCTGTGGTTCTCTTGATTTGCTCACTCATTCTGTCATTAGAGAAATACATAACTTCTTCCATGGGGAACTATTTTTCTGTCTTCACTCTTTTCTTAGGTCTTTTCCCAGTTCATCAGGGTACTGTCAGAATGCTGAAGTTATGTCAATGCTCATTTCTCCCCATATGTGGTGTAGTTGCTCAGTTATTTCACACACTGAATGTGTTCAGGGTTTTATGCTTGACAATAAGCAATGGGACATCATTTTATTTGTGGAATGCTGGCCTTCCAAATGTAAGACTGAGACATAAGTCTATAGAGCTTAAAAGAACACACAGCATGGTCATAGAGAATTTTCTTTACAGTCAACAACATGTATATTTTATTTACCCTGAAGAATGACATTTGTTGATAAACAGTGAATTTTAAAAAGAGATTGCTCTCTTTGATTTGAGTGGCAACTCTAGATAGCTATAGTAAGTAGCACACAAATGCATCTTATAGATGAACTCATTTCCAAGGAGAGCTTCCATTAACTTAAATTGTTTATTAGGGAGAGATGACATCAGAAACCTCAGCTATATCTTTTAAGATAAAAGGAATGAATATCTTGTATTTAAACTACTGAAGGAATAATATAGTTTTCAGAAACTAAAGGCAAATAGTAGGCCCCTGTATCTAGCTTGATGCAAGTATCTTATTCTGTTCAGTTTTATTATCAAATTCAGGTCTGTACTAGTCACTTATTTTTTATGATTAGTGTTCACTAAGCTGACAATGAGGACAAATGCACAATATTATAGAAAGAGTTTTAGAGAGAACTAAGAATTTCCTTGGAGATGCTTTACAAATAAAACCACAGTCCATGAAGTAGCATTGAGTTCACATCTTTCCAAGGCACATCATCTTGCAGAATGAAAATGCTCCTGTGTTATAAATTTAAAAGAACTATTGGATGTGATTTATTTTTTCTTTGCTCAGTTATACTGGTTTTATTTTTCCTGTTCTGTGAGGTAGAATATGTGCCAGATAATTTGATAATAATTATTAGATAGAGACAATAATTATTTTAATGTATATTTTGGAAACTGCAATTAACATCTTATCTTGGAATTTGAGTATTATTATTATTTAATTTACTATGTAAACATGTAATTCAGTACATTTATATAATTTGTTTAAGCAAATTACTCTTAAGAAAATAAATAGAATACGGACTTTTGTCTGGAACTAGACAAGGACATCCTCAGGGCAATTTCCCATGTACTAACTTCCTTTTTCATCTCAAGCCCTAAGAAGGAGGTTATCCTGAAACTAAGGGCAGACATCTTTCAAAATGATGGCTAAAACACAGACTGAAGGATGGATTCTTATTTTAATCTGTGAAGACTAGATGATCTGAAAATCATTGTGTAGTGTTCCTTTTTGGGGAGAGCAACAAGACAGCAGTGAAGATAAAAAGGATTTTGAATGCAACACTTTGTTGCTATTTATCTGTGTAGGAAGATTGAATTATTTCTTATCATTTACAAGACTGTTTTTCTAATGAGATTTACTTTGATCATTTTATGTTTCTGTTTTAATTTTGTTAAGTGTAATCAGAATATCAGAATTAGTACTTTAGCACTACTAGGAAGCAAAAGTATATATTGTATATAATGATTGCTTACTGAAGTGATTTTTAATGCTTAATATGATAATGGTCAAATGTCACAGTGCTAAATCATTATGAACTTCATATTTGCCCCTTAGGTCTATAATATCTTGAGAGAAAAATCAACCACTAATATAAAAACCTTAACTCTTTCTGTTTTTCTTAAAATCCATCAGCTGTTTTTTGTTCTTAGTTAAGACATAAGAAAGTTAAAGTGAAAAAAGAGTCAAGTGACCTACCCCAGATCCAAATAATAATTGGCAGGGACTTTTATGGAAAACTCATAGCTTCTATGTCTATAAACTACTGAACCAGTCCTCAAAGTTCTTGCAATAATTTTCATTTAATTTTTTAGGAAGGACATTCCAGCTGGATATATACTCTAATGAGGTCTTGAAAACCTAGCAAAATCATACTTGCCCTTTTTTTAAAAGCTAATTGGTTATTTAGGTACAAAGATCTTTATTGATCATTTAAATTTATTGCCTTTATAGCTCCCCAAACGTAAAGTCAATACTTTTTTCTATTGTGTTTTAATTAATTTTAATTTTATTTCTTTTAAGGCAAGTGTATATAATTTATAAATAATTCTCCCCATCTTTCTACAACAGCAAGTTGTAAAAATGAATAGATTTCAACTGCTCCTAGATCTCAGTAAAATAAAAATAAATAAAACAGCATGATTAAATATTTGATCTCAAGTCTATATTACTCAAAGTATTCTTATCCATATTACTCAATCTATAATATAACCATGTCTATCTTTAAATCTTTCATTTCAAAATTTTTATTATACCAACTTTTACATCCAATAAAGCAGCATAAAAGGCTTACCAAGTCTGTTTCATAAGGTCTATGTAAATCTGTACATATTTAATGACCACAATATATTTCTTAAAACTACATCATTAAATGGATGGCCCAAAGGAGACTTCTAAATTTCAGTAGAGAAATTTGGCAGATTATTTAGATTTGGTTGTTTGATGGAGCAAGAACCTCTTATAGGTGAAGCTCAGGGGCATCATTTATTTCGGAAATACAATCATTTGTCTTTTCTTGTAAATGTGAAAGTCGGCTGGTTGTCTTTAATTCATGTCAAATGACTTGCATGTTTGACTTAGCAATGACCTGTCTGTTTCTATTATCTGTTTTTCCCCAAATAGAATAAAAATTGACCTTCAATGATACTCAAAGTCAATGGTTGATAAAATGTAGTGACTTTTCTAATTAAGTTTTTAACTAGTTAAGTTTATCTAGTTAAGTTTTTAAACAATGGTCACTGAGAGTTGTAACTCCTATCAAACAAAGAAAGGAAAAGCAAGACAATTTTCTTGTCATTTATTTTCAACTGGTTGAAAAGAAAAGAGAACTAGTCAAAGAAACTAGTTCAAAGTTCAAAGAAACTAGAACAAAGTCTCATGGCATTTCTAACCCAATTTCCAGGCCAGAGAAATTCTGATGGATATTCAAACTTTGAATGGCTATGCAAATCAAACTTATGAATCTTTGGAGAGTCATCTTTCATTGGTTTGACTTCAGTGGGGAATAGCAGTAAGAACAGATGGGCTACTAAGGCAAAAGGTCTCCATGCTAATCATATCAAGACAACCCAAACCAAAGAAAGGCAAACTCTGGTAGTTTCATGATGGTTTTAGCTCTTCAAGTGAAAAGTTTCTCTGTGGTTTACAGATGGCGGCCAATTTTAAGGAAGCAGCAAGACTTCTCCACAGCTCTGTACATAAAGCGAACACAGAAGTAGACTAGAAAAAGATACAAACTTAAGGGCTCAATTTGAAGAAAGATGTGCATAGTATTTTAATACCAGGGGGACAGGGAGGAATTAAGGAAATTTTTAAACTCACTTAGAAGAAAATTCAAAATGAGAAACATAAGAAAGACACCCAAAGAGCCCATGAGTAATTCTGAGTGATAAAATGTTAAGATCTGTAAGCAAGCAGAGGCGACCAGCTCTGTTGCCAAGTCTCTGGGTCATGAAGCCAACACAGTAGACACTTCCTTCCAAGAGGGCCAAGAGGACTTAGGGACCATGTAATGAGAATAAGCAAAGCCCTTTCCACTTGCAAGTACTTTTCATAGCAACTACTGTAAGATTTCTTCATTCATCAACAGGGAAAAAAAAAATCTATCATGAAATAATAAGTAAAATGTAAGGTAGAAGTCACAAAAAAAAACATCCCTTGGTTCTAGTGGATAAAAATGCAGGCTCTCATCATCTGAAGTTGAACTGATTGGCTCCCAAAGCACCTTCATTTACTGATATTCAAAGTTGCTCCATAAATGCCCTGCATTGACTTGGCATCAGTTTCTTCTGCATTTTACAAATTGTCATTTGATAGGAGGTCACAGGTTCTGAATGAGACATGAAGGAAAAAGAATAATTTCTCAGACTTTTTCTCCTATCTCATAGCAAAGTAAAGGGAAAACAAAAACCATAGAAACTGAACGGCCATGGCTTTCTGTTCCACATTTGCTCATTCTCTTCCTTCCTAGGTTTCTTCATCTCCATCCTCTGCCTCTTCTGCCTCTTTTTTCTCTGCCTCCTTTTTCTCTCCCTCCTTCCTCCCTCCCTCCTTCCTGTGCTCTCTCTCTCTCTTATCTCCCTTATCTCCATCCTCTGCCTCTTCTGCCTCTTTTTTCTCTGCCTCCTTTTTCTCTGCCTCCTTCCTCCCTCCCTCCTTCCTGTGCTCTCTCTCTCTCTCTCTCTCTCTCTCTCTCTCTCTCTCTCTCTCTCTCTCTCACTCACACACACACACCTTATGCTTTGATTCTATTTCTTTCATTTAAATTAAATCTTAACTTTTGTAACAACGCATACCAGAACACTCCTGTTCTGTCTCTCTTCAGGTTCTTTCCACAGAGTAAATGATTTATTTATTAGGGCAGGAAAAAAAAAAAGGAAGTGACATTTTTTTCAAACACTGTCAATATGATTACTTGACCTTTGAGATAGGCTAAAGAACAAAAAGGAAGGATTCTTTCTAAGGCTTTTCTTCTCCAGGGCTTGACACTAAGTGTAGCTAATTGTCAGCGGCATTATGAAATCCTAAACCCGTTCCATGAACCTTTAGTTAAAAGCAGACCTTGGCTGAGAATGACTCAAGCAAAGTTTCCTTCTTCCCTCCTCCCATCTCCTTCCCCTGCTTTTGGTTGTTTTCCCTCCGTCCATTGTATGACATCCAAGATTTCACATGGAAATACCCCATGGCTTGTTTTTCAGTGCAGGTTAAAATCAACTTTAATTTTGTTATTTTTCCCCCTAAAATGTCGCCCGTCCCATTAAAATGATTAGGCATTTCTTTTGAAGAGTTACCTGAGGTAAAATCTAATTGGCACATTGGCCACTGAAAAATGATGCCAAAGGCGGGAGCGGTACCAGCCAGGCTGCTCGGTGGTGAGCCTTCCTGCAGCAGCTCGATTTCACGGAGTGATTCAGATCCCACGTGCTAGGCGCTGATGATAAAGCGTCTGTGGTTGTTAGGCGTTTGAAAATAGAACTGTTTCCTCAACAGAGAGGAACTGACCAATGTTAAATATCACATTCATGTACATAACAGTTAATAGATCGAATGACGTGTGTATGGCTCCTCCCAGGGAGACATTTCAGCTGAGCTGAAAGGTTCCTGTTGCTTGGTGTTGGTATTGGAATTTCGAATGAGATTATGTTTCACAAACTGAGTTTTCAGTGTGGAAATAGGATGCAAACGACCATGCTTAAGGTGAAGACATAGGAAAAGATTTGAACAGTAACTTCATTTTTTCGCCCAGAAAAACAAAATGGTGCTTGACACCGATGGGAGATTAGGGCTGAGTCTGACTAGTGATAAAAGCGATGGCTTGAAGCCAGTCTGGAGTGATTTCTGTACAATCAAAAACATTTTTTTTTTACAAGAAAAAGTTTATTTAACTCTGGTGAGGATGAAATGTGCTAGTAGTGACCAAAACAATCCAATTGGGTGTGACTCCTCCTCCTTGAACTCAAACATCTAATGTCACTATTGAGGTGAAAAGATTTCCAACTAAGTAAGAGTGGGAAAAGACTCCCTAGCTAGCATTTTTTTTCCTATGAATTTAAGAGGGGAAACACAGACTCATCATTGCAGAGATATCCTTCTGTGCTCATAGATTCCCCCAACCACCATCCATTCAAATTAAATCCATCGGAATGCCCACTAAATTAATTCTTTGGTTGCTAATCCTTAGAAGGTATGCCATCTTTCAGTGTTGCAAGGTCTTTGGCATTACAAGTGTTTCCCTTTGGTTCATTCTAAACTTTTCTTCTTGTTGCAAATTATATATATAATTCAACTTTACCTCTTCCTAATCATGCCACATTGGGAAATCAGCACCTCCCTTCTGAACCTTATTCAGTATTTTCATCAATAAAATCAGGATAATTTGATGGCAAGTGTGAAAATGTATATAAATCAGCAGAGGCTTTGACACATATTGGCTAAAATAACAAAAGTAGTGTTAATAGCAAAAATGATAATATGATGAAAATCACTTTCCTTCTACTGGAAATTCTATTGCAGGTAAGTTCTATCGTAATATTTGCTAGCAGAATGACAAAGCTTAACATCAGACTTTATCACTCATTGACTAAATTAATTCATAGGTGTACTAAAATGATGTCTCAAGCATAGACCCTCTGAAGGTCCATCTGATTGGTTTCAAACTTGATGAGAAATTCTGGACCCTTTTCTTCTATTTATTTAGAACCTCCAGAGTCCCAGAAGAGTGTTGAAAAGGCAGTAAGAGAAAATGTGTCATGTGAGATTTGCCAAACAGACCTTGGTCTTGGTTGTATTGTTGATTTTTTGCCATGAGCTATGTTGGTGTACCTCCTTAGCGTTCACTGTGCATGGGATACAAAAAGTGGTTTCATTTTCTTGGGAGTGTACATGCAGGGAAGCCTCCACCCATGGACAGAGGACTGTGGTAAGGGATTGCTGGCTCTGCAGTGAACACTTTTTGCTTCAGCAGCTTACCATGTTCTTCTGTAAACAAACTCTCTAATTTAATATCACGTTGACATGCTGCCATTGCTGACTTTTTCCAAAACAGTTTTGCCCAACTGCCCATCCACTGATGAACGGATAAGCAAAATGTGGTATTACAATTCAATAGTATCCATTGGTTGGAAAATAAAGGGAAAGAGCACTAATATCTTCAACCTGGTCAACCTAAATGAACCTCAGTATTATTATGTTGTGTGAGCGAAGTCAGATACAGAAGCCTGAATAGCATAGGACTCCATTTCTCTGAAACCACCCAAAAATGCAAATCTATAAAGACAGAAGATAGACTCATGGTTACTTGAGATTGGGTAGAGAGTATGACTGTAGAGATTTCATGAAGCTAATAGAAATGTCACAAAACGGGCTTGCAGTGATGCTTCCAAAGCTTTGTAAATTTACCAAAAATCACGAATGATACCAATGACAATGAATGAATGTCATTGTGTGTAAATGAATCTCAACAAGGTTCTTAAAACCATACTGATGGGAGAAAGTCCTTGTTTAGCACTATTGTCCTAAACATTTTTGCAGCAGGGAACGCAGGAAACCTTTAAAAGGAGATGGCCAGGAAAGCACCATGGCAGGAGGCTGATGTGGGATGCCAGATTTGGTAAATTGCCCTGATGGAGATTACTTTCACAACCACATAACTCTCTACTTGATATTATTGGAACAAGTGATGAAAATGTAAGGCAGACAGGTTCACAAAGCACCCAGCATCCATTCTGGGACTTGTGCATAAATTATCTTCATTACTTCTTCTATTTACCCATCTGTCTACAATGTTGACCCAATGAAAGACGGTAAGGGAGAGTCATGGGGAATTATTTATTTATTTGTGTTTGCAGTGCCCTCTCTGTCAGATGTTTTACAGATTAAGAAGAAAGGAGGGGAAAGTTCTGCACCAGGGAAAACAAAACTAAGGCCAAGTTTTCTTTCTGTCATTACTCTACTGCCCCTCCACCCCTCCTGCTCCTTCCCCCCACCCTACTCCCCCACCCAGCCTCATATGGTGACTTTGACAAATGACAATGCAAGAAGAGAATTTATGTTGGGTCTTGGAGATTAGCACATTATCACAAGCAAAACAGAGCCCTCAGCCTCTGCCGCTGGGGAGCAATTGAAAAAGTCTTTGAATGTGACGGATGGGTCAAGACCCATTTCTGCAGAAGTGAGGATACTGTTATGCTGGGACCTGTCTGGGTAAAAGCCCTTGGAGAGCCAGGTGAAGACACTTGGGCCTGGGTGAGGAGCATTTAGCCAGAAAGCTCATTCTGGAAAGGAAAGAGGAACCGGGTAACTCCCCAGAGACCCCTGTGTTGAATGATTTAAGGCTACCTGTAGGAAATGCCTTTTACTTTATTGCTTTTTAGTCTCCTTTCTTTTCGGGGGAAAAATCACAACACAGGCCTTCCCTTCCTTCAATTCCTGTCAGGGTTGCCCAGGAAGTTTTAGTAGAAATTATCCCACATTTTCTTATGTTTCTCCCATAATCACAAAATAATCTGCCAGCAGGATACAGATTGTACCTTGATAAGTGTACAATAGAATGTTTTGATATTAAAAACTGTTCAATTATATGAACACTTATTTTAGAAGCTTGCAAGATTCATTGAAACTATTAGTCACAAAACCATTTCAGGGAAAAAATTATAAATACAATTTTGGACTAAAATACACTCAGTGTATAGATACTCAGGATCTGTATAATATTAAGTCACTCTAAATTATATTTAAAACTGGGAAAACTAATTTTCAGAAAGTATTAAAAGAAAAGTTGTTTCTAAAGGTCATTAATAACTGTCAATCAATATAACTATTTCATGTTTGGACATCCAAACATTATTTGCTATCCATATGACATGAATAAGAAATAAGTGATGATAAATGATTCAAAAAACTTTGTGTGAAGGGTGATGGGGTGGTATTTATAATTCCTGAACCCTACTTACTCTTGCCGGGGAAATCCACATGATAGAGCGGGACTTCTCCCCATAAGAACTGTTCACATTTGGGGATATCCTGGGTACTTAAATGTTTAGTAGAATCTTTGATCTCTCCTCACTAGATACTAGTAGCATCCCCCACTTCCAGTTGTGTCAACTAAAACTGACCTCAGACATCTCAAAATGTTCCAAGGAGGTGGGAACAAATCAGACGAGGTTGAAAACCACTGATTTAGACAAAATAGTTTACAGTCCAGTTTCACAATATTTCTTTCAGTGAAAATTCATGTGGATACTGGGTGTTTGGTGCTATAACTATACTGAGGGTCTGGCATCAGTTCATCATTGTTAGCTCTCTGGACCCACATGTTGAGGGGTAATGATTCACACAATAGTAAGAACAAGAGATAGTGAATGTGTCCCAGGTACAAGTGTTTGAGGATTCTACATCATACTTTTGAATCTCACAAAAGTTATGGGATGTTGGTAGTTATTATAATACCCATTTCTTGGATGAAGCTTAAATAATCATATCAAGGTTTATTGGTGGGTGATTCTGGAATTATCCAGTTTAAAGAAGACATTTTTAAGAAATCTGGATTTATGGGCACATGAACGAACACATTTCTATAGCACCATTTTCAGTTACAGAGCAATCACTAGGCCACTATAGTTCTTCTCCTTACCTGGAAAGGAAATATGCTCCCAGTGACTTTAGGGAAAAAGCTCACCTTACTCTTATAGTATCTATGCCTACAGACATAAAAGTGCTTCTATTATCTAAGAAATCCTGAATGTCCCCACATTTTAGCCAATGCCACCTCTTTTCTCCTTCCTTCCTTCCTTCCTTCCTTCCTTCCTTCCTTCCTTCCTTCCTTCCTTCCTTCCTTCCTTCCTTCCTTCCTTCCTTCCTTCCTTCCTTCCTTCCTTCCTTCCTTCCTTCCTTCCTTCCTTCCTTCCTTCCTTCCTTCCTTCCTTCCTTCCTTCCTTCCTTCCTTCCTTCCTTCTCCCTTGGTTTCCTCCCTCCCTCCCTCCCTCCCTCCCTTCCTCCGTCCCTCCCTTCCTCCCTCCCTCTCTTCCTATTTCCCTCCTCTCTCTCTCTCTCTCTCTCTCTAGATGCCTACTATCTGGAGATGCCTAGGTGGTTAAATTAAAGCTTTTTTTTTTTTTTAACCAATCTAATTTTGTCCCCAAAGGGGATATTTGACAATGTATGGAGACATTTTTGATTGTCACATCTAGAAGAATGCTGCTATCATTTGATGGCTGGTGGCCAAGGGTGCTGCTGAATGTTTTTACAGTATATAGGGTAGACACATACTGCAAAATGCCATCCAGTCCAAAATGTTAATAGTATAAGAGTAAATGAGAAATTCTGGGCTAAAAGAACATGATCAGCTTTAAATAGTAAGCAAGATTCCCTGCTGTAACTTCCTTAGGAAACAAAAGTTTTCATAAATTATTTGGGATCTATTATTCATGTTGGCTTTCTTGAAATGACCAGCGAATTGCATCACTCACCATTTCCTCTTGGATTCTGAACAGATTAAAAAATAGATTCAGAGATCAGGTAGCACTTAAAATATCAGCTCTATTGCCAATAAAGTTGCAGAAATCATCCTAAGTTGGAAGATAACATATGTTTCTGATATCATTCCCCATGACTTAAACTCACCTATAAAAGTGAACATTCAGGGAAGAATGAAACTCTCTCCTGGGGATCTCTGGTGCTTAATTTTATGTGTCAATTTGACTGGACCACAGGGTTCCCAGATTAAACGTGATTTCTGAAGGTCTCTGTGAGGTGTTTCCATATGAGATTAGCATGGAGACCAGTGAATTTGGCAAAGTAGCAAGTCCTCCTCTACATGAGTTCTCTTGAAGAACAAAAACAGAGGAAGGGAGGATTCATCCTCTTTCCACCTGCTCATTAGTTTTCCTTGCATTGGGACTTTAACATTTGGCAACCCCTGGTTTCAGGTCTTTACCCTTGGACTGGAGTTATGCCATTGCTTTCCTGAGCCTCCAGTCTGCAGACCACAGACTGTGCAACTACTCAGCCTCCACAATTGCATGAACCATATCATTGTTATAAGTTTCTTTTATATGCTGTTGGTTCTGTTTCTGTAGAGAGTCCTGACAAATATGGGACCATGGAATGCTTAAGATGTGGAGTAAAAGAGAATGAATATGATCTGCAGGTTGAGAGAGCGTGATTCTGCACATGCAGTGGACCTTGTCATCAGCTCACCGATCAATGCATCATCACTCATCCCAAGAGTAAGGAAAGGGGTCTGAATGTTTAGGACACTTGAGGGGGTATGTTTCTGTTGTAAGTCACAAACATGGAAGGGAAGAGCTCCTTCAGTCCAAAAGTCTTAATGGAAGAACAGAAAAAAGGCCCACTGACAAATAGAGAAGGCAAGAAGTCAATGAATGCAAAGGTATTCATGATTGGAAGAGATATGGTTAGATAATTCTTGTAGAAAGAGGAGATCGGTGACAGAATGACTAAAGATTAGTGAGGATGAGGTCGGAGCAGAGAGATCTATGTATTAGAAGATGATTTTCATGTTATCCATGAAAAATCATGGAGCCTGAGTAAGGCAATAGAATTGAAATGCTAAAGAGAAAGGAGTCAAGAAGATGATTAGACATAGAAGTTCATTTAGAAAGAATCTAAAAATCTGTGTCAGGTTTTTAGTTTCAAGCTTTGGGAGTCTAAAAGAAGATGCTATTTAATATTACATCTGTTAATGTATAATAAATATAAAAATAATAATTAATGTATAATGATAACTATTATTATAGTTACTCATAATAGTAGTCTTATGAAACATACTATCATTATCTCCTGGATACATTAGAAAACTGAGGCACATGGAGATAGCATGACTTGTCCAACATACCCCTATAGTAAATGGTGAATTCAGGATTCAAATCTAGGCAATGAGGCTCTAAAATGTACAACCAGACTACTAGTAACCCATGATTATATGAGAAAAGAGAAGTTTTATGGAAAATATAATACATTTTGACATTTAATTTTGCTATTTGGCTCTCTGTGAAGCATTTAGCAGACTTGTTACTTTTTTTTTTTTTTTTTTTTCAGGAAAAGGCATTCTTCACATCTTCACTTGATATAAAATTAAGACATATAAAAGATGCCAGGAAATCATTTCTGATCACAGGAGTTACAATCCAGAATAGCAATGATAATTTTGTAATCTGTGTTTTTATAGTAAAGGTGTAACTCACAGGAGTAGTTTGGGAAGGCAAGAAGGGTGTGTAAATGCATTTTTTTTTTCACTATCTAGAATCTCATAAATGTATGTTGGACACATATTTCTGACCACACCAAATCCCCATCCTCATCTGTAGCTCTAGCTCCATGTCTATATCCACATCCACATTCACATCTGCCTCAGCTTCATCTGTGTCATCTATGTCTATAGTTCTATTCTCTTCAAAAGCAGGGCTTTTTAAGCTTTTGTCCAGTTTCACAGTCATCTTTTCCCTAATCAAAGTATCTTTCTCCCATATTAAAGAAACACTTATCTTTCTTCAAGTTTAAATAACTTGACAAAGGAGTCCAAGCTAGGCTATTAGCAGAACTCTTGTGTTACCCCATTTGCTTTTGGTGGCAATCCCTTAACTCAAAATGACAGTAAAAAATAGTGGACATTTGGGAAACCTTGGCCACTGAAGGATATAACTTGGGTTGGAAGTATCCTGAAACACATATTTATCGCAAAGGTAACTCTTGATGGAGACATAGTACCAGAACCTGATTCACTAATTTTATAGAAGCATAAAGTAAAAGATACAACGACCCTAAAGAGCAATTTTAAAATTTTGCTTTGTTTGTAGGTTTGGGGTGTTGAAAGCATTGACTGAGTCTGTAAATATCTGAGTGGGTGAAGGCCTAATGAGTTGAGGGGACTTGTGCCATTTTTATAAACACAGGTGTGGTTGACCAAGCAAAGCACAGCCAGACAGCTGCTGGGCCTGACAGCACAAATTAAAAGGCTGTTAAACAAGTAGAGGCAGAGGTCTTTTTTCCAACTTGATATTCTGAATGGACTAATTCTATTTCCATTTGACTCAACTTATCTCCATATTTGCACTTATCTTTTATGTCCTCTCTTCTCATTTGCATTTTTCTCTCTGTGTGATTTTGAAGAGGCATAATAAAAATGTCTGTGTCATGGTATATATGCAGGTAGATAGTTGACCTCTGAGTTCCTTTTACTTTAACTAAAGCAAAATAGTAAGATGCTCTATTTTTATTTTGAAATTTGCCTCCTTATTGGAAGAATTAAGAAAATATAAAAATTTCTGCTGGTAGTTTTCCTGTGTGAAGGCTGAAACCTTTAAAGAGATAACTGACTCATCTAACATCTCATATGCTTTGAATGAAAAGTAAATCAGTGTTTCGAGGGAGTGAATTTGTGATTGTGAACTGTTACATTAAGGACAAAAATAATGTGGTTTGTCATCAATCTTTCTGTGTGGCATACAAGGGCTGACTTGTTGAAATTTTGTAGGCTTTTATTTATAGAGAAAACACAGACCCTCTCCTGCCCCAAGTCCTATCAGCCCACACATTCAAAGGATCACATTTGAAAAAGAGACTGCTTAAATCATAACCTTTACGGATAATCTAATCCATAAGGAGACCAAAATTACTTTGCTCCTGTGAATAAGGACAAAACCTAAAGAATTTAATTATTTGCGAATTATTCATGAATATTTTGAAACTGGCTCAAGGCAAGAGTTGGAAAAAAGAGACAATCACTGACTGTTGCCAATCAGGGTTTCATGGAAGGAAAATGTGGAATATTTCAGCCTCAGGATAACACCCCATATTTCCAGGTTTTGTTAAAAAAAAAAAAGAGGTGTTGCTAGAGACAAGTGAAACTTGGGTGGAAATAGAAATAAAAGCAGAACCTCTGTGAAAGAAATGGGATATGGACTGTTGCTGGCAAGAAATTATTGCAATGATGTGTGTTGTTTAGTTATAATGCTCAGATTATAAGTTACATTTTGGGAGAAACACATGGCCTTGTGCTAAATACCCATATGCCATAGTTAATAAAATTGAATCCCATTGATATATCTTGTATTACTGATCTGACTTAGTGGTTGGAAAGTCCATAAATGTACAAGTATGTTACACAGACACACACACACACACATGCATCTGGTAGATGCAAGTAATTCATGTGTCCTCGATATGAATGGATTTTGCCAAAGTTATGAAAGTAACAGTGCAAATCTATTTGGGAATATAATATTGACTCTTGTTTCTGTGTTATCTAGTCCTTAGATTAAAAAGAACTATAGGGACAAGAAGGGAGAGTTTAATACTATGTAGATGTTGAACTAATGTGGATTCTTCTGTTTTAGTTTTGTCTTCTTGATAAATAATTGAATATCTTTTTACATTAATACAATGAGGATGATACTATCTACCTCTATGATAAGAAAAAAATAATATTAAGAGTCAAGCATAGTATTAGGCACATAGCACTTATTTAATAAATAATACTGATTCTCTCTCTCTCTCTCTCTCACACACACACACATTATTTGTCATTGAACAGAACAAAAAAGTGCAGAGTTTCAATACAGAAAAGCTATTAATGACTCCATGTCTACATTCTTGTTCTTAGCCTTGTGTTGTCTTTCCACTAATAGACAGTTTAAAGACATCATCCAAACTGGTGTTATTTTCTAGGCAACAAATGTGCCATTGAAGGCATATTCCTTAGTCTACCTTCTCAAGTCTAGGAAGAACAAAAAAAAAAAAACAAAAAAAAAACAAACCTTGAATTTGAGGAGTATTTAAAAGGACAACTGTTATTTAAATAGAGATGCATTGCATTGGTCCTGCCTAGTCATAAGATCAACCCATCATTGCTAGTCTAGGGAATCTACACACAACATACAGTAAAACTGGGGTCATCATCTGCCAGCTGTTCATTGCTATTAGCCTATTGGTTCAGTTAAAATAGTTTATTGTGTGTTGTTAAGAACATAAGATATTTGACATCTCTTTGCCAGATAAATATGCATCTTAATTTGTATGCAATTATAGAATAACAAAAATAAGCATACACATTTACTTACTGTAGATTTGCTGAATGTCATTCTGGGTTGGACACTGTGAATCACTGAAGTTTTTATCAGGGTTATATGAGAAAATATAGTGCTAAATGTAGCTCATATTCCAATGAATAAAGAGAGTAAAGAAATACACATGATCATTCCACAAACCTAAAAAATAGGATGGAAAAGTGGGATTTGCAGTGATTAGATCGATGGGTAAAGGAGAGGTAAAGTGTTGAGCTACACCTGATACTTAATATCAGACATTCAGGAAATTTCTCTTTGAAGAGGTGGCATTTCTTTTGAGACAGGATGCGGAAGGATCATCCACACGAGAATGTCAGAAAAGGGAGGTCCCATCAGAGGAAATAGACAGTGGACCCTGGATCCAGAATGAGCTTATTGTATTTAAGAGAGGAGAAGACATGTGTGACTAGAACATAGAAGGGGAGAGTGGAATAACAAGGAATTAAAAAGGGAGTAGAGGACTGCATCCTGGAAGGTCTTTTGTACCAAGGTAAATGATTTACATTTTGGATAAATTCAGCAGAAAGCTACTGGACAGTATGAAGTAGCAGGATGGACCAATGGGATCCAAGAGTGGGAAAACCAGACGATATGTCAGGCTAATATTCTGTGAGACTAATGGCAGTTGTAATACAGGAGCAACCATGGAGGGAAGTGGCTGAATTCAGTCTATATTTTAGAGCAAGTGACAGATAGGAACCAAGAATCAAGTGAAAGTATAGAGCTGCTGCATCTCTTCCAATACGGTGTCTTTGGCTCTGAACGCTATAGTGGTCTCTTATTCATAAGCATACAGTGAATGTTTACTACAGTTACCAAAACATAAGTTCTTTTATTTTGCAGTGGATGTTTAGTAGAGTTACAGTTTATTATCATTATATTAATTTTTATTGAGGTAAGAGTGGTTTATAACACTGTATATGAAAACGTTCATATCTCTCCAGATGTATGTTGCCAAACCACAACCATCAACGAAACAACCATGGTCCTCTCCCTAGTGCATTAAACTCCTTCCTCTTTTGCTTACTTCCCTCCCCTCAAGCTCTATTTTAAGTGCTTTATATGCATTACCTCGACTTTCAAACTTTTTAAGCTAGAGTCTATCATTTTTTTATATTATATATAGAAAGAAACTAAAGTTAAGAAGTTTGAATAAGTAATTCTCTCAAAGTTAAACAAGAAGGAGGTAGTACAAGATGTGATACAAGAAACAGGAGTTAGCAGAAGAGACGGTACAGGTAGGTAACAGAGAAGGTGGTACAAAAGAAGGTAGTACAGAAGATGGTAATACAGGCGATAATAGTGCTGAGAATCAAACCACAGGTAGCAAATCTGACCATTCAGCGGTCATGCTTTTATTTGCTATCTCTGGAAATATAGAATAAATGCAAGTAATTAACATCATTTCCAGAAATTATCTATAGTGTTCCCATTTCATAATATCCCCTCTGCCTGCAAGTATTTTATCCTTGGTTTCTGGTTTAACAATTACAAAAGCTAGTATTTGCTAAATGTGTCAGGTACTTTATTAGGTGTGGACATTTACACAATTAATTCTAACATGACACCTATGGGATAGATTCAAACACTAGTCATATTTTACAGAGGAGAAATTTAAGGTTGCCCCAATCTATTTCACTCTAAAATCAGTGATCCTAACACAATTTATTGGAGTAACCAATGAGCATATAGAAGTGATCAACATCAGAGATGAGAAAAACCAAAATAACATGATGGTAGTTTAAATAGGTACAATATTTAGAAAACTCTGTATCAGTTTCTAAGTCAAATATACAACTGTGTTGTGACTACAAAGCAGTAATTCCATATTTAAAAACATCCTCGCAAACAAGTTGAGATTATGTTGAACTGAGATTATGTTGAACTGAAGCTCTAGGCATCCCCTGACACAGTGGAGTTGAAATTTAAAAAATTAATCTCGTTTAACGTACTATGATGGCTTCCCTCTAAGGGCATCATAATCCCAAAGCATCTGTACTTGTTGCTCTAGGTTTACCACTATGGCATGTCTTCTCGTATTGAAGAGTAAGTTATCTAGTTAGCACATTCAAATACGTTATTTCCTTTCTTGTAAACCTGTTGTCAATTATGTTGTGATCAGCTGCTAAAAGTTTACACTATCCTTAATACTCTCTCTGGTAAACGATAGACCTAAAGGCAAAATCAAAATGCAGTTAACATTTTTGCACATTCATTGAAAATTAAATATCTATATATGATTAAGAAAGTCATGTAATCATGTATAGAAGTCTCCATATCAAAATGGTCTTTCCAAATGTCACATTTGCTTCCCAGCTCTTAACCATAAGGATATTTTCTCTCATTAACAAAAATTGATCCCACTGAATGGACAGTCCTATAACATGTTACCTTATATTTTAATGTGGTATTTATTTTAATAGAACAAATTTTAGTGTTTATTATCTAATATGATTCTTGAAAGAATATCTTAATGTAGTAGGGAGATGCCGTCTATCCAGGAACCTAAGCCTCAGGATTCCCTGTTCTCTCATATATTTTACCTCTAAAATCATTCTCACACTTAGATATTTCTTTCCTTTCCCACAGTCACTTCGTCAGTTGACACTTCCATTTAGACGCTCCTGGATTATTTTCCTTTGTCGTTAACTATTTTCCATGCCTCTGGAATTTTCTTCTTTTAAGTCATCCTTTGCTGACTATTCTCCAGAATAAAAAATATGATCACATTTCTCCCTTGCTTTAATGGAGTCAATGGATCTGCTAGATTGGCATAAAAGGACCTTTCTTACCCAGCTCCTTGCCTCATTTATTTTCCCTCTTTGCTACACTCACATTGTGCTCAGCTAATCAATGTTCTCACAGGATAACCTATTTTCCCGTATGTTTGGATTTGAGGGCTTTTAAAATGCTTTTCCATCTGCCTGAAACTCCTTCTCCAAATCCTACCTAAGTAACTTATTTGCATTTCCTGTTTCTGCTTAGATATCAAATTCTCCTTTAAGCTTTTCTTGATCCTCAAAGACCCCAGCTGCCCATACACTTTGCGAATTGTATGCCCTCATGCTTACTAAACCATGTTATCACTGCCTTTATAATTCTCTGACTCACTCATATTCTCCTATACTTTTCTGTCCCTACAAAATAGGTGATTGATGACAAGACATCAAGGTCACTTAATTCATTATCATTTTCCCAAGGATCCTTTGCATTGCCTGAGATAAAATTAGAGCTCAGTGACCATTCATGAATAAATTAATCAATAAATTGTGTTCAAGATTTAGAGTGAATAGAATATAAATCAGTTACCTAAATCACAATTACTACATATACAGACACATTAGGATATGCAAATACATAGCAGTGATGATAAGAATAGATGAGGTTTGGAAGGGTGGGTTGAGGGTGTGGTCTTTTAGATAGGCTCACAATAAAGGGCTTTTCTGAGAAGATTTGAGCTGAAGCCTAAGTCAGAAGATCCAAGTCCAAACACTAATAAATAATAATTAATTTCTCATATTTGCTCTGGCAAGAAGATGAGATTTCCCGAGACGATGGGACTTGGGGCAAACAAGTATGGTGGAGGAAAATGTTTGGAAAATTTTAGGCAATGGAGAGTCTGCCTGTAGGGTCACCTTAATGGTGGGATGTCAGTGTATAGGGCATTCCAAAGCCAGAAAGAGGAGGAATGTAAAGATATCAACAGGAAAAGAAGATATAAAACAGATAGAATGACAGTGGAGATTAAATTCTCCCTCAGTTGAACTTTTACCTACATCAAGAAAGAATCAAGCAACATTTACTTTATAAAGTAAATGAGACTTGCTTTTTCTGCTAGAGAGATTACTGTTAGGGTAGATTTTCCCTAAGAATAGACAAAAACGGCCATTGAACTGTATTCATACATTTTCACTCTATAAACAAAAGTGAAAGCTAATTAGACCTTGAAAAACTGAAGTTGATTTTTTTTTCTCCAAACCTAACCATTTCTGCTTCCCAAAGAGAGTATATATCTTTTCCATAAAGATTCTGAGAACTTATCCCACTAACTTGTTCTTTTCGTTGAAGAAAATGATTACATTTATTTTTTAAAAAAACATTAAGAAGGTAATGAGATCATTTATTGTTGTTGAACTTGAATAGTGCCTAAATAAGAGGGTCAGTAATTTTTTTGCTTGTTTGTTGCTTTTTCCGTTCCTCCTGGACCAGTAGCAGCCTCTAAACGACATGATGCTAAATCAGAACTTTTTTTTCCCTTTCCAATTTGAGCGAAAAAAAAAAAAAAAAAAAAAAAACCCAACCTCACCNGCAAAAAAAAAAAAAAAAAAAAAAAAAACCCAACCTCACCTCAGTACCAAATGAGGCAGTTCATGCTGGGTTTGGAAAAGGAATTAGCTTTGGAGCGAAAAATAACAAACTCAGTCCTGAGGTCTTTCCTATATATTCAAAAGGCCAGTTTGGAAAGGAAATGCAGAAAAACAAACAAGGTGCCCAGGTTTCTTTATCCTACCTGGAGAAGGCTCGACCGAAATCGACACAGCCATGCCCTGGCGCCGGCTCGCCATTACTTTCTCTCTTTTAAAACAGCACCCAAAGCCCTATAAAATGATCTATTGGGACTTCAAAGCCGTGGCAATTGCATGTGGCACAGGATGTACGCAATTAATTATGTGATGCTTAAATGACAGGGTGTAGGAAAAATAGGCAAGAAGGAGAAAAAAAATTTAAAAAAGCAAAAAACCTCCAAAAAAAAATCCAAAGTAAACTAACGAGCTGCTTGTCTGCCTGCCAAGAACCAGTAGCAGATAAGACCTCCAGTTGCTGTGGAAACTCAGGCCTCCAGGAGCCAGAATCCAATTTCAGAAACCACAAAATCAACATAAACGTGTGCAAAAATAAAAAGGTCTGTTTGGCAAGTAATCAGGAGAAGGCTACCAATGTATAAAGCGCATGAACCAAGGTGACCTCAGTCCCGCAAAGGCTTGATGAAGGTGATGTCCGTGGCAGACCCAGCAGCTCCAAAGGTGCTCCACAAAGCACAGTGCACACTGCCCTCTGTTATCAGGTAATTGCTACCTTTTGAAATATTAACCATCCGCCACCTCTTCCCATGCCTCACCTCAGAAAGCCTAACACTGCCCATTCATGAAAGCATCTCTGGAGACCTTAATTTTCACTCCGGGGTCAGAAGCAGGCGGCTAAGCTATCACTCATCTCTTAGGTCATGAATGACATGCTATATCATCTGGGAAAAAGGAAATCTATGAATATATATGTATTTATATAGGTTACTTATCTCTTTGCAATATTTGCAAAAATAATTATAGCCTCAAGTAAGAAACAGACTTCACACGTAACTTCTTACTCATTACAAATCTTACTGAACTCTTTATCTAATTTACTTAAGGTTAGAGTAAAGAAATATCAAATAGGGTCTCCCCGGTAGCACAGGGGTTAAGTCTTAGCACTATCAAGTTATCACATGCCATTGCGACATAAGTTCCATCCCAGGCCAGGGAGCTGACCCACATGGCACAGCAGACCTCTCCTGTCTCGCCAGCTGCTCCCCTCGGCAGTGTATTTCAGTAGATCCCCCTGTTCTGCTGCCCACTCTGTCTCTGGTGAATCTTCTCACCTCTTGGACCTCTGGCCTACACCCCAGTTCTTGTATGTATAAATAAAATGTATCTTTAAAAAAATTAAGTATCATCTAAAATAAAAACCCTTTGAGGGGTAGACACTGTGAATTCATCTGTACACCCTCAGAACTTATTTAGGGCTACAACGTTATTTTTGTACCTTTCCTTCATCTTCTTTAGAGACTGAGTGGTCTCCTAGACCCTTCCTCAGTAGACTTGTTATTTGCTTGATTAAGAGCAAGTTTGTATTTTGTCTGACAAAACTAAAAGACTTTCAATATAAATTTCAAAGAATCCACACACTTGAGAGCACAAAGAAAATGTACTAGCATATTTGTTTCTGAGAAAGGCACCCCAAACTCTCCAACAGTAAGGGAACTTGGTAAAATAGAGATATGCATTTGAGTTCCAGATAGACAAATATGTAAAAATGGGAAATAGCACCCAACACACAGAAATGGCAAATATATATCATTTTACTGTGGGCACAGCTCCATTTTTATATCTGGATCCTACCTTTGGCTCTTCAAAATAGAATGAAATTGACAATGTATCATTCCATTTACAAAACTCACTTTGTTCACAGAAAACTCCAACTCTGTGGCAGAAAAGTGGCTAAGTCTACACCTCCTCATTTCCTTTGTCTCCTGAGCACTCCCTTACCCCCTCCATGTCCCCCACCCTCACACCCCCCTCCCAACCCCCACGCCCCGAGAGCTCACCACCCCAAAACCCTAACCCATCTGTCCTATATCTGAGCTCTGCCATAGAGTGTAGATGAACACCACTTTCACTTTCCATACTGATCCTACTATAAACCTCTTAGGCTCCTCTGTGCTCTCTAGTCGATCATTTGTCAGTTAGATACAGAAGACCAACAAATCAACTTTCAATATATTGAACCACTGAAGTCTGTAGCAGTTACAACACTGCTTCCCTCACAACAGGCCCCACACTTGACTGCTGCAGGAAAGGCAGACTTGACAGCCTCGAAAAAGTCAGGCCATCTCTATGCATCTTCTGATGGCACATCGAGTTCTACCAGAGTGCTAATCACAGGAGATACTATATAACTGGGACCTCAGGGACAATGTCAGGACGATGCTACTTTATATCAATATTTTCTGGATATAGCATAATTCTAAAAACCTCATTAACATTTGGAGTCTAGAATATGCTTTCATCAATCTATAGTTACATTTTAAGAATGAGGATAAAAAAAGTGTTAAAAGTACAGAAAAAGTATTTGCGTTCCTCCCAACAATAACATTTTGAGCAGTCCTAAAAACAGCCAAACCAGCCTAGACTATTGAGGAAAACTCAACATCCTTAACCTATGTTTGGAAGAATAAAACAATAAAGGTCAGGCACTGTGAATGAACATTCCTTCTTGGAAAGTGTAAGTGGTAGAGAAAAACTCAGTGCCTTAAGCATTGTGTTGTGTTTTGACATAGATGTATCTGTTATTATTGAGCTAGTTTTGTTCAATATAAATTTCTATCAGGAGTGGAAAAAAACTGATGTGATCAAAACAAGAGACCCTAATGATAAGAGGAGTGACGAGAAGGTGGAAATACTTCTTTTTGCTTTTATAACCACTTAGTGCATTCTAAAAGAGAGCCTGCTACTAAAAAATGTACACTGCACTCAGCTGCTGAGTAGACAGTACCACATCTTTGCTCAATAGAAGTTGCAATTTCAATTTTGTTTAATACTTGCTTGTCGGATATATTAATAATGTAATTATATGATTATATAACATGCAAATATTAAAAATTAAATTTCTAAGAATACTCAAGACTTTAGAAAGTTTTGATATATTGTGATTTAAAAACAGTCAGGATATAAGTAAAATCCTTTAATGAAAAATATTTGAGATTGGATAAAGACATAAAATGTTCAGAAACTATTCTTACTTAGTAGGTCATTAATAGGTGATTTTTATTTATTTGCTTATAATAATATTTTTCTATAATTCCACATTTTATCTACTAAATATGCGTGGACCTTTTATGGCTAGAATAGATTAATACTGGTTAATTTTTAAAATAATTTAGACAGTCAGCATTCAATATAAGTATTAGTTCATACCATTAAAATAAATTTAAGTCATGGATTCAATATAAGAAGAGATAACCAAAAAATTCTGAAATAAAATTCTATAATAACATGATAATCTTACAATGTGCAGTTCTTTTTTCACTATAGTACATGTTAACTTATTTAATCCTTATAACATCCAACATAGTAGTTAATCAGATTACTCTTTTACAAACATCAAATGAGACACAGAGCAGTTGAATAAATTACCTTACTTCACACCACTAATTACTGGAGGAGCTGGGATTAGAACCCAGGCACCTGGACTCCAGAGACTGCACTTTCAGGTGTCACATGATAGCATAATGGTAGAAACAAAAATGAAGTTTGCCCTGGGGTTACTTTTTCTCAAGGCAAACAAGGAATAATAGGTTCTACATTATTCATCTTTCTATCATAAAAATGCAAGCATTTATCTGGACATGTATCTGGACATTTATATGGAAACGTAGATGTTTCCCTGGGCTTCAGTATTCAGAAATATTGATAGTTAATGTTGACTACAAAAGGAGATTAAGATTTGCAACTCTGTTATTATGGAATATACAGAAATACAATTCAATCTAGAAAGCAAACGGAAGCAATGAATTCTTAGTTGAGCTCCTCTGGCTGGCTTTTCAAAGGAGTTTTCATCCTTCAGAGGGTAAAAATACAGAGATATGTTTCCTGACTTAAAACAAAGGTCTTTGATGGCTAGCTCTAGGCAAAAGAGACCTCACTCTTTTACTAGTCACCTTTTAATGATACTACAAAAGCTGCAAAAAGGTCAGAGTAAGGTGGAGAAATAGAATTGAACAAGATCTCTTTGACAAGATCATTTCTTCCAAGGGGACTTGATTAATCTAATAATGTTGCACATTAAATCAATTTGCACCAAGAAAATGAAAGCCACACATGGTGATATATAGCCTATGAGGACTCCCCAATGAATGCCAAGGCCCTTCCAATGTTTTGGTCTCCTGCTATTTCTTTTATTTTACACAGAAAATTAAATTTTAGCAGTTAAGTTCTATTTTCATTTAGAATGTCCATTAAAAGTCTGGCTGTAATATTTATGAAAACCAAAATAGGACCACCAGAACACATTCTACTATAAGCAAGTCTCAGTTACAGAATTACCAAGCAGTTCCTCAGATGATAATAATAATAATGATCGCAACAACAATAATATAATCTACAACCGGAAAAGATAGGTTCATATTGGAAAAATATACCATACAAAAAGCAAATAGAATTTTAGTATGTTACGATAAAATTCCTTTATGTAATTCAGAAACCCTTTGCTTCCTATTACTTTGGTCCTGGGATTACAGAATGAAGAATCACCTTCATGATATGCTCGTCAGATTTCATTATAAAATCTCTAGAAAGGTATTTTAGAGACAACTACTCAAATATTTAATAACGAGTAAAGTCTAAACTGTAAGCATGTTCACCAGAGGATATTTGGTGAACATCTTTTATAAAACGTCTGCTGAGATCCTAATGTTCCGTTGTGTTTTGCTCAGCATGTGTTAACATCAGCTTGGAGAATGGCTTGGAGAAGAGCTAGTAGAAAGAAACAGGATGTTCTACCTCAAGGTTGACTGCTCAGTGCTGAGTAGAGATAAATTATGATAAAACCCATTAAAGAAAAGCCACCTCATAAATGCCAACGTGAGCTATTGGAGAGACAGGATTTTATTTGAAAATAAAGATTTGATTTTCTATCCTATTTTCCTGTAACAGGTTACTGTCTACAGTTCTACCCTTACTCAAACCTGAAACTGAACTCTCCTTGACTGGAAAATACAAATGTTGACCAAAGATGAATTGAGCTCAACCTTCTGTTAAACAGTGAATCACCAAGTTCAGGTTCAGCTTTGTCTGTGGCGTGTTCTTTGTCTTTGTCCCTGAACAAACTTTGAAAAAAGATAATGAGTTCTGAGCAATGACTTTCAAGAATATGACATCTGATTCATTCTGTTACTGGAATGTTACCCCAAACTGAAAGCAATGAAAGGAGAAGTGAAAGGGGGGAAGGGAAAAAAGTTGATATAAAGAGCCTTTCTCCACACTTTCCTAGGTTTTGAAACTTTTCCACATCCTCTCCTTAGACGCTCTCATAGCAAACCTTTCCTAATCTCTGCTTCCACCCTCTCTGTTAGCCCTCTGTGAGTGATGTTTCATATATTCACCACACACTGGCATCTATTAGAAGTTTCTGTTTTGTTACAGGCTTCTGGGCTCAGGAATGAAGTTAATCAGATTGTCCTTGGCATTGTAGAATTCTTGAAGGTTCTTGCCAGCAAATTGACTTTTTCCTAAACATGTCCCCCTTTTTTATATAAAGAAAGAAAACCTCTCATTTTAACTGCAGGCTTGGGGAGAAAAATGAGGAGAGAGGGTGTTGATATGGAGCAAGTTGATGAAAACAATACCCCGGAGCTCTTAATGGGTTTTGCTCTTCAGTTGAGTTTAATTTAGTAGCTTTTTCTGTCAGCAGATTGGCTTAATCAGATGGGATTTAGTGAAACATCAAGCTGTAATTCATTGTGTGTGTGTGCGTGTGCTGTGCATGTGCATGCCATGCATGTACATGTGTGTGGGTGTGCAGGAGCATAGTGATTGTGATACTATGAGGATCGCTGAGTTAAAATTTTCCTGCAATGAAAAGGCATGGTTTTCTTTTAGTCAACTTTCAAAGGAACTGTTCTGTCATCTGAACCCAGGGCTAATGTGGCCCACCTAGCTTTTATAGAACAGACCTCAGTGTCCATTTCTTACTCTGCCCCCAGAATAATAAAATGCCAGTCATCCTCTTCATGTTTTGGTGCTCTGCTGCTTTATGTTTTTGTGATAATTTACCTCCATAGACCTTTTGAAGTGTTCTTGTTGTAGTTTGTTCATTTTCCTGCCTTATATAAAATGCCATAGCGAGAGTCACACTGTAAATGAACGTCAGATTAGAACACAAAAGACTTAAGACCAAAGTCTTGAATCTGAACTTGAGGAGACCCAGAGTTTGAAGAACTTCCCTCTCCACCAATATTTTCCTTACTGGGTCTTACTAAAAGCAGATATATTTTGAGAATTACCTTGTAATCTTTTTAATTTTTACTTATCATAGAGACAACAATAGTTTGCAATGCTGTAAATTACTTAGAGGTATAGGATCATAGTCTTTAAGTTTCTGTTACTGAACCACACCCACCCCCAGGGCACCCATAGCCCTCCACCATAACCCATAGTACCCCCTCCTTACCCTCTCTGAGGGTTCCCTTCTTCACCTCCTCTGGTAGTAGCCTCAATTCTGTAATCAGATTTTGATGTTTTACTATTGGCTTGACTTTTGTCTCATCCTTTGTTTTGTTTCTCTTTATTCCACATATAAGTGACACCATACAATATTTGTCTTTATCCTTTTGCTTAACATAATCCTCTCCAGTTCTATTCATATTGCCACAAATGGAAAGAAATTTTTTCTCATTTTCTTTTTGATGAGTAGATTCCTTTATATGTATTTACCACAACTTTCTAGTCTACTCATGTGTTTTTGGGCACTTAGGTTGTTTCCATAACTTGGGGATTATAAATAGTGCTGTAATGAACACAGGAGTGCCTGTATCCTTTTGAATTCATATTTTATATTCTTTGGGAATATACCTGGTAGTGTAATTGCTGGACCATATGGTAGGTCTATCTTCAATATATTAAGAAATGCCCATACTGTTTTCCAAGGAAGCTGGGCCAGTCTACTTCTCCTTGAACAGTCTACCATGGTTCCTTTTTCTCCACTTTCTCAATTGAAGAAGAGCCTGGTTAGCTCTTCTGCCCATTATTTTATTGTATCTGTTGTTTTATTTTTCTTGTGTTATGTAAAAATTCTTTGAATACCTTAGTTTTTAGCCCTTATTAGATAAAGTGTGCAAATATTTTCTCCATACAATATGGTGTCTTTTTGTTTTAGCAACAGCTTCTTTCATTGTGTAGAGCTTTTTAGGTATAGTTCCAGCTGTTTAAATTCTCTTTTATTCTTGTTGCTACTGGAGACAAAACCACCAAGACTGTTCAAACCATTAAGGCTGTTTCTTAGAGTATATTATTCTTGCATTATTCCCTATATTTTATGGCTTCAGAGTTTGCATTCAAGTCTTTAGTCCATTTTAAGTTAATTTTTGTGTATAGTATGAAATAGTGATCTAGTTTTGTCTTTTTTTATGTGGCTATTCAGTTTTCCCAACACCATTTATTGAAGAGACTTTTCTTTCTTCAATGTGTACTCTTGACTTCTTTGTCATAGGTTATCCATATAAATGTGGGTTTATTTCTGGGCTATCATTTCTATTCCATTGTTCTGTGTCTGTTTTGTTCCAGAACCATACTGTTTTGATTGCAATAGTTTTACGTTGTAGTTTAAAGGCTGGCGATGTGATATTACCACTTCTATGTTTCTTTGTCAGGATTGTATTAGCTACCTTTTTGTGTGGTTACATATGAATTAATGTGTTTATATGTTTATTCTATTTCTTTGCTGAATGCTATTGAAGCTTTCATAGGAATTGCATTGAATTTATATATGGTTTTGGGTAAGATGACCATTTTAACAATGTTATATCTTCCAATACATGAAAAGGGACTATCTATATGTGATTATTTTGACTTCTGAAGAACCTATCTGTTATTATCGTAGGTCCAGAAACCTTCAGAATCTAGACAACCATTGACAAAGAAGTAGGACCATGTTTTTGTAAAAATATAAGAAACAGTGTGAATTTACCAGGCCAAGAAGAAACTCACATTATCAGATTCTTTCCAACTCATTTTCATTTTAATGTATTTGGTGTATTATCCAATAAATATGATCTACCTATGACTAAACTTTTTTTTTTTTTAAAGATTTATTTATTTATGCATACAAGCACTGGGGCACAGGCCAGAGGTGTGGGGGGGTGAGAGGATTCACCACAGAGAGCAGGGAGCAGAACAGGCAGATCAACAGAAGTACACTGCTGAGGGGAGCAGCGGGCACAGCAGGAGAGGTCTGCCACACTATGTGGGTCCCCGCCCTGGCCGGCAGCAGGGATTGAACTCGTGCTGCAGTGGCTGCAATTTGCTTCGTAGTGCGTTGCTTAACCCACTGCGCCACCAGGGGAGGCCCCCTATGACTAAACTTTTAATCACTGCAACTATACATGCCAACGCAGAAAACCTGGCATTTAGAAAGTCCATAATTGCTGAAAGAGGGGAAAGATAACAAAATTATAATTAGCTTCAATTTTAATCAAAAACTTACATGTGAAAAATAACAACTAATTCTCCTTCCTTCATAAGACTGAGATTACTGTAAGTAATAAATAGACATTGACTAGTGGGAGAAATTGATGTTAGTTTGGAAGATGTCACCAAAATCTTAATAGGACAACATTTTATAATCCCTTTCCTCACAGAGTTTTGTGAAAAGGTCCATAATGTTTTGAGATAGGTAAACTGTAGAATTACTAGCTTACAGCAACATGAACTTAAACCCCTGTGAGATCTTTTATGGCCATATGAGTCTGTGAAATGTTGTAGTTAATTTCTTGCTATCACCTCACACACAGAACTAAATGTATTTGCTGGCTGCCTTCCCTCTTTCTGTCAGTGGTGCCACCATCCATTCAGCCACCCAGGCTTTCTTCATTCTTTCAGCTTCCTACTCTTTAATCCAGACACTTACTAAATTTATTCAGTTATTTTGTCTTTTTCCCATCCAGGTCTATCTTTTAATAAGACAACAATTCAAACTCCTATTATTACCTCCAAGTACCTTTGTCACTGGACCCTTTGTCCACCCAACTGGATCTGTGTGCCATCACTAGGTTAACTTTGTAAATATTACATCTTCAGTGCCTCTCCTTTACAAAAGTTGGTGATTTCTGCTTAACAACAAAAGGGTCATGTGATTAAATACATGAAATCCGAAAAAACTGCTCTTTAGGAAATTCACAGTGTGCCTTGGCATATCCGTGGTTTGAAGAAATATCCCAGAATTTATTTATTTTTTTAAAAAAGATTTATTTATTTATGTATACAAGAGCTGGAGTATAGACCAGAGGTATGGGGAATAAGATGATTCACCAAAGTAGGTGGTGGTGGTGGGGGGTGTGTGGCTAGCAGAACAGGCAGATTAACTGAAATACACTGCTGTGAGGAGCAGCAGCAGGTGAGACAGGAGAGGTCTACTGTGCCATGTGGGCTAGGCCCTGGCTGGGGATCAAAGTCGTGCTACAATGGCTTCGGATTGCTTCATAGTGCTGCAACTTAACCCCTTGCACCACCAGGGAGACCCTTGGTAGAGGACCCTTTATCAACAGCATCTATTAAGATCCTTTAGCAATTCGAGCTCTATTATTAAATAATTCTTTAGTGGCTTATTCTTCATGCTACAGAAACCCAGGTCATTTTATCTTTTTTCAAACATCTGATTTTCTAAGCCTTTAATTATTTCATTTCATGAACTCCCTCCAAGGTTTCTGTGCCCTTGGTGTATGTAGATGCCACAACTGGTTACTATGTTGCATAAACAACACAGGAGCAGCCCTGGACAACAGAATCCTACTCACAAACTCTGAGTATGAATAGCTCAGTCCTCTGGTTAAAAAGCTGGCCTGTGGATCTAATGTGTTTAAAGGACTGGTCATGTAACACAGAAAGAGAGTGATGACTTAAAAAAATCCTACTATGCATACGACTAACCTCTGAATAAGTACACCCACACAGTTCTAGATAACTAAGAATTATTTATAATTCCCACTCTTTATGTTTCAGTAAATATGAGACATTAAGATATATATAATATGTGTATATTCTACATATATACTAAATATTTAATTATATAAAATTTTGAAAGTTTTTTTTCACATATTTTAAATTTGAGACCTATTTTGTGTTTTGCAATGGCATAGTTCTTGCTAAGATTTGTTATTTGGCTTGGTTTTATCTGACCCTTTTTTTTTTTTTTGGTATTCTACATATAGGTAATACCAGCTAGTATTTGTCTTTCTCCTTCAGACTTATTTTGTTTAGCATGATCCCTTCTCGTTCCATTTCACATCTATGGTAAGAATTTATTTTATAGCTCAGTAATATCACATCATGTACATATACCACATCTTCTTAATCCACTCATCTGATAGCAAGTTTCTGTCTATTTTTTGCATAGAAGAATGGGGATGTAGGTCAGAGGTGCCCGGGTATAAAAGGATTCACCAGATACAGAGTGGGGAGCAGAACAGCTCCCCATTGCTAAAGAAAGCAGTGGGCAAGACATATGTGGTTTAGCATCCTGCTGGGGATCAAACTTAGGCCTTAGTGGTGATAGTGCTGTCACTTAACCCCTAAGCCACCAGGAAGGCCTATGGTAGCAGATTTCTTAAAAGTAGCAAGGGCAGTGAGAAATTAGTGAGCTTATTCAGAGTGGAGCATGCGAAAATCACTGCCAAGCTAGAATAGTCTACTAAATTAATCTGTCTTTAAAACATAATGATAAATTTTCTTCAAATAATAAGCACATTTTCCATTAATAGACCAAATTTTAAAATATGCCTTAAAGAGCAGAAAAATATATGACCTAAGAAAGTCAAAATACTAACCGGCCTCCCTGGTGGCACAAGAGGTTGAGCACTGCACTGTGGAGCTTCCACAGCCACTTCATTGTGCGTTCTACCCCTGGCCAGGGAAGGGACCCACATGGCGCAGCAGACCTCTCTGGTCTCGCCCGCTGCTCCCCTCAGCAGTGTGTTTCAGTCCATCTGTCTGTTCTGTTCCTCACTCTGTCTCTGGTGGATCCTCTCACCCCTTGCACCTCTGGCCTGTACCCCAGTTCTTGTATGCATAAATAAATAAAATCTTAAAAAAAGTCAAGATAGTAAATAGTAACAAAAAGATTAAAAAGAAAAAACCTGAATAAGTAATATATTTATACAAATGATAATGTTAATACTACTACCTAAAATAAGTGATTTTTAAAGAACAGTAATCAAATACAGGAAAATGTCAACATTTAAATGGGACTTATTGGAGTTGAAATAGGATTAAGATATATTAAATTGTGTTACTTGAATATCTACACATACATGACATTTCAGGACTGATCCTTAAAAAAGTAGTGACATCAAGGTTAATTTTAAATTCTAAAAATCCTAGTTTAGATTCTGAAAAATTTAAACTTTGGTTTCTTTAATAATTACGATACCTCTACACTTACCACAGTAACCTTTACAAGGATAGAAATGAATTACATATATATGTGTTATTAAAATTACATACATATTTGTTAATAAAAACATATCTCAGACATTTAAAGTTCAATTAATGAATAAAAATGAAATACAACAAACACTACATATCAACAATTATGGAATGTATAAAAATGGAGCTTCATGGAAGAGTTTTTATAAAAACTCTTTTTTTTTTTATAAAAAAGTTTTTATAAAAAAACAAAAAACAAAACCTGGAAATTAATGTGCCAAAAATCTATCAGTTAGACAAAGAATAATAAAGTAATCTTTAAAATACAGGAGCGAAGAAATGGCAAGTTTGAGGCTGTCAATCAGCATAATTTAACAAAATGTCAAAAAAAGAATTAACAAAACTACACGTTAGTTTTGTGAAACGATTTATAAATAAATTTTCTTGAGAACAAAAGCAATAATTAGGAAGGAAAACTGTGTATAAATACTGATATGATAGAAATTTTAAGATACAATAAACATTTTATCGAGTCAAAGGTAAAATAAAGTAGATCATTTTGTAGATTTTAGTGCTCAAAATAACATTCTAGAAAGCCCTATGGTTATACTTTTGAAAAATGCATACATTAAAAAAAAATCCTCACAAAAAAAATACCAGGACAACAAGATTTTATGGAAGAGTTTTTCTAAAAGTATTAAACACAATATTATTCCAATTTATAAAAAACCTTTAGTGGGGGGAGGAAGAGTTTATAATTCAACTCACTCTTTGAAACTAGTATAACTTGGTACCAAAGCTATGTAAAGAGAGCAGGAAAAAAAAAAATGAACAGCTCATTGATACATGAACTTGGAAGCAAAAGTCCCAAATAACATACTATTAAAATGAGTCCTCCATTGTCTAAAAGGAGAAGCCACCAATGTCATTTGATAGTGAGGTTAAATGCAGGAACAAGCATTTGTTTAACATTCTGAAATCAACAGCTACCCTCATTGCACAAAACTGATTAAATGGAGTCAAACATCCAGATGCCAAGGCAGCTGCCCAGAGACTTGCCACCTTTAATTGTCTAACCTGGCACATGATGGCAAATATTAAATAATGCATGATAAGAAAGATATAAAACTAAAAGGTAGGGATAGTGCATGACATATGGGAAATGAGCAATAGGTAGGAAACAGCAACATTCTCTTACCTGCTCTGTTTTGCTTAATCCTTCACCTCTCCCCATCATTTACTTAACTAGAATATTTTTAGGTCCAAAGAAAGAATGGTGTGGAAAATAGAATATTAAACATAGGGTTGTTGTTTTTTTTTTAGTGATGAACTAGAATTCACATAATCTAGACACTTCAAACACTTTTATTGTGATGCTTTAGAAGTGCAGGGCAGAAAAGTAAAGCAGAAACTGAGAAATGATCATCTAGTGAAAAGGTGAATCCAAGGTGCTGAGCTGTGTTTCTCCAATCGTCTAAAACAGCCAGACAAATGCATCACTCAGAGCGATGGAATGGGATATTCTCTCTGAACTTCTCCAGATCACAACAGTGGAATAAAAATGAGCTTTTGAGCCCTGACCTTAAACGTGGATTACCTTGGTACTGTATTGTCTATAAATCATACAATCATTTTTCAGTGTCATTTCACATTTCTGAGTATTTTCTCTGGGCCCCTCTGCATAATCCTGGAATCTCTCCATTCTGACTTGGAGTCATAATCAGATCTGGCCAGTCGATACCAAGGCAACTGCCTCTGTGTTTTCTTTCCACTGTGTCACAGGACGCCAGCCACAGCTTAAGAAACAGTCAGGAAAATGAAGCCTGTCTCTTGAGAGGCTGATGAAGCAAGACAAAGTCAATTAACATGTGATTCCTCACAGGTTTCTGTAAGCAAATTGTTCCAATTACCCCAAACCAGTGAGCAAATTGTGAGGTAATTAAAAGGGGCAGTTAGGGCTCTGCTGACAGGGTCTTGCCACTGGGCTGTCAGAAATCCTGTGCATCAGACTGAAGAACCACTTGAAGCAAGGCAGTCTGGCTGCAGGAGAGTTCTCTATATTATCAACATAAATATTAAAATACAACGCCTCTAGATTTTATTTAGGTTTAAGTGCATTTCAGTGTAGCATATTTATCTGCATTTTCTGTCTTTTTTTTTAATAGTTTAAAACTTCTTAGGTAAAATAAATGCAAACATCTTTCCAAAGTGTGTTTCGAATTGATGTTGTCACAGCCAGGGCATTTTACAGCTCTGTGGCATAAAAGATAGACTCCACTGCTACTGTTTATAGTCTGTAATAGGCAACATAAAAACAAAGTCCACCTTAGTTATGTAGACAGCATACTTTTATGAGCCTGTTAAACTGTTTTCACAGGCTACTTAGTCATTTCAAAATAGAGCCTAAACAAACTACCCCTATATTTCCTCTGTTTGTCACCCAGAATTAAGATTTCATCTCATGATGTAGGTGGCCATTAGGGCAGAGGTGCAGAAATTTCTTTATCATATTTGGGGGAGAAACTACCACGGACCAAATGGAATGGGCAGGAGATAGGATATGGCAAAATTCTTTAAGCAATTACAGTGGCGTGTTTAAAGCCATCCTGTGAATCATGGGAGCAGAGAGAGAAATCAGCATTTTCAAGCTGATGTGGATTGATGTGTCTTGGGCAAAGAAGTTGTAATTCTGTCCTTGCAAGCACTTAGAAGAAATTTCACATCCATCTTGAAGGGAGCAGAAGTTGCAACTTGTTTGATCTTAAATTCTTACACTTTCAAGATAAATCAAAGGAAACTGTGATTCACATTTTTTTGGGATACAGAACCCCCAATGTGCGTGACTGTGATCAGAATAGTTAAGAATCAAAAGGGCAAGTCAAATGGAGAACATATTCAGACAAGATTGTTTAAGGTTGAGGATACAAGTTAGTTTTAGATATCGAAGGGATGCTGTGTGACATGCTGGGCATTTTCCATGGGCCCCCAAGAATATATAGGGGATTTGTCTCATCATAATGATCTTCCCATCAATACCATTTCTATTAATGCGTGTACTGTGATTTTCCACCGCAACTACAATTTTAGAGGGATAAATAGAATTGTATTATATATTGAGTAAAAAAGAATTGGTATTTCTTTTTTTCTACTGTACCCAAGATATTATACTGGGTGATAAGCATCAATTTAGCTTGTTCAATTCATTTAGCAATTCTGTGCTGTGAGAATTTTCTACATTAGAAAAATGAGGTTCAACATATCTAAATACTTTGTACAAAGTCACATAAAGTGGAGCTAAGGTGCACATTCATTTTTGTTGGTATATTTTTGTTTCTTATTATACTGTACTGACTGAGTCACAGCTTACAGAACACTTTTTCAAAGTGTATTATGATATACATATTTATCAACTGTCTATTATAATACCTGAAATTCTTCTAGATTTGGGGGATAGCTCAATAAAATAAAATCAGACAGAGAGCAGACAAACAATGTATTAATAAGCAAATTTTCTAAGGGTCTAGAGATACACCTGTAGGAAAAATAGAGGGAGGCAAAAGGTGATGCTGTGAGATACAGTTAAGTAGCATTGTCAGGGGAGACCTTTTGAAAAACACAGCAGGTAAAACAGTCATGGAAAGGTGAAATCATGTGAGGTTCATAGTGTTCCAGGTAGAGGGAAAAACAGGTGATTGTGGGTTAAACATTTAAGAGAAACAAGCAGAAGATCAAAAAGGCCAAAACAGAATAAAATTGTTGAATTTCATAATGGAAAGTTAGGTGACTGAAAGGCAACCTATGTGGAAATTCTTCATATGAATTATGTCTCATGAAAGATGTTGTTTTATCCACAGTGCAGCTGACATTTCTTGGACGCATAGTTACATACATTCATTCATGCATTCAACAAATTTTGATTGAGCACTTACTATGAGCTAGCATAATTGGATATGGGATGCATTAGTGAAAACAAGAGCAAAGTGAATATGAAGAATATGGAGATATCCCAAATTTAATAAAGATAAGAAAATCTCTATATACTATATAAATATGTCAAAAGAGATAATTCTCCATATATTTAAAAAATAATTATTAACTTAAAAATTCAATTTAAAGGGCCTATTGGTGGTACAGTGGGTTGAGTGCCACACTGTGAATCATCCACAGCACAGCAGCACGCGTTCGATCTCCAGCAAGAGATGGGCTCAGCAGACCTCTCCTGCCTCCCCCGCTGCTCCCCTCAGCAGTGTATTTCAGTCTATCTGCCTGTTCTGCTCCCCACTCTGTCTCTGGTGAATCCTCTCACCTCCTATGTCTCTAGTCTGTACCCCAGCTCTAGTATGCATAAATAAATAAATCTTTAAAAAAATTCAATTTAAGTCATGTAATAATACAATAGACATGATAAAAACCAATGGATGACAAACTGTTGGAAGAGATATGGAAGACTTAACTAGTACAGTCAGAAATGAAACAGAAAATACCTGCCACTATATTAATTACTGTAGAAATTCTAGTCAGTGCAATAAAAATAACAACAAAAATGGGAGAATTTCATTATTTGTAAATAAAATATCTTGGGTCTCTCTGGTGGCACAAGGGGTTGAGCACCACACTATGAAGCCACAGCCACTGTAGCATGAGTTCTATCCCCAGTCAGGGAGGGGACCCACATGGTGCAGCAGACCTTCCCTGCCTTGCCCATCACTCCCCTCAGCAGTATATTTCTGTATCTGCCTGTTCTGTTCCCCACTCTACATCTGGTAAATCCTCTCACCACCCCCCAACACCTCTGGTATGTACCCTCAGTTCTTGTATGCATAAATAAATAAATCTTTAAAAATATATATCTTATACCTAGAAAAAACATGAGAATGAAATGAATAATTATTAGAAATCAAAAAGAGATAACATAGGCAACTTCCTCTCCCAAATAAGTACTCTATACTCTCATACACACACACACACACACACATATATATATCAGAAATAACCAATTTGAAACTATACCTATCAATTGAAAAATTAAAGATTGTATGGGAAGGTAAGCAAGGATTTGATAAGGTGATGACATTAACACTCAAGAATGTGTTTTCCAAAATTACCTTACCGTGATTATCAGTAACTAAAATCCAGTGTGGCATTGTTTTATTGCAAAAATGTTCTGAAGTGTCTCTAAACAATACTACTATTCAAATAATAATGCTACTTAATAATTTAAGTAGAAACCAGAAAATGATGGAGATAGGTGAGGGGTGATGAATAATAAAGCTACAAGGTAAACATATATGATATAAGTCGAAGAATAGGAAGAGCAACAGGAAATCAAGAAATAGGAATGTATTTCATCGAGTCATAAGGTTCACATGTTGGATTCTTGAAGAAAGAATGGATTGGTCCCATTTTGGTGCTGTTCTTTTCTGTTTGTTCTGGACGACTGGCCCCTGGCACTTTCAGCTCACTAGTTGATTAGACAGTCTGGTCCTGAGTATGTTACCTTCCATCTGGAAGCCAGGAAGAATAAATTCAAACAGTGGGTCTTGTCATGGAAAACAATAAACACAAACCACAACAACACACACATACAAGTAAACAACTCCCTAAATCATCTTCTATGGTAAACTGTTGGGGAAGTATTAGGTGACTAATAAAGGTTCCAGTTCCTGATCACCTGTGTCTTATAGATTAACCCTCAGCTCTCATTAGCAGAAATGACTCTTTTGTCACAGAACTCCCTAGGAAACCAATGTGCAGGAGGCAGATGACATGAACTCAACGGCATTAAAAGTGGGTCACAAACCAGTTAAGCAGTAGTAATAACTTTGTCCAAGGCTTTTTTTTTTTTTATCACAATGTTCTTGATTTAAGGTCAAAGTGAGCAAATCCATTTAGAGTTTTGAACACAAGTTTTCCATTTTCTACAGAAATTTATTCTATATGTTCATTAGATTTGGAGACTGGAAATCTAAGGAAAGAATACCTTTGTATAAGAAAACTTTATCTTCCTTGGTTTATTCATACCTTGTTCAGGCTAGATGTGGGGATCAGAGTAAAATGCAGTTTAAACAACAGATTTGATCTGTTTTAAACTGTTTATCAAAAAGATGATGTGTCATTCCAAACTATGTTCAGCTATAGTTATCATAATAACCCAGCTAACACAAAGACGCAATTGCCTAGAAATGTTTTGGTTTCAAATTACCTAAGTGTTGGTGATAAATTTTTCTCATAAGAATCTTGTCCATTACCTTGAGTTGATACACAACTAGAAAGGAAAGTAGAGGACTGTTGCTTCAAACAAGGCCTGATAAGATGGTGTGACCACTTCTATTAACCTTTGCAGTCTGCCTGGACATCAGTCATCCTGTGTATTGTAAGGGAAAAGATAGGATGAATCTTTGATTATAGGCAGTCAAAAGTTTATAGGACTTACTGTTGTGTCCATCACGGATATTGAGCATGGCACCCAATAAAAATCCAATCTAATACCCAACACTCCCTTAAATACAATGGGTGTTGATTGTGTGTGGGCTGCTGAGCAAAGCAGTGAGGTGCTTCTATGGTCTTCACAGCTCTAGAACTAAATCTGCACTGTTGATTTGGAATGGACCACAGTATTCCTCTGATGTTTCTGCACTACTTTGGCTCTCTGAATCCATTTTGTCTACCTCTGATCTCAGGTTTAAATAAGACCATCTGATATGTAGCCTCTCCAGACCCATATCTTTTGGTTCTCCATCAAGCTTTCCAAGCCACAGAGCAGAAGGGTGAAGCCAGCATGTTACTAAGAAGGAAAGAAATCTACCCAACTTCTAATAGGGCTTATGATTCATCCTGGGATGGCTCATAGGCCTTTCTGGACTCCGGTGATTGGTCATCTGGTTTTACTGGGGATGATAAATTCAGCCATAAACATGACTCTTGGTTCTCTGTCCCTTAAACTCAAGTCACAAATATTATGAGTCAGATTTCCCCACCCAACAGCACAAGGGCTCCTGAGCTCAAATGCTCCTTTGACATTGCCCATGCCACCCAACTTCAATTATGCCTGGGCTACATTTGTCTTGGATGCAATACAGGATTTTTTTTTCTTTAACACCACACACACACACACACACACACACACACACACACCCTAATTTTTTTTTTTAGGAGGCAGAGGCACCCAGCCAAATAAACTACGTTAAGCAGTGGGTTCCATTTTAGGTGTTGACAGTGTATAATAAATCCAGGCCTACCTAACATTTACAGGAACGTTATAAAATGAGTGAAATGGCATGAGTTGGTTGCCAGGCCAACCAGACAAACACAATAAACAGGCAGCAGTGACAGGAGTAAGTTACACCATCTCTCCGGTCTGAAATATATCACTTTACATTAGTCTTTGACCACTTTGAAAGCTCTTTGTTTTATATTTTTCAAAATGCTCTTTTACAGCATAGATTACCATTAAATCTTTTCAGATGAGGAAGTTTCTTTTTTTTTTCTTCCCAAACTTGCATCGTTCTAGCAAGTTAACATTTATTTTTATTTTAACTCTAATTAAAAAATAAATTAAAGTGTTAGGAACAATGTTAAGTCTCAAATCCTGAAGGTCCCTTCTGGAAGATTAAAAAGAAAAAAAAATTTCCCTAGACTAGAAAGAAAATAAACAATAACAGTAGTTAGTATACTTAGTTGGTTTAAAATGTTCTGTTAAAATGGTAGCATTCTGCAATACTATTTAACCCTTTAAACGTCAGTCTGTACTCTGAATACCTTCTCTCCTAATGGAGAATACATTTTGTTAAAAATTTTGGGTTCTAGAACTTTTTAGCTTTGAAGATCTTATAAATTACTAAATAGCTCCTTTATTTGTCAGTGAAGAAAAAAATAGAAAAAAATCACACTTTTAAATAATTGTTAAAAATAATGGCATTTATTTTTGCTATGCATGCTATACAAAATTATTTATTTGTATTGCTTTAGCCAAGAATCATGTAAATAAAAGAAGTTCTGTCTCACTTCTTACTTTTAACTTAGGCTATGAGCAGCAAAGTCAAGTTGAATAATTTAGAATCTCTCATCTCAAGTGAAATAAAATTACTATATCAATGAAACATATATAGAATATGTCATTACTCAGTTTATCCTAATTTGACCCCCCTCCCAAAATATTGCCAGGTTATCAACTCTCCTCTCAAAAAGATACACATCAGAGTTTATCTGGACTGTTTTAAGCATAAGCACAGAAGCCCCTCAACCTTGGACAAACAGGTATAGTTGTGATCTACTTATGAAAGTAACCTATTTTACTCTGACTGCTTTCTAATATAGTTAAAAAAACTTGTTTTCAAACAAAGATTTAGAATTAGAAAAGTTAAATATTACCTTTCTCTAAAATATCTTAAGTGAGATAAGTTTCCTGATATAGTTCACATGTTTATAATAAATACTACAAATAAATTAATACAAAAATGCAATAAAATTATTACAATAGAGTTGACTCATGATCATGTTCAAGTTCTTAAGTTGTACCTTTATCACTGGAAACACCTCACTGTTGATAGAGAACAAGTTTCTCATCATTTGGTTTTTCATTCCTCTACCTGCACTACCAGGAATTAGAGAAACAATGTAGGTGTTAAGGAAATCAGAAATGGCCAGAGGACAATGAAGTTAGGGGAGCCTGTGAGAACTTATCAATAGATACAATAGATATCAATTTATCATAAATTCCCAATGCTCTCAGAAATGATACCGTGTTATACTTTGCATCAGATATTTTTGTATTTTATTACGTGAGGCACAACATTTCCTATATTGACTGAACGAAAGGCAATTTTGCTTTCTGTAGGGAGGACTGTAAGTCAACACTATAGATAACTGTAGGGTAAATGGAATTATAAGATTTTTCTGCCCTCCCACCATTAGCATCAGTGAGAGACCCTGAGGTCCTACACGCATGCCTGATGGCAGTTTCCTAGAGGAGGGTGTGGGCATGTGCAAGTGTGCACATCTGGGCTGAGAGACTGGGCATATAAGGGCAGCATCATAGGGGTGGCAGCAGTAGAGACAGCAGCAGCAGCAGCAGCAGCAGAGAAGCAGAGGCAGAAGCATGAGAAAAGGACAGAGAGCCCAAAGAGAGTGAAGATTTGCCATGTACCTGGTTGCCTCATTGCTATTTGTGCAGAAAGATCAATAAAAGCCTGAAAGAACAAGCCACTGAGGGCTCCACGACTCCTTTATCCATCTTCCCGGATCATAGGAAACCTGCTTTGTGACTTCCTGGCACTACAACAACCTGTTTAATAACTTTACTTTTCTAATTCTGTATTTTTGGAATTTTATATGTCCATATGGAACCTGAAATTCTAATAAGCTTGGGAAAATTTCATATCAGGAACAAATACATGTAGGTTCGTTGTATTAACAGCCCCAATTCTTTATCCCGGGCTGTTCTCACACCCTCTACCATAGGACTTTCAACTTGCTTTCTCAAAGCAGGTGGGATCCATTTTCTGGTGCCCTGAATCTATGGCAGCCTTCAGTCAGCAGAATGCTACGAGAGTGAGGATGCATTTACATACCCAGGTCACAAAAATTAAGTGAATTTCCACTTTCTCTCTCTTGATTCTCTACCTTCCTAGACTATCCAGCTTTCAATGAGACAACCAGGCCTGCATGGCCTCTGGGTCCAAATGACAGCAATCAAACCACCTCATAGTAAAATAACCCCATCTGAGATCAAAGAATCATCCAGTTGAACCCAGTCTAAATCAGCAACATAGTCCCAGACTTAAATTTTAAAACCATGCATTGTATTATACCACCTGTTTTAATGTGGCTTATTAGATTTCATAGTTAGGCATTGCCTAATGGTGTTTTGGTCAAGGGCTGACTGCATACAGCCTACGTGCATAGTCGGTGATACCATCTGGATCTGTCTAATTACCCTCTGTGATGTTTACACAATGACAAAATTACCTCACAAGGCAAATCTCAGATTGCACCCCCACGGATAAGTTAGCCACGACTGTGTGATTATGACAATAGCAGAAAGTGGGAAGTTTAGGGTTCCACAACCCCACCCCCATCAAAATTCACAGATTTCATGAAATATGGTGAAAGGGATCTGGTGTCAAAACTTTCTAACAGCCATCTTAGGGCAGATGGCAACCCTACTGCAGGCCATACTCCAAACCCTCAATGCTCACATGCTCTTCTCTGAATCAAGAGCTCCTCAGAGCTTTGCCATTATGCTCATGAAGAATATTTGTGTGATCTCTCATTACACACACACACACGCACACCTCTACTCATAAAAATGAGTGAACGTCCACTGAGAAATTTCAGTAGCACGTGGGCAGTGATCCTACTGCATCCCTGTAATGCAATAGTGTATGTCCAGATATCAAGAACATGGGATCACAGAAGAGGTTCATGGAAGTCTTTTTTAAATTTTAGAAATTGCCACTGACTACCAGCGGTAGGTCTAATTCATGAATTTACTAATTGATATGTAATGTCCAGAGTTCTGTTTATACCCAGCAATTTGACTATGTGTAAAAATATACACACAGACCAATTTTGCAAGACACAATTTCCATAATTGAGTGGATTTACTTCTAACTTACTGTTCACTTTGTATTGTTCTCTTTTTTAACTATATACAATCTCCACTGAGTGAAAGTAAACATTTAAAACTTACATTCTCTGATCTTTGATATTTTCAAAAGTCAGATACATAGGGATGATAAAATACCCTATAAGAAGAGATAATTTATTTTAATAATCTGGCATAATGCTCATGTAATAGTGAAGGAGAAATCATGTTAGAAATACTTCATGTTGACAAGAGAAACAATTTCTATTTTGAAAAAGACCTGAGGAAATTCTGACCACTTATGAAAGTGGACTCTCCTTAGGCCACAAAAGGCAAGACTATCTACCTTGCCTGGTAATGACTTTGATAGTCTTACCGCTTATTTCTCCTGCATATCTTCAACCTAAAAAAGCAATATGTAAAACAGAGACTTCATGGCCCTCCAACCCTTGATCTATGTCCAGAAAGTAATCAGCAACCAAAGGGAATGGATGTTTAAAAAGGATGATGTTGAATGTTATTGAGAGCCCTGAAAGATGAGAACCTTGTTTTCGTATATCCAACTTTGGCAAAAGTCCACTAAAATGGTAAAGAGATAAATGGCTAATGTCTAAATGGTTTTAGCTACAGGAATTGTTAAATAATCTATATTTAGGCCTCCCTGGTGACTTAGGGATTAAGTCTCAGAGCTACCACTACCTCGGCCTGAGTTCGATCCCCAGCCAGGGAGCTGACCAACATGGTGCAAGAGACCTTTCCCACTGCTCCCCTCAATAGTGTATTTCAGTATATCCACCTGTTCTGCTTCCCATTCTGTCACTGGTGAATCCTCGCATCCCTCCTCACCCCACACATCTGGCTTACATCCCAGTTCTTCTATGCAAAAATTTAAAAAATTAAAATTAAAAAATAATAATCTGTATTTGGATAGGTGTCCAGAGCTGAGTAAAGCTTTCTCAGTACATGAACGCATCCTTTAATTTTGCTCAGACTCATCTCTGTGTTCTTTCCCATCCAGAGCCTTGCTCAACATGCTGTTTGGAAGTCTCTAAAGGAAGGGTGGAGTGAGTCCCATGACACCGCTTTCTTGCCATTTTTAGCTGCCTGCAACCTTTCCTGGCCGACACAATTTATAGACTTGGGCTCAGTGGCCCTGCCAAATAACAAGCGTCTGGCTCATGAACCCTGAGGTGGACTCCTATTAAATGGAAACGTGTCCACTCCACCATATGAAAGCAAAGAAGGGGCTTGAAATGTCAATGTGTGAAAAGTCAAGGTTAATGGAGTGCAAGATTTTTACAAGAGAACCGCCACCCTGCCATGACTAATTAAACTGAGTGAGGTCCAGATGGCAAGCATCTTTAAAGATGCCAATTATAGATTCAAATGTTTTTGTGTGACACTGTTTTCCTAGAAAGATTAAGTAGTAATGACGACTTGCTGTTAGTTTGGGACACCATTTTATTCCATCAGAGATCTGGCCAGTGCCTGCCCTTGGTTATACCTGTGTGCCCAATGGATGCTATCTTCACAGTATTTCTAAGCCATTGAACAAATAGCATGGAAGATCAAAGATTTCTGACTAATCCATAAAAAGAGAGTGAGTGTCTGGTGAAGAATAAAATTGTCACATTTGTATTGCCACACTGGCAGTTTTTCCAGACATGGTTTCACATAATCTAATTAAAAGATACTTACCCTGCTTGCCCACTGATATCCATTTAATCCCATCATCACAGCTGCCATCTCAAGAAAGAGTCCCTGCCCTGTTCAAGGACAAAATTGGTAAGAAGGAAAACAAAAGTGCCCCAGAGTTGCAACCAGATTGAACGAGAGTAAATGATTTAAGCATATTCAAAACAAATTCGGGTGATGTGTACCCAATTTCTTCCACCTTGGAATACACATTGTCTGAATCTCTTATTTAAATGGCATTATTTAATTGAATATTTTGCTCAGTAGTGCTGTAGAGTCTGATTCTGGAAATGCTATTAAAATAGTCTGTGTTTTAAACACCTTAACAAACTCTATGTTAAGTTGAATTTAAAGTTTCTTTTCCACAAGAATTCATAGTTCCTTTCTCTCAACACTGCTGTGCCTTCAGCTTTTGGAAAGGATGAGAATATTATATACTGGTCCTGCACACACTACATAAAGGGCTTTCAGACTATAACACTTTGCATTTATAATTTTTGAGTAAATGAGAGTTGAGTGCAGTACTAAGTAATCCAGGTTTCTGGGAAGAGGAAAATGAACCAAAAAAATGACATTTAGGAGCAATAACCTGGCAAGGGAGTCAGGGTATCACACAACAAAGCAAAGAGCAAGATTAGCTTTGTGTTTGTTTGTTTCTCTTTGTAATCCTCACATGAGATGTTTAAGGACTAGAGTGGTGAAGAGGGAATGGAAAGGGGGAAGAGCTTGGATATGAATCATTCAAGAGAAAACTTAATGGATGTGTGAAACTTTCTATATGCTTGGAGAAAGGAAGAGGCCAAAGATAATTCTGAGGTTTCAACACTGGAGAAAAAGTATGTTAGTAAAAATGGAGGTGGGAGAACTGGAGAGACATCCAGTTTTATGTTTTTGGAATTTAAAGCAATAGGAATGTTTTGGAGGTATGTTAGAAAAATGGGAGTGAGCCTAGAAGAAATACTGCATCATTTTCAAAGAAGTTAGATTTGCTCAAAAAGAAAAGAATTGAATAATTTTGATGTCAAGGGTAGATTTACATAACTACATTGTATGATAAGAAGATAGGTAATAAAATTGATGACTGAGAAAAAGTTGAAGGAATTTAGAGAAACATGTCACACATCTTAATGGATTTATACAACTCTAGCATCCTAAGTCAGAATCAGAGGTTAAGGGTGTGTGTGTGTGTGTAATTGCTGAAGAACAAAAAGAAATCTGGAAATGAGTTGAGTTTCACGCAAGTTAACTGTAGCAAATTTGGTTAATATTATTGAACATAGTCCAGGAAATATTTTCCATAGACAATGCCCATTAATCATCACAATAATTTAATTATGCAGATACCACCACCCATCTTTATTAAGCCATTGGACTGAGGTTTTATGTACATACCTTGAAATTTACCCATTTTAAATGTACAATTCAATTATTTTTAGCAAATTTACTGTGTTGTGCAATCATCACCATCATCCAACTATAGAACATTTTGATCTACCCCATAAAATCCCTGATGCTGGTTTATAGTGAATGACTGTTTCCATCATTAGCTCTAAGCAATAGCCAATCTATTTTTTCTCTATACATTTTCTATAGATATTACTTTATCCCCATCTTTCACCTAAGCTTTAATTTATCTTTTTCCAGTTCTCAGTAGAATTGCCCATTTGATATTAGATATAGTATTAAGGCACTTTTGAAAATCATCAGAAAAACTGTAATAAAAAAATGGATCCTAGAAATATATCTCCAGTATGGTCAGAAGGAGAAAGACAAAAACAGGATGGCCTCTCTTACATATGGAATATAGAGAAACGTAGCAAAAGGTCAGTCAAAACCAAACCAATAATAAACTCTTAACATCTGATGGCAAGATGGAGGCCACAAAAGGAGGTGGGTGGCAGGGAGGGAGTGTGGCAGGGAGGGGCCAGTAGAACATGATAAGACTTGGTTGGGGCAGGAGGTAGATAGGGTGTGAACATCTACTTTTGTAGAGGTTTAAACCTATAATCCCTGGAGCAGATACAAAGATGTAAACCTACTTGAACCCTCAATAAGCAAAATTTGGAAAAATAAAAAATAAAAGATGATGGTTTCTGAAAAACAATGAAACAAACACACAAGATATATTTTAAAAGGTTGAAATAAAAAATATATATAACATGGAAGACAAGAAATATTTCTTGTAATAAATAAGTATTTTCCATGTTCCAAAAAAAGTGAACAAATCCTAAGAGGTGATGTTTTGGCACAGAATGCAAGATCCCACAAGAAGTCTGGCACCAGGGAGAAAATGATGTCTTAACTCCAGCTCAAACTTTCACACACCAGAACCTGGCCAGGTGACTTCGTGGAAAACAGGATTTGGCACTGTCTGGAAGAAACCCTGATAGGCAATTGTATTTACAAGACTGCTGCTGTGGTCAGCGAGGTATTTGGATTTGGCCCACAGCTTGAGAAGGGGGCAGAAATGGACCACATGGAAATTGGCGCACAGAGAAATTGCATCTGGAAGGCAAACTTTCCAAGCTGCTGACAGCTCAAAATGTCAAATTGTTTGAAAAAACAATGTGACCTCACAGATACATGCAATGAAGTTTTCAAGATTTTCCCAATAGAACAGTAGGCAGTAGTTGATATTTCCCAACCCCCAGTACAGTCCACATCACCAAAAAAAGAAGAAAGGGAAGCTTTAAGACTTAAAATAAGGCAGTGAAAAACCAGGTCCATGGACTGGATTTATTTCCTGCTCTTCCATTCACACAATAACATTTAGATGGTCTTTGTTAGATGCAATCTTTATTTTTTTAAAATGTTTCAGTCTCTTGCATCTGGTAAGTGTGCATTCCTAAACTCTGAAATATATAGTCTAAATATTTTGTATATATTGAATGATTAAGTCTCATGGACATTACAAAGACAGGGCTCAGACATAAGTAAAGAAATCTGTTCAAAATTACCCTGTAAATGGGATATACCTTCAATGAACTGATCATCAATTTTGAGCCCATAAAGTAGCAATTGGACATTTGAGATAAAAAGAAAGAATTGTGATGGAAAGTCATGGGAAATTTACAAATATAGTCTGACTATACAAAATATCAAAGTGAACCCTTATTCTTCCCAGAGATATTTGTGGTTCACTGTTAGACTGTGTGGAGTTTCAATTGTGGTTTCTTTATTCTTTCTCATCTTTAAAAAATGTGATGAGTGTAATAAGCTTTACATTCATTTTCAAACCCAGTGCAGAAGAAGTCTGCCCAGTTCCTAGCTGGCAAGAATCCCTCCTGCTTCTGAAAATCCTTGTCATCACTCACCCAGTGTCTGGGATCCTATTATCTTTTCCAATCGCATACGTTATCATTCTGGGATCAGGGTTGTCAAGTTTCAAAGTTGTTTTTTTTATTTCCACACTTCTCTTTGCAGTTTATATAAAAGATAAAAGTGAATTATTTGAAATTTAAGCTTGGACACCTCAAATGCCATTTGTTAGGCATCTTTATTTTCTTGTTTTCCAGTGACATAAAGAAGGCAAGGGACATAGATACAGGGGAAAAATTGATTAACATCTACCTATGCACTGCATCAACCTTTCCAATACTTCTTTGGTTGGTTTGGCATTTTTTAAATTAAGACTTACACTTTTGGGGGGAGCAGTTTAAGTTTTACTTTCAAAACTGAGGAGAAAGTAAGAGATATCCATATCTTTCCTATCTTCCCATATGACTTTCTCCCCATTATCAGACCAACAACCCCCACAGAGTGATACATTTGTATGAACCTATATTGACACATCATAAAATTCCCATAGTTTATATTAGGATTCACGTTTGCTACTGTACATTCTACAGGTTTGAGCAAAAGTATGACAAGTACCCACAATTATGTATCACACAGAGTAGTTTCACTTCCCTCAAATAACTTCTGTGCTCCGCCTGCTCATCCTTTCTGCATGCCCCCAACCAACACATACATGCACACATTCACATGTACATACATACAAACACAGAGAAATCCACTGTGTACCTATTCAGCTTGCTGCATAATGAACCATGCTGCAATACATGGTTTAAAATAAAGACTATTTGCATTTCTATGAGTCAACAATTTTGGGGAACTCACCAGAGAGGTTCTTCTGTTGTCAATAAGTTAGTTAGCTTCATGTCTGGATGTTTTATAGGGGGGTTAGACCATAGACTCTCATTATGCAGTTGGTTAGTCAGCCTTACTCTCACTGAAGCAGTAGTTGTGTTCCCAGATGAAGCAAGATGACAAGTCTAATGTACAAGCTCTTTCTAAGCTTCAAACTGTGTTGTTTATACCAATGGTTTATTATCAAAGCAACTCATATGGCCAACTCAGTACTGGCTTGGAGAAATATATTCTACTATCTGACAGAAATATAGGCACTGGGAAAAGCTGTGACCATTTTTGTGTTCACTCATCATGCTGGCATCTATTCTTGGTAGGGATAAGCATGGACATATGTAAAAGTACATGGAGGGAGGGGTGCTGTTAACACTTTTCTCATTGTTTTTATTTAAACAAACAAACACACCTACACCAAATCAGTGTTACAAGTGTATCCCCATATCAATACACACTCTTCTTTCTCACTGTCTTATATTGCTGTAGATTGTAGCCTCATTTATCCGTAGCATAATTTATTTGACCTACCTCATGCAATTGAATTGTAGAATAGGTCGATATTTCACTATCAGGCTGGTGTAAACATTTTTGTGCCTTCATTTTTCCACTTGTCCGTGATTTATCTTTTTATATATCCCTTCAGTCAGTGTATTAGCTTCATGTTGTCAAAACATAGCCAGCGTCCATTAGGAGATATAAAGAAAAGAGAGTAGCAAGGATGAAATCAGAAGCCAGACTAAAGCCTTGATTGTTTAGACCAACTTGTCACCAATACTATAAAAAAGGAATGAAACAGTATAATATAATTATAGCTATAATCATCAATGGGATGAACCACTTTTTGACAAAGGATCATTTGTAAGAATGTGCTCAACTTATCGACCTCTAGTGCATTTCACAGCCTGCTTCAAACCGTGCAGGACTATTTCTTACTTCTGATGACCTCAGTCATGTAGCTTTGCTGTTCCTTAGCAACACATTGGACTCTTCAAATAGTCAGAATAGTGGTGTTAAATGCTCTATGCATCCTGAATCAGTTGCCCCCAATTCTGATTGGTTTGGATGCCTGGGATCTCCTACTTTCTCTGCTTTTGCCATCTGACTCCAGAGTATAAAGGGGACCAATTCAAGGTAGTGTTTCACTGGTAATGATAATGTTGGTGTCATGTCTCAACTTCCCATCTATTTTTAGGCCACCTCTAATTCACTAAGTACTTCCTCATTTCCCTCCATTTTCAGAACAAGGGAAAGGTAGAGCCCTTGATGTACACCTATTAGTTGTGGGCACCCAACAAGCAAAACTAGAGTTGAAGTAAAATAAACACCATATTATAATCAACCTGGACCAGATCCAAGAAGATATCTAAAAGCTTTTGTCTGCAGAAAACTGAACTCTCAGGACTGATAACGGTGACTGGCTATAAAAGGTATAATAAGAAAGAAAAGTCTTTATAAACAAACCACACTCCATAAAATTGTATTGTTTTCAGTTTCCGTGTCCAGTGGCTCTGTTATGTGTGTGTATTACAGCAGACATCCATCCGATCAAAGACAAGAATAGTATAGGTCTGTCAGATGTTTATATATGACTTCTAGAACTGAGGTCACATATACAAATTTTTTATTACCCTGGCATAATTGATAAGGGTATGGAAGTATATAAAAGTTATAAATATGAATCATTTGACTATTTTTCTTCATTGTGTGATGAATGCATTTTCAGAAACAAAATTCATTTTTTTCCATCTTGTGTTTTTAACTTCTCAAAATTATTTTCAGTTTTTTCACTTGTATACATTTATTTGCTTTTTGCATTTTTTTAAACTCAAGACACGTTAAGAAGCAATGCTTTATTTGTAAGTTAACTGTTCTTTTATAAAAAATTCCTGTATGGAAAGATTAAGGGAAAAGAAATAAGGACAATGAAAGAATGAAAATTCATTTGTGACTGAGGGTATAGGATTATAACAAGCTCATCATAATTTGTTTTATTTTAAATACATTATAAAATGGAAATCATAAAATAATTGCATTATTATTATTCAAAATGACAATAAAGATTAGAAAACACTGTCTGAGTTTTCATTTACCAGTTACTAAAAATCTTGTTCAGAATAAAATAAAAAATATCAGTGTCACTACTTGGATTACTAATAATTAGTGTTTAGCATCTATGGAGTCTTATTTTTCCTAAGGAACAAGGAATGGCTCCATTCACAGATAAAGACCAATTTCACTTTAAGCATGACTATTGAAGTCCATGGCAAGTCTGCTGACTGAAGAGAAAGTGTTTATTGATTCAACCTTTCCATAACCTTCTACTAAAGTAAACATGTCTGAGACAACTAAGCAAAACATCAGATTTCACTCAAATACCATGTGACCCTCTTTGCTTAAAGGACCTGGCATGGGCCACTCCTCTAGTCAACCTCCCAGAAATGCAAAAGCTCTGAATTTTATATAACACATCACCACCCCCAATATTTTCCCTCCCATCTCCATGACCCTTTTCTGTCTTTCTTCTTGTCTTCCCTATCTCCAGTTAATTGCTTGTAACACAAGGTTTGGATAAGCCTCACCAGGATATTGAATATTGTGTCATTTTTATCTTTTTATACATTGGTGTAAGTCTCTTTTCTTAGGAAACAAGAGTATAGTTCTGAAGAGTTTCATCATCCTTGGAAAAATTTTAATTTGTTGATATTGATGTGACCACGCCTCAGTCCTAACTTCAGGATTTAGTCTAAAACAATTAATTAATATTTTTAATGTCCAAATCCCCAAATGCACATCATTTTGACCTTTGACGATTGTTAGGTTTTACTCAGTAAGGAGGAAGTTAGTGAAATATCTTATTCTGTGATTTAGCTTTCAGAGTGTTTCTATCATCATTGAGAAATGACTTGGTTAATTAATGACAAGCTCATATGAGAAATAACATTTTTATTTGTATTTATGCTACATGTACTCATTCAACAAGTATTATCGGCCACCTATATATAAGAGGCACCATACTAAGTGCTGAGAAAACAACGATAAATAACACACATGGTACTGACTCCCTAAGAGAGAAATTTAAAGGGAGCATCATGTTACTTACATATGAAGACAGTGATCAGGGAATAGGTGGATCATTTATTTTTGAAACATATGTGTTCTGTTAAAGAAATACACAACTTTGAGGGTTTTTTTCTTCTTAGTGATTTTTAGTTTCCACTACTCCTGATAGCAACTCAGTTTGCAACTCTAATATTGTGCCAACATTGAGAGAGAGATCTTTTATCTCTATGATGGAGATAAGTATTTGATTAGTAAAACTATGAAGTTACAATTTAAAAAATAATATTAGGACATACTCTTTTATATGTCATTTCAGATTAGACTTTATAGGAGCCAAATCCTATTTACACAATTCTGTTTCTCATAATGGTATCATAAAATGATATTCTGAATGAGGTTAAGAAATGTGGGTAGTCGGGCCTCCCTGGTGGTGCAGTGGGTTAGGCAATGTACTGTGAAGCAGACTGCAGCCACTGCAGCATGACATCAGTCCCTGCCGCCAGCCAGGGGTGAGACCCACACGGCACAGCAGAACTCTCCTGCATCGCCAGCTGCTGCCCTCGGCAGTGTGTTTCAGTCAGTCTGCCTGTTCTGCTCCCCACTCTGTCTGGTGAATCCTCTCACCTCCTTCGACTCTGGCCTGTACTCTAGCTCTTGTATGCATAAATAAATAAATCTTTTTTTTAAAAAAAAAGAAACGTGGACAATAACATCCTATATAAGTTTGACCTACATAGAAAATCTGAGTATAAAATTATAAGTTGTTAATAGTATACAAACAATTTTAATTTTGTTCTCACTTTTCAGTTGTATGTAACTGACAGTATTGGTGGTCAATAGTAAAACAGTTGTTTCAAGCCCTGTTGCTTTGCATACGTCTTAAGTAGAATATTTGATAATAATGTCTGGACCTGAGGGCACTGGGGAAAATTGAGTGTATAGTGAGATAGTCAACAAATCTCCACTTTAGGATATTTGAACAATGTTTTATTCTTTTTCTAAGTCAGACAAATTCTTTCTTGAATCTGTTCTAAGGGAAGTCTTGAGATGATGGGGAATAATATCAAATACATGATATATTGTAAAATTGCACAATAATAGAAACTAGGGTTATTGGGATTAAATTAGAAAATATATTTAAATAATTTAGAAAAATAATGCAATATATTAAAAACAACCAATTATAGCTATTAGAATTGAGTTCTATTGACTCATGAACTAATAAGATATTAAGCCTTAAAATTTTTATACACCCCTATGTGTGTGTGTCTATAGAGAAAATTAGAGATAATGGAAATGGGAAGAATAAAGGAGAGGGGGAAGTAGAGAAAGGAGGAATGGGACAGAGAGGACCTATGTAGATACACAGAAAGTGATGAAGAAGAGATTTTGTTAGTTGGGTCCAAGAAGAAAACAGTTACTATATAGAAAATTTGGAGGAGTTTAAACTAACAGCATGTATAAATAGCTCAAAGGCTAAAGTGTGAGTTGAGAGTGCTGTCACTAGAACTGGAAATGAAAGATTCTGGTAACACTTTGTAAGGATCTGCTCATTTCAGGAAAATGTGGTTTTTGGTTGAAAGACATAGTCAACTGAAGTGAATTACAGGATGGTGCTAAGTACCCTAACCTTAACATCCACATTTCTAATCTATTTCTTACTGGTTGAAGCTAACTAAAACATTGAGAGTAAGAAAACCAAATGATGGCATTAATACAAGCCATCCTGCAGGGACAAAAAGATGAGTGGATATGGGTAAAGAGCAGATATAGATTCTGTAACAGAGGAAGTCCTAAACAGAGATTGTCTGGGCAAAATAAAGAACATCTAAAATGTGTAAGACTTCTTCCAGTTCTGACATGGCCTGTTTTGGTTACATGCAATATCCTTGCACTTTTACAACACATTTCTTTTTTTTGACCTAAGCTATAATGAATGATTTTCTGTTATTTGTTACAAATGCAATTTTGGCATTTGTAGAAAAATTTGGAGACTACCAAATATGAGTGAAAGTCACTGAGCATAAAGTCGAAGGAGGAGTATTTCCATTGCCTTATTTATCCATTGCCTCATTTTTTCTGATGAAGTAATTCCAGGGGAATAAATAGCAATATTTTCATTTGTCATTAAATACAATGGTTAAGTTTAGGGACTTTTATTGGCTATATACTATATTTAAAGAGGAATAGCACATTTTTTTATCATAAACTTTCTCTTGGAATAAAGAAGGTACTTTGGGTATATATTATGCTTTAATCCTTAAATCTTGCCATTTTAGGGAAAAGTGTTTATTTTTCTAAACAAGATTAAAAAATACTTTACTGTTGCTAACTTACTAGTGAGTTAGGGAGAATATTTGGATTTCTCAGATACAGGTGAGGAAAAGTTTTATCAGGAGGTAAACTCTAAGATGGTAAAAACAGTATTAAAAGATATCGGTACAGTTCAGTAGACTTGTGAAAATAAATGGATAACATTAGGACCGGTGATTATAGAATAAAGGAAAATGGAGAAGCATCTTAAAAATAATGGAAACATGAATAAGAATGTTCCACTATATAAATGAAACATAATTCCTGATAAAGAAGTTATTTAAGATGAGAATGAAAAGACATTAGATGAAGAGTCAAGATGGACAAAAATGTGATTAGTAAGGCCTGATGCTATACACAAGCATAGCTCTTCTTTTCAAATCCTATAGTGAGTATCAAATTGGCCTGTATGCAGAAGATGTTTAAAAGATCCTGCAAATGGATTTGATATACAGGAATCTCCTATGGTCATCCAGAAACAACATGTGCAAGAAGTCAAATTAGGTCAGTGTTCTTAAATTAGGAACTTCTCTGGATGTCAACATTAGATCTCAGTTGAATGGAAAATTGCTTTATGCTTGGAAAGATGGATATTCAATGATTGTATGGCTGCATGTCCATACATGTATATAAGGTTTAGGTCTCTGAGAATAATCCTATTTTTCTCATTTCCTAAGAGATAGTCAATATCATGTAATATTAAGAATCTTATGTCAAGATTTGAGTAGACACTATTCCAAAGAAGGCATACAAATGGTTTTAGATTTGGGAATAATACTTTGGATTTCCCTGTTAACCATCTCATTATGCAATAGATTATAATACTATCAGCTTCAGGACGGTGATAAACATTCTTCAATTTCCATAATTTTCCTGAGCTTCTAATGGTTTTCTTTGGGGACATCAATAATCTTAAAGATTTTGATCAATATCAGGGATAACATTTTTAAAATTTTGAATATGGATTGAATATGTTGAACAAGTAAGTGTCCATATAAATTAGATTGTGTTCAGAGGAAAGATAAATCTACTGAAGGGGTACTACCAAACCAAGTCAAAATGATGTCTTCTATTTATAAACATATAACCTTCAAATAAAGAATCATACCCAATCTCCTTCCTATAGAGACATCAATAAAAGCTAGGATGTGCACTGAGTATCATCAGTGCCATACGGAATGAGGATTGGGTGATGTCATCACTTTTTCCTTAATGTAGATTAAGGGAGTGCAGAACACAACCATTAACTTTTCAAAGTACAAGGAGTATCACCTTAAGTGGAGTTTCTGAGTTCTCATTACCCAAATGCCAACAAGTAAGCCATGACAAATTTCATGTAAACTCTCAAGTTCTATTTAAGTTTGTAGAAAAACTGGAGAAGACCAAGTTACTGACGTCTCTGAAGTCCATGTGATCAAGGATGTCGTTATAATCTCTATTAGCTCACTTCTCTCCTTGTTTACAACTACTGAAATATTGCTCTTAAGTCTCACTTTCCAGCTTTGAAGTTATCTGGGCTCATCTCTGAAATATTTCCAGATTTCCATCACCTCCATTCAGTTTATGAGTCTAGAAAGAACAAAAACTCAACAAAGCAAATACAGGAAAATTCTAACCAGCACATTATAGAAAACTGAGTTTGACTTCTTTGCTGCCAAGGTCTCATAAAGACACACACCCCTTACTTTTTTTTTTTTTCTCATTTACTCTTTCTTGGATGAGAACCATACTTGACTAATTGTATTCCAGGTCTCATCCCCTGCAACAAAAATTTCCAAAGAAAACAGTTGGAATCTCCCCACAATCAGTGTCTAGATGAAGCTGTCTAAAGAATCATGAACTAAATAGCTCCCTTAGTAGGGGGAGAAGAGTAAGGGAGAGAGAAAGTGATTATGTCTTATGCACAGCCTTTAAATTGAGGGAGAATTAGCTGAGCTTATAATAAATCACTGTTGACATCCTCACTAAAGTCTTCATGTTCTCCCAAGCCAGGGGGAATGCTTTAGTTGGCCAAAAAGGAAACGTCACAAATTCTGGCTATTATTTGCATGTGCAAATTTCATGTAGGAGATGCTGGCGGGTTTTCCCTATAGAGTCTGAACAAACTCTCCAGAGCATCACTACCCTACTAAATCAAACAAAGGTTGATTAATAACTTATTATCATATTTTACAATTGAGACTTTGGAAATGTGTAGCTACAGGAGGCCCTGTCTTCACATTACTTGTTTTTAGCGTACATGTGGGTCCTTTACTAGAAAAAAAAAAAGAAATCTAAGTGAAAAGATTGAGGAGAATAATTCCTCCTTCCATGGTTTGAAGGAGGCAGATATGTTTTCTTTGTACTTTTCAACTAAGAATTGCTCTTTTACAAACTTTTATGGAACTTTATAGACTTTCTAACATATAACTTGCTGTTTTGTATTAGCTCATTGGTCCCCTGTGAAGTCCTTGAAGAAATCAAGGCAATTTCTGTGATATATACTTTTAAGTAAAAGGATTTTCGTCTGGGAGGTGAAGGGATTTAAGAATGTCTAAGCTGGATCATATGGAAGTTCCATTCTTAGTAGATTGAGGAACCGCCATAATCCCACTCCTAGGAATATACCCAAAAGACACAAATACACTGATTCAAAAGAATACCTGCACCCCTATGTTTATAGCAGCACTCTTTACAATAGGGA
>JAGFMF010012271.1:8361799-8459937 GCA_019455555.1 Galemys pyrenaicus
ACAATAATAATAATAACAACAACAGCAATAAAGACACAGAAACCAAAAATGAGGAGACAAGGACAGACTGGGGACACCTGGTGGGGAGGGGAGGGGGGGTGGGTTGAGGGAAGATGGGAGCACGAGGGACTGAGGTGATGGTGCACTGGTGAGATGGTGATGGGGAATACATGGAATTACAATTAATGGCAAGTATATGTAAATTTTAAAATATTTTAATTAAAAAAAGAATGTCTAAGCATAAGAAGGCAAAGGCAGGGCTTTGATGAGCAGCATATTTTCTGTTATATATCAATATCTATATTTGTATATACTTCATGAAGAGATTGACAATCATATTTTATGCTAATGATACTTATTAGAAACACAACCCAAGAAAGTCTCAAAGTTCTATTGACTATCCACTACAATGTAATTTTTTTAACTATTTTTCTCTTCCAGGTCCGTTATTATCAACATTTGTACTAACCATACAATGTGACTCAGTGAAATTTGGATCCATAAAACTTCACCTCTCTTTTCCCAAGAGTTTCAAGTCATTTTGAGATGAAGCAAACATATTTCAGTTTATTATTGGGGAAGATAGTGGTTTGCAGGGATTAAGAGTCACTTGTAAAGTAAATGTACATAAAATTTGAATGATATTTCCATATTAGTAAAATTTATTGCAATTAATAGGATACTCTAGAGAATAGTAAGGAAACCTCAGAATGATTAGAGGTCAGCCTGCATTAAGAGTAAGCCTAACAATTACCACTTAATGTGATGTTAATTTAAATGAATTAGCATATGGGTATTTAATTTTATTGAAGGAACGTTGTGGATTAATCAAGTTACATGAGCATACACACACATGCGTTAGTAAAAAAGGACACAGAAAGTACATGTGGTTGCTACTGCAAAACTTATAAATGCAAACAATATATATCATTCAGAGTCTCATTTTTGGCTCCCAATAAACAAATAAGCTAACAGGTAAATTATAAAACAGAATTTTTAAAAGGTAGTTTGATGTTAAATTATATATAAACACACACATACATATATATTGCCAGTTAGTTATAGCAGTTAAAGGTAGGGCTAATGTGGCTCATTGAGCACTAATTATTATTTTTTTTCTTGTAACACTGGCATTTTGGCGAACTATTTTCACCTCAGTGGATTGCTAAGTATAGTCAATAGGGTCCTATGAATATAGTAGGGTATTTTTAGCTTAGGTTGTAGCCTTTGCAAACCACACTGCTTAAAGTGTTCCCTTACAGAAAAAAAAAAATTATCTTGAAGCATAAGCCCATGTGTATATGTCTAATTAAGTCTATGACCTATGAAATGAGTACTAGAGAGAAACATATATTTAGGTCTGGTAAGACCTCCCATAATAAATAGGTTTTATGAAATAGAAAGACTTTTATCATCTAGAATTATTTTCTTACCTCTTCTGGAGGGCCTGAGAAACTGTAGCAATAGTACAAACATGATATAAGTGTTTAAAGAAATGATGAAACTGACAAAGATTCAAGAACACACTATGAAATTGCCAAAGATTCAAAAAACTAGCTCTGAACAGCCACATGATGGCATATGATGTAGCCTGAAGTCATGATATTGGCCTTCCAAATGTGATTTCTTGGTTAATATTTCTCTGTGTGTGTGTGTGTGTGTGTGTGTTTCTTGTCTTATTCTTTACAAAGCGTTCTACTCAGACAGCCAGGATAACAAGTCAGACAAGTTCTCCCACAAACAAACTCAACACTGTTAATCAATCACTCTTTTCACTTTCAGAATTTACTTCTTCCTGAAAACTACTTGTGAAATGAACCATTTTTCCTCTTCTTCAGATTAGGGAATTGGAACAGGAGGACTCAACATACTCTTGGTTATACATTGACATTTGAGACAAGTAAAATTAAAGGCAACAATTTTTGCTGATGGGTGTTCAATTCTGACAAGCATAGATAATAGAAGTAATTCAAGAACCATTAATCACCAATTGTTGATGATTTGGTTTTCACTGTACAGTTTTGTATAATAAATGGATGGTTGAGTCCTATGTATGTCACAAAACTGAGACTAATTCTCTGTTCATATTAATGGTCCCAAGCAAATATGATGCAGAGATGGCTCTGCACAGTGACTTTCATATACTTCTCTCAAAATAGAGCCAGCAGTTTTTCCTCAGGTGTCATTTACCTTCATCTCACATAGATTTTTCTCAAAGTGTATGCTAGTAAGTGTTTATTGAGCTAAGGATCCTTTGGTGGGAGGAGGCACACAAAACAAAACCCTATGCAAAATTTTCACATTTGTTTACGAGATAATTTATCTTTTCAGAAGCTTTAATCATTTTTTTTTCCAGTTGTGTGAATCTCTGGGGGAATATCAAAATTTGCTATTGGAGCATTCATTTAAGTTCCCTATGCACCTACTCCCAGTTTCTTGCCTCTTTAATAAACACAGTTTTAGACAATTATATCAAGCTGGTTATGTAATCTCAAGAAATTTAGAAGAAAATAGTGTAGATTGGTTGAGATCATTAGAACTAAGCAAAATTATACCACCAGTAATAGTTAATACCCTGATGACCACCTAATATGAGTTATAAAATAAATAGTAGTAACTGATAATATGTGATGAATTGAAATCATTTGGCTACTAAATAATAATTCTATGAAGTACTTTTCTAAAGATTTTTTGGGTTTGCAATGCAAAATACTTTCTGTCATAAAAGATACCATTTGATTATTCTCAAAAGCATAAGCAATCATATATTTAAAATTAAAAGTTGGGTGAGACTTGAAGAGTTACCTACAATAGCTTCCTTGTTTCACAAAGAAAGAAAATGAGATTCTGTTAGACCACTAGGTGGTTAGCATGTTGTCAGTTATTTTGTTAAAAAGAGGACGGAACATCAATCACTCTTCAGTCACCTAAAACTAATGTCAACTCATGCTTTATATTTTAAATATTAGTCACTGATACTGATAAATGATAAATGAGCTTGGTCATTCTTTTTACCTAAAGTAAATACTAAAATGTGGAGCCAAGAATATTCATTATTAGCTATCAGTCAAAATGTCACTGCTGGGTGATATTTTCAATCATTCAACTATATATAGGATGTTGTGGAAGGCACTCTGAAAAACTTCCCAGCTCTAGCTTCAGTGAAGACTGTGTTGCCCCATAGCTGGGAAAGATGACAGCAGGTAACCTTGGATGTAAAGTGATGCCTTAGAAATCATATGGAGCCTGTATGTTCTTATACACAGGCACACACACACACATATATATTCAACCAAGTGGAAAAGTTAGTAAAAGCCCTCCAATCAAAACCAAAACAAAACAAATAGAATGACAATAAATTGCCTTGCACCACCCAACTTATTTGCAAACAATTGTCATTAACCTGCCCAGTGAAAACACCACACTGTACCTGTGTGAACCTGATTGAAAAGAGCAGTTCCCATCACAGTCATCAGATAAACCAACTGCCAAATCTGAAGGGCCTTTCCACTTCACAGACCTCTAAAGGCTTGGCCAAAGTTGACTTGAGGCCTGAGTTGAAACTGAACTTCTAGTCTTCCCACTCCCACCTCCTTTCCTTCTCACAGGCGTGCCCTCAGGGGTAAACACAAGCTGGACACTAAGTTCCATATCAACGGTCCTACTCAGGGATCCTACACAGGGAGATAATATTGCTTCCCAGGGAATCCCACCTGTGACATATCAACTCCAGTTAACTAGTATTTATGAAGCCCATACCAGGTCGAAGTCATGTTGAAATGTATGTTTCATTTTGTTAATTGAGGTAATATTAATTTATAGTATAATCTATGATATTGAGGTAAAGTATGACATCCTATAAGTTGTATGTTAGCATTTTCATTTTATCTTCACAATAAGCAAGTAAGGAGGATGCCATAAGCCACCTAGATTTTTTGGTTTGGTTTCAAATCAATTATGAATAAGCCTACAGGAAGTCAACAAGCAATGCCATAACACAACATGAGCTAATATTACTACTTCCCTCACAGGTCTGAATAACATAAAGATGTTTCAACTCCTGGCCAAGTATCAGATACATAGTCCAGAGCATGTGCCTTATGAAGAATGAGACAAATGAATACAACTTAAGATTTCAATTCAAAGTAAAGTTCACTAAAAGAGATATGCTTCAAATATTTGGAAATTTCATTTCTTTCATTTCATTTTCTTATACTACTGAGGATAAATGATTTATTTAATGGTATGTAAGCTATTTAATTTCATTTATTTCACATGAATGATGATTTGAAATTTAATTGTTTTATAATCTCAACAATTCTACTTATTCTGAAATACCATGAAAAACGTCAATAACATATGGACACCAGTGATCACCTATATTTATACAAATGCTTGTTTGTCGATAGAATAGAAATATTCTCATTCAAATTCAGAGATTTATTTTGTATAGTCCAATGTGTGATCCCACGCATACACATAGGTGCTTTCAAAATCCAAATCATCTACTAAAAATGGCTGCAGTGGTAGGTAATGTTTTCTTATTAAAATGTGCGTTGGTCAGGTGCATTGGCTAAATCATATTTCTGACCTCACACTGGCACTTCTTTTTTTTTTTACACTGATTGTCCTGTATTTGTGAACATACTGTATGTTATATGCATGTCTCTTAGTGTTCTGGTTCACATGAAACAGTTCTATTTATTTATTACAAGATCTCACATTTGTTTTATTCATCACAAGTTAATATTTGTAAGAAGTAGGCCCTTGAGATGTAATACCATCTTTAAAAAGCTGCCCCAAAGACAGGCAGCTAAGAATGAAAAACATAGTAAGAACCATGGTGCACAGTCGAAGTTTCCGATTTCATATTTCTTGCCTGTAACTATGTGAACAGCTTAGATCTACAATCTGCATTTTTTTTTTGGTTAAAAATAACTTTTAAAGTGTAAGGAGGCTATGCAAACTCAGAGAGGTGACTGGATAGAGAAGACTATGGGACAAAACCATGGAATCAATGATAAATGATGATAAATGATTCTGTGAAGCTATTGTTCTTTCTTTACCTGCTCCTAATTTTACATCCCTCAACCTTATTTTTTATAAAGGAGAAATGATCTTTGAGGATTGTGTCATCTTAAAGGTAGATTTTATATACTGTACATGTACTCTAATTATACTAGTCTTCAGCAAAATAGTATGAAATTGAAAAATTGTTAAAGGTACCATGCAATGAAATCCAATCTATTCAAGCTTTAGCAAGATCCTGGTAGAACCCAATTTTGTGAACTAGGAGAAATAACAACTGACATTCATTGAGGATTTTTATGTTCCTGGCATGGTCCTAAGCACAAAGGATTCAAAGATCACTTATTGTACCTGACTCTGAAGCACTCAATATTAGTTGAAATTTTTTTCTCCAAAAAGGAGGCATTATATTAGTATAGTCACCAACTTTCTAAAGTGGTAGGCTAAATGTTCATTATTAAAGTGGTGGAGTTGTCTACATGAACTTCATACTGGTTATGTCCATCTATTTTATTATCTGAGACCTCACTCTGGTGTGTGTTCAACAGAATTAAATTTTGTGTTTAACAGAAAAAAACCTACCTTTGCTCTTAAAACTTCAAGAAACTTCAGTTTGGACCTTAAGATAAAGCCTTTAAGTTCAACAGATAACAATTGGCACAAAACAATAGTGGCAAAGCAAAATCAAGATTCTAAAAATTTAAATAATCACCCGAATTTATTGATACACATGATTCTGGATAGTCTCCTACAATTTGAAACTATTATGGAAGTGGATAGGGCTATAGAGGAAACTGCATGGAAAATCAATCATTACTGTAATAACAATATTTTATTTAATATCATAATATGTTTTATCATAAAATACCATAAAAATGTTTTATTTAAGACTTTCACTCAATAACATATATCTGTTTTGTTTTCAGACCATTTTGCCCTCATTCATTTTTCAAAGTATTTTCTCCCAGTGATCTGTCAGGCATTTAACAAGAAGCTGACTTAATGCAACATCAGAGGTTGATTCCATGAAATTAATGAATCTAAAGCATAGTTGCCACCGATTTCTCAGATTATTCATACCAAAATACAGCTTATGATGCCCCTGCCCAAACTTGTTTTATGTGCCAGAGGATGTTGAAATGATGTCCTGTTGGCACAGGCTTTGTTTACCACATTGCCTTGACTTCATGAGTTGGGGAACACTCTATTTGGGTTGTGCAAGCCAAGGTCATCATTGCATAAAGCAGAAGTCTGCAAATTGCTGTTTCTTAGGTGACTTGATAGTCTCTGTCCATAGCAAAGACAGAGTGAGTGTTACCCTGGGTTTCTCTGGGACGTGGCAAAGCAAACTTACTCAGAGTTCCTTGGTTGAATCCAGGAAAAAAGGTGACTACCATGATGAGTCACTATTGAGCAAAAGCCTTGCCTGCAACTCTCTTCAGTAGTTATGTAGCCTTCTAAAATTACATATTTAGTCTGATATATTAATGTGGCTGTATTGTGGTTGCTTAGAGACCACTTGGAAGGCACTGAGTTGGATGATGATGTTCTTTGTCTGCTGATTATATCATCTTAGACATCATGCTCCACTCTTACCTTTTACAAACAGAAATACAGTTGCCCTTTCTTACCTGAGAAATGAGGCATCTTATATATATTGTCTTCTTTATCATTATTTGGAGACATTTAATCTCAAGGGAACTTTATTCACTTGACTATATCCTTTCATGAAATTTTATATATTAATAAATTATTTGGATTGAATTAATATCCAAATAATTTTGGATAGACCAAAAAAAAGAGAGAAAGAAAGAAAACAGAAAGTCTAAAGATGTGCTTTAAGAATTATTTTTGTTTCACTTTTGTTCATTTATTTAACAACTTTAACAACTATATATGATGTTGGGATGAGAGTCTAGGAAGAAAATACAGGTAAACATGACATTTGTTCTGGTTTCAAGGAGATGCTATAAAAGAGATGCCATATGTGAAATAAAGATGATAGGACATTACTGACAAAGTGGGTGTATATCAAAGGTGGTGTTCTTGCCTATGATGGGTGGGAACAGGGAGAAATTTGCAGAGGACTTTCATGGTGTGTTCCCCAAAAGAGCATATTCAAAGATAAAAAGGGTAAATTTTTATATGGTATAAACAAATACACAGAGGTGGGGAACGGTAAGCTGGGAACTGAACAATTATTTAACTCAGGAAGGCTGATATATTTTAAAATGAATCAAAACAAATAACTAAAGCAAGAGAGAGAACATGAAGAAAATATTTCCATAGTTAAGTCTCTTGGCTAAAGTGATGGAATTAAAATTTTAAAAGAATAGCTAAGTGTGAGGAAGAGCAGAAAGGGAGGTATGAGGTAGGCTTGTTGACAGAGTAAAGGTGAGACATTATCAAGAACAATTCTGATATTTTGAACTAGAACACATGAAAGAAGAATAACACTTAGAAAAGAAACTGAAGTTTCAGGATATGGCTCAAGGTAGTAGGGAGATGAAGTTCAATTTCAGGTATTTATGTTATACTTTATGACTTTCGTGTGGTAATGGATCATCTAGGTAAAGGTAGCTATAAGGTATTTGTGGTAGTGCAATATAAAATCAGAATAACTGTTAGAGTTTGAGATTTTGTGAAGTATAGTGGGAAACTGTGGGGCTAAAAGATTGTTTTCATCTCAATTTATAACATATAATACCAAAGTCAATGGTTTTGCTTATTTGTTTCTAGAAAAAAAGGGATCAAAGAGCTTTCTACTTCTAAAATGAAGTACATTTACTATTTTTCCTATTCCTTTTACTAAGTGCAACAAAAAATTATGGTTATCATATAAAAGAAAAATAAAAAGAATACCCTGACAGAAAGACCAACTAGCTATGGACCTTGAGACACGAAAACCAAGAAAGAGGTAACTTCTCTGAGTTTTCTTTGTGTTAACTCATCACAGACTTAAAACTGAAGAAATCTGCAATACAGTCACTCCTATAAGAACAGTTCAAGAAACCCCAGTAAAAGACTTTTCTCTCTGGTTAAAAGGACCAAGAATTGAGTCTCCAAGCCAGAAAGAACACTCTTAGACAATAACCACTCTCCATCAGCCAAAACCTCAGGAAATGTTGTGGCTCCACCCCTACCCCACAAGCAAAGACTGATTACACGTCTAGACTTTTACCCTTACTTGGCAGAAATGAAGTGGCATGAGCCCCACTTCCCCTGCTACAGCAATGTCAAAAAAGCCATCTAAAACAGAAGATATAAATAAGATGCAGATTTTTTATAATATTATGCCCCAAATAATTTTGGAACTTAAGGAAGAAAAAAATACAACAAACAAATACAGTAAAGTCTCCTTTTCTTTTTGTGATGCACAAGTTGTTTGACTGTTGAAGGAAACATGATACTATAGTTTTATGTAAATGTCAAAACAATCATAAATATTATCAGGAAATAAAAATTGAATTATAAAAAAGGTTCATGTAACCTATATGAAAAGAGAAACAAAAAATCCCCTGAGAGAATGATAAAAATAAAATGACAGAATGAAGCCCTAACATGCCAATAATTAATTACCTTAAATGAAAGCAGCCTAAATAAATCAATAAAAAGGCAGAAATTGACAGAGTAAATTAATAGTATGACATTACTATTAATTATCTACTAGTAGATCATATACTATTTACAGGAAAATCATTTCAGGACCTCCCTGTAGGCTCAAGGGGTTAAGTGGTACTGTAGAGCTTCCATAGCCACTGTAGTGTGAGTTCCATCCCCTGTCAGGGAGGGCCCCACACAACAGTCTTCTTCTGCCTTGCCCTCTGCTCCCTTCAGCAGTGCATTTTGATAGATCTGCCTGTTCTGCTCCCCGCTCTGTCTCTGGTGAATCCTCTCACCACCTCCCCCACCTCTGGTCTGTACCCCAGTTCTTATATGTATAAATAAATAAAATCTTAAAAAAAAAGAAAATCATTTCAGATATAATAATGACAGGTTGAAAATGAAAGGATAGAAAAAGATATACAAATATTCAAATATTAAATCAAAGCTGAATATCTATTTTATATAAGATAGATTTCATAACAAAAAAAAAAACAGAGATGGAAAAAACACACTGCAATGATAAAAGGGTCAATAAATGGAAACAACAACTTAAATATAGATGTACCAAATTTCAGTGTTGTAAACTATGAAAATTTAACTGATAAAAACTAAACTCAAAAGACAGACAAATTCAAATTTATTTGGAGACATTAACATTTCTAGCAATGATTGACAGCCCAATATGACATAAAATGAGCAAAGATCTGTAACACCACCATCAGTCAGCAGCATTTAATCATCATTCATCAAACTTTCTAGGAAGGAAAATAAAAAGATAAAACACCAATATCTCTCATGAAGTACAAGTACAAGAGATACTTGACAAATAATATCTGATTAATATCTGAATAATATGGTAGATCTATTTTTAGCATTTTGACAAACCTTCAAGTGTTCCAGTAACCTAATCCTAACCATGTACCAGAAGAATGCAAAAACACTAATTGAAAGGGATATATGCACTCCTATGTTCATTGCAGTATTATTTACAAATAGCCAAGTTATGGAAACAATCTAAGCGCCCTAAGATGTGGTGCATATATACACAATGGAAAACCACTCAGCTATTAAAAAAAAAAATGAAATCTTGCCATTTGTGACAAAATGCATGGAACTGGAGGGGATTGTAATAAGCAAAATAAGTCAGAGCAGAATGACAAAAATTGAATGATGTGATTATAAGGAAACAAAAGAATAAACAAAACTTAACCAAAACAAATCCTAGAAATTGGATTATAAGATTGAGGCTACTGGTTAGAGAGAAATAAAGTGGGGTGTGGAGGCTCCAAGGACTATTATGGTGGGCAGTTATGGGTGCTTTGGTGTTGAGTATGGTGCAGTAACATCAGAGGTGTGATACTATACCACCAAATCAGTTACAGTATTGTAAATCAATGTTACCTCAATAAAAAGACCATGAGGGACTGAGGTGAGGATGCACGGGTGAAATGGTGGTGGGTACTCCCTGGGGAATACTAACGATGTCAAATATAATTAATTAAATTTTAAAAAAAGATTAAAAATATAAATAAAAAGTAACAGAAAATATTTTAATTTATATTTATATGACAATGAATATTAAATGTTCACAATGTCTTTGATTGTTAGCAAGCCTGTAGAATATAGAATCATAAAAAACTGGAGTCACAGAACACGTTTCAAATATTCCAATATGAGACTCAAGGTTTTTGACATGTTGGCCAAACTGCTATTCTTATTTCTTCTTAAATCCTCCAATTTATCCTGCTCGTTATATCCTGAACTCGTCCCTTCACACTTCACAGGAGAATGGCCAGTTATCTTATTTTCCCTAGGACTAAAGAGTTTCTTGGAATTTAGTCTTAAATCTGCGAGTTCTTGCTAGTTCTGGCATGAATTGGTCAATCTATTACCCACATTCCTTACTCTTCCCCTGGGCTGGAGGGTCGCCTTCACTCTTCTTTACTTACTAGGACCCCCTTTTTGCTGTGAGACCCACCTCCAACTTCACATCTTCAGCAAAGCATTTCCAGTCCCCGCCACACTCTCCTTTATATTCAGTTGCAATTTTTGTTTATAATTTGAGCAACTATGACTGCATGTTAAAACATACCTGTTGTTCATACTGAGAAATATATTTTTGTCTCACCAGTGAAAGGTGCCCTTAGAAAGCAGAAGCTATATCTAATTTTATGTGCTTGAAATATAGTAAATTTTCAACAAGTCTCTGTTATGGTTGATGGATACATTCTGGTTTAACTACCATAGATAGTTAAAGTCATCTGTCAGGCCAATCAGAGAACATGTTAGGTGGATCCTAAAAAGCCAGGAATCATGATGTTGTCAAACATAAGAGGTTATTTTCATTTCAAAACAAAAGAAATAGAAAAAAATACTAATGTTATTGCAATATCTCCTTGAAAAGATGCATGCCATTCCTTCTCTTGTTCTGTTGTGAAGATTATGAAATCAGAGACTGTCCTAATGTGTAATGCATCTATTCAATGCTACTGTATGTTATTAAAAAGGTGGAAACTATAGTGAAACATATTGATGCCTTAAAATAAAACATGTTTGAATATCCGGCAGCATCCTAATGACCAGCTGAAGTTTTTGCTTTTCATCTGGCTATTTTGGTGGTGGGCAGACACAGTCCAAGAACTGGAACAGTAGGAAAATTGCCACAGAAATGCTGAATTTTACTGGCTTACCCATGAGGGGAAACTCACATATTGCTTGCCAGAAAAAGAACTGGCTTTCGTTGGTGCTATTAGTCTCACGCTTTTTAGGAGCACTTAATTTAAAACAAAATTGTGGGCTTAACTCCCATCGTAATGTTTTGAGACTGCTGTAATAAGCAAATGTTCAAAGTGTTCTTTATCCAAGCAAGTGGGTAAGTTTCTTGTTCAAGCTCCATCTATAACAAAAAGATTTTCATTTGGTGAGCGGTGAGCCCTGATTTAGCACAAGCAAACAAATCAACATGTATTCAAGCTTACAGCACAGAAATCTCTGAACAGTAAGGTTTAACCTGACAAAATAATTACTATGGAAAAACAACTTACAAATCATACTAGCCACCGAAAGAAAAGCTTGGTTTCCTAACTAGCTTGTAATGGAAGCTCTGAAACAATATGAGGGATTGTTAATAGAGGTTTAGAGTTACTATCTCATGTCTGCACCTTAAACATTAATTCTGACCTGTTGCTATAGAGCATGGAACACATCAACATTTGAAGGATATTGGGATTAATCCCTTCCATACTCAGAGTATCTTAAAGACTATATTATATTTCAGTGAGTACAAACCTTTGACTCTTCAGTAACGATGTTCTGGCTTTAATCTGTGTTTCAGCTCCATCAGACACATGGTGAATAAGCATATGTTGGGAAAACAGAAAGGAGAAAATGCCTCCTGAAAGGAGTGAAATAACACCTGCAAGATTCTTTTCCCCTGAATGTTTCCATGGTTTCTTTTATCCATGTGAAACCTGAACTTTTCATAGGAACAGTACTAGATAATATATGATCACCCTAACTGTACTGTTATTAATTTTCCTATGAACATGGTATCTGTGATACTACAACATCATGCTTATACTGAATTTGTTAGTGATACTGGTCCCTGCTGAGATAACACTGTATTTTCATCTCAGAGGTGACGATAAAGAAAACTAACATATAAAATACTTAGGACCCTTTATTGAAGACCTCCTATTTCCCCAGACATTTTAGTGCATATAATGACAAAGTTTCTAACACCTATTAAAATCTTGTAAAATAGCTATTATTTTAACTGTTCACAAATGAAGAAAATGAATTTTTACATATCACTTAAACTTTCTGAGCCCCAAATCACTAGCAAGTAGATGGGACAGAACAAGTTATAACAGAATGCTTCCTAAAATCTCCTTCCTTTCCATTGTGCTAGCTACTCAGTGGGCAGAAACATTCATTCAGAGAAGAGTGATGTGTGCTTTTTGGATAAAAGCCTGCCTTCCATGATATTATTTAGGGGCAGTACAGCTTCCTGTAATTCTTCTATTGCAATAAGCTTAAACATGAGATCTACCCTTTTAACATTTTAAGTGCATAATGCAGTATTGGGGATTATAGGCACACCATCGTCTTAGAGGGTCCCTCAGATTTGTTCATCTTGCAGCAATGGAATGTTATGGCTGTTGAACAACAACTCCCCATTTCCCTCTTCCTCTAGTCCCTACAACCACCATTCTAGTCTCTGCTTCTGTCACTTGGGCTACTGTAGGTTGCTTCTACACAAGCTGTCAAACAGTACCTTCTTTCTGCACCTGACTTAGTTTACTTAGCACAGTGTCCTCCAGGTTTGTTGTGACAAAGCCAACTCTGAGAGCATCATGTGACAGAAGCCTATTAAATAAATGATTAATTTGTTCAGTGTTTTTTATTAAAGTAATATTGACTCACAATGTTGTTGATATTTTGAAAGTATAGGATCTTCCTCTTCATGTGTATTTACCTAGTGTACCCGCCACCAAATCATCCATAGTCCACCAGCCATAGTCCATTGTGCTCCTTCCCCATTCCCTGTCTGAATGCTTCAGTTCTACCATCAGCTTTCAAGGGTTAATTTTTAACTTATCTTTATCTGACCTTTTGTCATTTAAATATACTCTTTGTCAAGGAAATCCAAGCAAAATTAAACCAAAAAAGAGATGAATTTTCTGATGAACTTTGTTAGTATGGGGAACCAACCTGGAAAAAATGGATTTTACAAAAACTTTAATGGTGCTAGACTTCTTTGTGTACCCTGTGACTCTTGCTTTATCATACACTGTAATTTAGTTTAATGCATAGTCCATACTCGTGGTTTAGATAATTGAAGTTATTGACTGAAATGATTGGAATGTCTCAGTGACCAGTAGTAAAATCTCACTTACTTTCATTTCCCACTCTCCAGATAGACAGTGCATGATTATAAGATGGGGGTGAGTCAGTTCTCTTTTCTGACAGTACAGTTTTACAAGGTCGGCCTAATAAATAACATTCCTAGAAGTGAAGCAAAGTTGCATGGAATTAATGATAATGATAAATGTGTTTCTGATAGTTACCATAACATTTAGACTGAATAACAGTTCAAAAACAAAAATGATATTATTTTTCCATTCAGAAAAATAAACAGGAACACAAAGCTATTGTTTCTTCCTAGAGAGGGTAGAAAGTGAGCATCAGAATCTAAAGAAAGTCTTTTCCGTGAACTACAGTTTTGGGAGAATCATTTCTTCTCTCTGTCTCAATGAAAAAATTCTGTTTTCTATTTTAATGATGCAGTAAAGAAATGTTTGGTGCATATTCAGTGTAAAAGTTCTAATAGAAATAGTAACAGAAAAAGTGAGAACCAAATCACTGTAAGCATTAATATGGTTAATCATAGATGCTCTATTTATTCTGTCTGACTCATTTTCTGACTTTATGAATCATAAACTTTGAGAATAACTTTTGATAAGTATCTATCTTTCTGTGACTTCATTTTCTCTTCTATAAAAAGGCAATAGCAAGAGCCTCTCTGGTGGCCTAGGGGTTAAGTCTCAGTGTTAACAACATTCACTGCTGCCAGAGTTTGATCTAAGCCAGGGAGCTGACCCATAGGGAGCTGGCTAAGAAGATTTCTCCTGTCTCACCCATTGCTCCCCCTCAGCAGTGTATTTCAGTAGCTCTGCCTTTTCTGCTCCCCACTCTCTCTCTGGTGAATCCTCTTACCTCCACCCTCAACCCTGCATCTCAGGCCTACACCCAGTTCTTGTATGCATAAATAGATAAAAATAAACCTTAATTTTTTTAAAAAAAGGCAATATCAATATTAACTCTCTTTTAGGGTTGTTGCAAAGATAGAATGAGATACTATAGGTAAGGCACTTAGTCTAAATGAAGCACATATGAAGTTACTGAGTAAAATTTGATATGAAGGACTAAACTACATTTAGGAATGTGCAAATTGTTCATTTCAAAATGAAAAGTATCAATGGAGAATATTTAATATTATGTTTGCTTTTTCAAAACTTCAGTTCTAAGCCCCAGGGGTAAATGAACTGTAAGTCAGGACAAGGAAGCAAAGGAAAGAAAGAGAAGGAGTAAGGAGAAGAAATTTGAGTCCCTTAAAAAAATTACACGTCATAACAAATACCTTGAAGTTAGAGCAGTGTCTGTGACAGAGAGCATCCTTGGTCGTTCTATTGAATTAAAGTCAGCTGCATTCAGCCGATCAAAGCTACAGTGTATAAGATCTTTACTTTATGAAGCTCCATCTGATTAAAAAAAAATCAGCTGCAAGATGTATAGACAATTTACAAATCTCAGATTGTATTTGTCCTGGGGTCTCTGAACATAGATGTTCTAATGGAGGACCCTGTTGGTGAAACATCATTAATCAGGCAGCCATGGCCAAGGAGGTGGGTGGCTGCTGATAGTTTTGGCCCATTGGAAATGGCTTTGGATGACTGCCAGATTCTGTGTAAAATTTTGAAATGTTTGAAACAATACAGTCTTTACAATGTTATAAAATACTAGGGTGGTTAGAGAAGGCTGTAGACTGGCTTCTGGCCAATAAAACCTCAGGATTCCAGTCAGCTGTAACCTGGAGTTTAATGTTGTCTGAGGTGTTCAAGGTCATCTCTCCCCAATGTCCTGTAGGTCAACCTAGTCTTTATAAAGCTGTCTGATGGAGCGACTGCTCTCCAGTCGCCCCTGTTGAAAACTCCTTTAGTCTATTTGCTTCCCCTGTACCCCTTGCCCCAAAATCATTTTGAGAATTTATTTCAAAAGTCTTACTTGGGAAAACCTGTTTTAAAAATTGAACTTGCCTTTTGTTTTCCCTTATTTAAAAAGAATAAGCTTGATATTGACATGTTGCTGTTGAAAAATAAAACATCATCCTTAATTTCATCAAAAGGCATAGAGCTAAATTGGTGACATATTATATGCTAGTCCCTTTTCCCCTGTGTGTTTTATATATTTATGGTCATGTTGATTGTGAAATTTGTAATCATCTTCTTCCCAACCTTATAACAAAATTTTGTTTTGTTTGAATACAAATCATTTCCTTAAGTATGAGAGATAAGCATTAGATGATTTCTTAATATGTTTCTAAGCACAAACATCACAGTCTAATAAGTTGCTGTTTTGTTTCATTTCTCCAAAAGGTTGCTTATTTAGCATCCTTATTTATATAATGCTTTTCTGTAGTTAGTGTTAGATCCTTTAGAACAAAAAATTCCAAGAGTAAAATTAAAGGGTCAAGGGAGATGGCCATTTTTATTATCTTGACAAATGTTGCCAAATGACTATCCAAACTGACAGCCCCTCAACCGACAGCCCATCAATAAAGCATGAGAGAGCTCATTTCATCCCCTCATCATCAGCAACAGGTAATAGCAAGCCCTCTTCTAAAATAAGCAAATAGACTCATATCAAAAATGAAAAGTTGTCCTGTTCTGAAAAATGTACACATCAGTAGGACTAAGAAAGTGTTCAATATGGTTATATACAATGGGTCACAGAACTACTTCATGGGTGATTTATGTTCAGATTGTTCTCCAAGCAAGAAGTAATTCTTCAAAACAAAAGGAAATTTAATTCTGGGGTGTCACCATAGTAAGTGAAACTTTGAGGACAGAGAGAACATAAGAAAGCTCTAGAGAGAGCAAAAAAAAGACAACTTGATGCAGCTTTCCCAGGTAATGAGTCAAGTAGTCAGCCAACTCCAGGAAATTATAGAGAAATGCAAAGAATACATAGACTTTGAGAAAGCGTACAAGCAAAAAAATTAAGAACATGCAACAGAGACCTTGAATAGAGTTTCCAGAAGGATTAGTAAAGAAGACGAGAAGGTTAGGACATGAGGAAAAGGAGTCTGGAGTAACAATCCAGGCCAGACCAGAACAGAGACCTATTTTTTCAGTCTTCCATGGCCAACTTCTAAGAGAAAACTGATAGAATTTTACCCAGTGAATTTTAGGCTTTATTGTTGCATCTATCTAAATGCATAGTAAAACATACATAGTTATCATTCTAGAATGTTCTTTGATCAAATCCTAAGTTAATAAATTCCTGTTAAATATCTTCATGTAGCTGGGTTTGTGGGAATGTACCTTATTAAGCCAGCACAATTTCTGCAGCTGATTAACATTGATAAACACCTCATACTAAGAAATGCTGACTCAATTTTGTCTAGATGTACAAAGACTATGCTTACTTCCCTGATCCTGCTTCCATTTTTACCTTCATTAGAGATTCTATTCCTTGAAAGAAATTTCTTATACTTACTATTTGTCTTTCTTCTAAAGGGTATAATTACAGACTTTTTTGTAAGAATTAATTGCACCAACTTCTGAACTGAAGTGTTTTTTAAAAATTTTCATGTTAAACCCTATGTATTTTAATGTTTGTATTTAATTCACTTTCTTAAAGTCTAGGGTTCTTTATCATCTAGTCTTTGAATGACATGTTTTGTTTGTTTTTGTTCTCTCTTTCCTTCCCTCCCACCCTCCCTTCCTCCTTCCTTCCCTTCTTCTTCTCTCTCTCCTGTCATACTTCCACCATCCATCAGTTGTTAGGATATTTTTGAACTACAACTCCCACCTATGAACCTTTCATTTTAAATAAAATATAATTGACAAGGGAAATCAATACTATGCCAGATGTTCTGGTTTGAGCAAAACTAGACATTTTCCAGATGTTGGACACTTAAAGTCTTCCACCTGTAGCACAGTATACCTTGACTTCAGTTCTGATGTGTGTTACTTAGCTGAGTACGTAACCTCTCTGTTTTTTACTCAGCTCATCTCTAAAACCAAGATATGGACTTGCAGAGAATTAAATGAGTTATCAGAGCGGGCAAAGCCTATATAAAGGAGCATGTTAAATGAGCGCTTTTGTAATAATTGCTTTAAATCACCACTCAAATTTCCTTCTTGCTTCTATCAAGCCCCGTTTCTTTGCTGTGGACTGCTTTCAAATATTCTCAGCTGGGCAAGCATCCTCAGAAAGCTTTGCATGACTTCTTATCCAGTAATTTTTATCCCTTTCTTCTCTAGTGGATTATTTCAGTTTGAACAATGTATACTATTCTGTTGTAAATATAAATCCCACTAAGCCTCTCCATATTTGTGAGGCTGTATGCAATTTCATGTGCTAGAATACCAACTTTACTTCCCTACTAACATAAGCCCCTGTGATAAAAAAGAAGCTAATATAAATCAGTAGCTCCTGAAATCCATACTTAATTCATGAAGTATTCCTTAATGAATCTTCAAATGTTTGTGTTCAGGGAGCTTAAATTTATACTTAATATAACTTTATTTTCAAGACACATTACTGAGCACTGCAAGTTAAGCTGAAGGATTAGTTTCATGACTAATCTCTTATTAATTAGTAGCCACCTATATCATAGAGTCCATATATTATTGTGGACAGAAGCAAAAGTACATCTTTAATTTCAAACCCTTTACACTTCAATATTTTAATCACTTTCCATGTTTTTAATCTCTAAATAAAATTATGCCATAATTAAGTAAAACAGTAGATTTAAGACTGATTACAAAGCAGCGGTGTCAAAAATACACTGGGCTTTGACTTTAAGCAGCTTTCCTTCCAAACTCCACTGTGCACATCAAAACACTCTATGTCCCCATGTCCTCTCCACATTTCACACACATAAAATTATTCCCAATTAGGTGTTTCTCTATTTGCCTTTTTCCTCTCATTAAAACATCCCCAGAGCTTAACCATCTTCATCCACTTGCTGGGCTGCCAGCACTGTACTCACGAAGATTTTACATTTACAGCAGACTGACTCAGTAAGTACACTTTGGAAACTCTGGTGAACAGCTCATTCCAACGCTGCTCTTGACGCCTGGCCAAGGGCTCAAACAACAGACATAAAAGCTAAATCTGTACTTCCATTCAGTCCAGAGGTTGCCAAGTTATTTTTCCTGATACTGTATCTATAGTATATCCATCTCACAAAGTCTCAGACTCACTTCATTAACTTTGTGACATCAGCCTCTGATGTTATGAACTCAATTTTGCTAATATAAATGACACAGTACTATATGGAAATTTAAGAGGTTGTAACATTAGCCATCTCTTCAAGATTCCCATAACAGTTTAAGAACAAGCCACCCAAATTTCCAGAACCAGTTCTTGCTGAGAAATAATTCCTTATATATAAACTTAAAGCTATTCTCCTTCCTTCCATTCCTCTGCTTCTGATTCCCATTTATGTTGCAAATAGCTTTTAATGACAGAACAGGGAAATATATTGTGGTTTCACACTCTCAGGGACTTTATGGTCACTTATTCCTAACTAGGAGATAGAAATATATATCAGGAAAGTTTTCATTTTTGAGCTAGTTTAGGAGATTGTGTTCTTTGTTGTAAATACATATTTAAGAAATAGTTATTCAAAGGTCAACTATTAGAATAATATTTTCTTAATGACAAGCTTCCATATCTGGAATGCATACAACAGGATGGATTTACAAGCCTAGTCACTGAGTTGGTTCAGTTAATTTGCAAACTCCAGTTGGCTACCAGGAATCGATAGTATAATAGTTTTATGTGACATGGATTTCAATAAAAAATAAATGCAAATTCCAACAACATAAAATAATGTCACAAACACAATGGTGATTAAATAAAGGCAGACACAGATTCGTTTAATCCATTTACATAAAGTGCAAAAACAGGTGAACTTTCTATTTTGTAAGAAGTCAAGTTAGTGGTCACTCTTAGTGGGCCATGAAGAGGCATCTGCTAGTAATGTCTTGTTTCTTTATCTGAATAATAAATCCATAATAGTGGCCAAATACTGGTTTATTGATGTTCTAAAAAGTCATTGAGCTATCGAGTTATGACGTGTACTTTTCTGCATGCATATTATATTTTAATAAAAATTGACCTAAAATAAAAATGTTCAAATGGCTTACTGTAAGTATGCAGTGGTGGTTGAATCCAAACCTACATTGTTGAGTTGGGACTTTGGTGGAGCAAGTGTTTATCTCTCAGAAAAGATGACAAACTCCCAGGTTGGATGCAAACATTTGGCCACTGTTATGGATTTATCCTAGACATTTTCCTATGCAATCTTAATTTTACTGTTCATTTGACAGAGACTCAAACAGTAACAAAAGACTGAACTACAGCTTAACTAAAAGGTTGTTAATTAAATATTTTAACTTGTAAAACTACAATGGGAAAAAGGGATACAGTATCCCAGAAGTGAATTTGTACATTGCATTACAGCTACTATGTGATCTTTTCTCTTACTACTCCAAATAATTTCAAGGAAAAATGCTATAAATATATATATTGGACTCATGCAAGCAAAGGCTTGAATTAAGCAGACCAGTTTTGCTTAAACATCAACAGAATTAATATGACATATCCCAGAAGTACACATAACATAATCTTTTCTCAGATACATTTCACTTTGCTCCCCAAGATCCATGAATAGAATTTATTCCTAATGCAGCTAAATGGCGGAATTAAGAGGAGGGGGGAAATATCAGTGGCAGGTATTCTGCTCCTGGCAATCCTCTAATTCTATTTCCTGTTTGACATATCATTTTATTTCCATTTTCCCTAAATGTAATATAGGGACTTTCCATAATAAACGGTTCTCTAATTTGCCACTTCTTTGATTGGCATTTTTCATTTTTTTTTAAGGAGTCCATCGGCCATTCCTTCATATGTTGCAAAAATAAACGAAAACAGTGAACCACATGCCATTGTTGGGCAGAATTTTCTGAATTTGTCTTCAAGCCAAGAGAATTTATTTGACTGTCTGGGGAGGATCGAGGCAGATCGCTTATTCTCAAACAGATACCAAAGTTGCTTGAACAAATGGTTCGTGTTAGTTGGAGAAAGACTCAATCTAAACCATGTGCTGCTGGACCTGGTGGTTTCAAGTTGAACCACAAGCAACGAGAAGAGCTGTCAGTCTCTAGTGTGGATTTCAGTCCTGCTTCTAGGGAAGAAGAAAACTGTCAGTGCCACCAATTGTGTTGTCTTAATAGAGAGAACTGGGAACTCAGGCTGCGCAGATGCGTCAGCTGCTGTGTGAGAAGGAGAAATGGGCACCAAGGCAGCGTCACTGGGACATAACGAAGATGCACAATTTCTTTGTTGTGACCATGCACATATGGTAAGGTAGCCACTGGAAACCTGTACGAGGAGCAGAAACAACCTCGAAAGGCAAAGAAATACATACATCTGGCGCTTTCCTATAGCCATCATCAAGCTGAGGGAAGACATCAGAGAAGAAACAGTTAGGAGCCCCAAGACGGTTAGTTACTGGACCAGGAAAACAAGAAAGACAAATTTCTAAGTGGTACCATTTATCAAGCTCCAGAGGCAATGTGAGGATGTTATAAAGGTAAATGAAGTGCTATGTTATATCACAAAGTCAAGAGAATCATTTAACCATAGAAGTGTGACTCATACCCGGGAATAGAGGCATGCCTTCACCAAGTCATTTAGACTATGGAAGGAGAATGGGGCAAATGGAGTGAAGGTGTGAATCAGAATTATCTAGTAACTGGAAGGGATAGTAAAAATGCTTTCTTCTTTCTCTTCCTTGCCTTTTATAAAAGAGACTCTTTATGTCAAAGGAATTTGTTTTCAGTTGCTAACATGTTTACCACTTTGGGGAAAGGAACTAAAAGCAATGAAGAAATTATAAATATTCAACACAATTAACATTAAGTTATCAAGTATTCTCTTATTGCACATGTTAAAATTAAATCACAAGGTCTAATAACCTCTATAAAAGAGACAATAGAAATCAAAGTGTACCACAAATATTCATTAGCATATGTAGGAACAGTTTTATGTTTTATATTAAAAGTGCTCAATTTACTATTGTGATATTCAGGGAAATAAGATCAAGCACAGCTTGAAAAATGACTAGATAAAATAAACAGAGAAATAAATTTATATTTTGTAGATTTATATGTGGATATAGAGGGAAATGACTAGATAGTATATTATATATATGCCTGCACATATTATATATCTTTATATTTGTATATATGTGTGTGTTATATAGTACCATTTGGATATGTACACAATTGTATACCGCTGTCTTAAAAAAAAATCTGTGACATGCACACAAGTCACTTTTCACTCTGTTTTCTGTTTCCCCAAGTGATAAACTCATTGAAAAAAAAAAAAGAACAATGAAAAATCCCATCCAGTTGAGAAATAAGAAAATCCATTTTTGACATCCTTTTTATGTCCAATTTTTTGAACAATAGTTCTCAAATTTGCTTGCATACAGAGTCAATAATTTTTTAAAAAATATTCTGACACCTAGGCCCCAAAACAGACAAAATTGTAATCTTAGGCGAACAAACATTCCTAGGTGAGAAAAAAAAAAAAAACCTCTCAATTATTACATCAAGTTGTGTTATTTTTCTGAACAGAATTATTAGATCAAGTAATTAACTCTACAAATTGTAGGCAAACCTCGATTCTTACATTGCTGTTAACTGACTTGTCATCCATACATTTGCTTGCTCATTAAGATAACCTTCCACAGAGTGGAAGGCTGTGCATTGTAAGGATTAGGGTAATTTCTGTTAATTTCCATTACCTGAAGAACAGAATCAAATAAACTATTATCTATTATTTCCAAGCATTTTCCAAACCACAAATTTGTTCAAATAAAGGAACCTAAAACAATACACATACGAGACTCTCAAAGTATCAACTATAACAACATAAACTCCATATAAACACATAAGCTCAAGACTAAATTTGAGCCCACTTGTCAGTCAGTATTTATTAGCCACCTACTATGTGTCAAGCACATGTGGAATTTGTCAGTTTATATCCTAAAGGCTACAAAATGTTCTTAGAATGACTAACTTGTTCCAATATCTATAGTGACCATAATGTTTGATCATATTTCAGTTTTGCAAATGCCTTTATTATGTGCCCAGCACTATACAAGCTAAACCATTCTCAAATACCATCACACTTTATGCCTACTTAATTAACCAAATTGCAAATATTCAACTGAACTATCACATAATTCTCAATGTATATGTCTGTGCTCATGATGAAATTTAAGGTTCCTCTTGCAATACCAGCTTTCTTAAATACTAAGGAACATTTTTTTTCTATTTTTAACATTTCTGTGTCTTATTAAATATGCATTAGGTTTGGTAATTAATATTCACTTTCCTATTAGTGTCTCCAATCTTAAAAAAAAAAGAGAGAAAAAAATGACAATTACATCAAATTTAGTTCTTGCAATGGAAGGTTATCTAGAACAAAGTAACTCAGAATTTCCAAACTCAAAAACTTCATGAAATTTACATGTGTGTAAAGGAAAAGGGGGAAAGCAGCACAAAGAACATCCACTTCAGAGGTCTGCTAATAGACACAGCCCACTGCTGACTGCAGAATATCTTAGCCCATATAATCAGTTTCCAGCAGATGGCATCTCACACTTTTAAGTTAGTCACTAACTTCAAAGTCATTCATAAGCTTATAGGAAAGGGGTGTGCCCTACCAGGGTAACACATGCAACTCAAACCCATGCTTGTGTCTCGAGGAGTGTCCATCTGCCAGCACAGTCACCTAGAATGGGATTTTCTGTAACTGGCCTCAGCATGTGGTCACTCAGATGCCCACAAACATTTGGTATTTTCAGTAGGACCAAAGCAGGGTGCACATTTTAATGACAGTGCTGCCAGTTTTAGAACAGCCTGCACAACATAATTGTAGGGTAAGGTGGGAATTATGAGTCTTAAACAAGTATTGTAGGTGGGGATAACATGTGTATTAAAAGAACCAAAATCATTGGCTCTGTTTCTCTGTAGATAAGGCTTACACAGTTATGATTCACAGGACAGGAAAGCTTGTTTTCTGGAGAAAATCCTGCAGTACTTAACTGTGCCTTCTGCTCGGGTATGTGATTTTTCTACCTTTGTTAAAAATGTTATTACAGTCATATTTAAGTTTAGTACTTTAGTGAATAAATAAAAGACACATGTTCATATGTGATCTGTGTCTGCTAATTGCCTGTTCTTGTCACAAGGGCAAAACTAAGTTTGTCTCTTTTTTTTTCTGTAACTTATTAGAATATTTGGAATTTCCTCTCTCTGTTTCTTAATCAAATTGCCCAATGTAACTTTTTCTCAGCAGCCTCATTGTTATTAAATTTCAGCTAATAATGCTAATGAGTGTGAGGATTAAAAAGGATAAATGAAATCTCATTGGTTCAATCATCACCACTGAATATCTGTAATAGACATCAACATTTTGAATGATGCTGGGTTTTTGGCTTTATGAGAGCTCATGAAGACTCTTAAAATTAGAGAGGGGAAATTAAAATCACACTTTAAGATAATACAGCTCTAAATTATGTTTGCTAAGTTAGGTGGACCATAGCAAATCACTAACTGAATGATGTGAGAAATAGAAACAAAAGCAGCAAGGAAAACTATGATAGGCAAAAACTATATAAAATGCTATAAAATTATATATATATATATATAAGTTCAGCATGGTCTCAATGCTATAAATCAGAGAAAATTCAGATATAGTAATTAATTGGAGGAAATAACAGAATTTGTCAACTGAATAAATGCATGATTGAATTAAAAGTTATATATGAGAATATGTTGGCTAAAAGACCTCAACAATCTACAAAGGAGTACCAATTTTATAGGCTAGATTAAGCACACTGATTTGTGGTTAGCTTGAGTGAAAAAAGTATAGTATCATATAATAGAAATCTTTTCAAAGTAGTTACTACTGTGGGTCTTGGAGAAGAAAAGTTGGAACTAGAACTTATAATTCAAGAACCTTTCATGGAAAAGACTCAAGAAAGCTAAAACCTCTGCAATAGACACAATGGAGAGAGAGGGAGAGAAAAAGAGGAAGGGAGCCATGGAAACTACAGAGGTGATGAAATTGGGTAGGTTGTTCCCTAATATGGGTGACTACTTCTGTAAAGTGAGGTCAACTCTACTACAATTGCATTTAATAGTAAATTAAGAGCAACTATTTCCAGGGCTGTATTCATATACATGAGTCTATAATGACTTAAGAACTGGCTTCCCTAACAGTCTTTAAAAACTAAAACAAGGCCAAATTATAATGCATTTATTTGTATCAAAATTAAGCATTTGCCCCACCCCTGATGTATGGCTTTCCCCCCTCTCAATCAATGATTAGATCCTTTTAAAGAGAGAATAAAGATATTTTATTTTTTTACATTAAAAGTCAATGGTATGTCTCTGCTCAATTAACTAGCCATTATTCACTTCTAGACAATTCTGGCAAAAACAATATTTAGAACATTAACAATTAATATTGTCAATATATAGCATTATCTGTATTTTACTTATCACTAGTAAAAATATACAATCTGAATAAGTTAAAGGGGTCATATCTATCTTTTAATACAATAATTTTTAAGATCATCTGGAGGCAAGAGTAGGAAGTGATTATCAATTGGGGAAAAAAAAACTTGCTTTTTCTTTATTATTATTTCAGCATGGAGCCCTAAAATGATTGCATTAGTGGAAGTGGGACATAGGCCCCATTCATCTCTGCCCTTGAATCTCTCATTCCTTCAAATTTCTTCTCCTCTCCTCTACACAAGCAAAAGCCAGCTCCTGTGTCTGAGATTCACAGTCCAGAACAAATAGAACACTTTATACATAGTTTACTTGAGTGAGCAAAATACATGTGGAGATGCAGAACTATATTTTATCTTGTATAAAATCAAAATAAAAATATTGAACATAGCAAAACACTAGTGAGGTAATTTTCAACAACTACCCATGTTAGGAAACACAGTTTCACTCACTTGCACTGGGAAAAAGAGGGAAAAGAATTTAGTTGTAGCAGAGAGTAAGAAGAGGAGGAAACTGGGAATTTCAAAATGGTAACCTTGCCAGTAATTTTAGGGAGCGTTCGCCATTCACAGAAGTTGAAGTGATAAGTTACTCTCCCTGGTATATTTTATAATCTACCCAAATCACATTTTTAAAAACGGTTGTCACACACCATACACATTTTCAGTGTTACCCTTTTAAAAATTGTGATGTTGTCCTTAGTTTGTATTTTTATTCATGCTGTCATAATGTATGACTAAGAGGGTAAAGACTAAGAGTGTGCTTCAGAAATCATTGGAAACCATTGGCAGCATTTAAATTACGTGATTCTAGAGCTGTGGGGAAGTTAATTTTGTGTTCATTCTGTTTGAACAAGCTTAGGGGAGGAAATACATTTTAATTTTGCATAGAAGAAATTTGAACACTAGTGCATTAGTAGGTTGTATACAGGACTTCAATGACTGTGCTGTAGTTATACCACACATTAATGGGTGATGCCATTCTCTGAGCAAAGGAGACTGCAGACAGAGATTTCTTCCTCTATAGTCAAACATCCCCTACCTGAGGCACCAGGATCTTGTTCAGCTCTTGAGTCCAGAAACAGCAAATTCAATCAGCCTGTGGCAAGCCGAGGGCAAGTTGGAATGCCAACTCCAGACCAGGATTCCAAACCACGAGCCTCTGGAAATAAAGCTTAAACTTGGAGAAATGACACTGATCTCAAGCCAAGAAATCTCACCCAGTTTTGTAAAAATCTACATTACAAAGTAGATAGAGATAACCATTAACATCACTCCTCTTTTAGTTTAAAACTAATCAAACTAAGAGGGTAACATAGAGTGTCATATTAAAGAACATGTTATATTCTTCTTTAGAAGCTCAGTCTTTTAGTTATTTTTGTTGTCAGCTGGATTGTAAAACATAGTAGCAACATTTTGAGGTATGCTGTGCTTAGTTTTATCTCATTTGCCTATTTGTCTTCTCAAGTACTAGTTTCATGGCTGTGAAAGTCACAGTAGGGAAGCTTCTCACTAATAAGAAGTATTTGCTTCAAAAAATTACTAGTTTCATGCATCAGCTATAGCTACAAAGGAAACAATTTGAATAATAGAAATACATCTATAAATATCTGTTATCCATCCATCCACTTACCAGTCTGTTTCTTCAGATCATCACAAAACCATTATTTTGCCTCTTCCAGGAAATATCCCCAAGATATCAGACACAGGAAGTATTATAGAAGATAAGCCACACTCCAAACTTCTGACAATCTAGATGACATCCATTTCCACACATCTCGCCAACCTTGGCTCAGGCAAACCACTCAGCAATTCTATTTGTTCATAACTAAAATATAAGCATAGTACAGAAATTCAGGAAGATAATGCAATGCAGTGATGTTCATGGGTACCTTAAAAATCCCTATTCTCTGATTAATTTGAAACTTATCAAACAGTTTTGAAACTTAACAAAGCCTAAAATGCTACTCTAATTTAATGTTTATTATGTTAAACATATTTCAGTCCCCTTAGCCATGAGAATTTGTGGGTGCCACATAAGAAGTTTTCATTTTTTAAACAGTGATTGCTTGAAATTCTGAACCGTTGGGGAGAAAACAAGAGGAGTGCATTTGAATGGTGATGGCGTAGATTGATAGTAATGTTGATGATGATGATGATGGTATCTATTTGTTGAGTGTGTAGTCTGTGCCAAGAACTATGTTGAGCTTTACAATATATGATTTTAATTAATTGCGCATTCTGAAAGTTGATCTTACAGACTTCGTTCTTTCCTATATTAGCTGCCAACACTCAGCTTCTGAAGCCAATATGGGATATCATATCAGCTCATCATCTGTTCTCACTCACACCTTAATGAATGATTTACCTTCATTCAATTGGTGGACACAAGTTACAACCAGCATCAGTCCTAATTAATTTTTAGAATCTCCAGACCAATGGAAGAACTAACAAAATTAAAAAGGTAAATATTTCACATTTAACAAGCAAGACAATAAATTACCCACGCATGTCTTCATTAGCTACTCTATGGAAACTTGCCAACAGTGATAAGCTTCATAAATAATCTTTTATTTTGGCATCTAATATTCTTAGCTCTTTGTTTAAGGGAATGATGTTGCCAGAAGTTAAGAGATAGAGTATATCATCATTGAATAAATTCTAGCATAGTTTTGCATATTTGTTGCCATTTTCTCAATTCAGGACTACTGTTTGTTCCCATTCCATTCACATTTTTTATTAATAAAATGTATATTTATTGTTTGATGCTGTTTCCTATATGTTATCTCTTTAGACCTCACAGAACCCCTAAACTACATCACTGACATCACACTTTCCGTTGGAAAGGTGGCAAAAAGGGAGATTTAATGCCAACAAACAAGAGTACGAGAATGGGAACTTGGGTCTTGTTTGCCTTCCTAACTCACATGATCTACATTACTAAACCTTCACTCTAAGCGTGTTTCTGTGCATATATAAAGTCAGTGTGTCTAAAAGACTGATTATCTTTTCCTTTTCTTAAGCTTAAGAACTAAGAATTCTTAAAGGAAAATTAAGGGAGAAATTTCACATGACACACCCAAGGGAGGTTCACGTTTCATGATACTATAATAATGGTATTTGGTATCAATACATATCCCCTCCCCTTCTCCATTAATGAATCACCAGTGGTTGGGAGGTAAGAGAGCATGCCATTCTTACTTCAGTTTTGGAGACTCTATTTTTATTATCTATTTCATGTGTTATAGATCCAAACAAGAGAACATTTTGGGGGGGTTATTGGGGAAAAGGAATTGTTTCTTTATAAGAAAGGAAGGAAATATGACAAATCTTGGTATTGAGAATGATACATACATGTATATGTGTATATATCTACACACACACACACACACACACAATAGCACTTCTGAAATCCACCAGTTCTAAAGAAATATTCCCGTTGTCTTGGTGTAACTCTCTCTCTCACAAGTTCCAGTTACCAAAAAACCTTTACAGAAGAATGCCTAATCCTGCCATCTTTTCTAAATATTTCTCCATGCTTTTTTTGAAAGTTTCGCCTATCATGATAGATTGTTTAATTAACCTGTCTTGAATGTCTTTGTAAAGTTATTACAAAGTACAACTTACTAGACAACACCTGGTTTTGTATGTTATCTCTTTTTAATGATAATTAAACACATGTGCTTAGCATAGAGGAAAATCATTTCATTTTTTGAATAAATGCATTATATTCGTAAGTCATAAATGGAAGGCATTTCTTTTGAACCACTCTTTTCCAAGCTTGCAATTAAGCATCAATGCAAATAGTAGATTTTGCACACAACAGATACTTAAATACTGAAACCCATTTGAATGGCTTGTGTTTAGATAAACTATCTTATTCACTACTTATGACTAATACTGGACATTAACAAGATAAGCTTTCAGTTGACTTATTGCGACAAAAGAATAAACTTAACTGCTTCTTGCTGCCTAAGCAAGCGCACACTTGGGTATTAGTAACCCATTGTTTCTGCTTCTTCTTGTTTGAATTTCCTTAAAAATAAGTCCTCAACTTGCTTTTTATTATGATTATCCCATGCTTTAAAAATGGGAAAATCATATAAGGTTATTTTGTTTCTTAAACTTAGAGCTAAAGGAAGAACACAAATCAAACATCTAAAGTGATCACCTTTCTTTAGACCCCCCAAAATAATAGAAAATAACAAATGATATTTATGGAGCATCTAGAAGGAATGCCCAAGATTATGTTTCAGGAACTCTTATTTCCTCTTTTCTGTCTCTCAAGGGGGCTGGAGTACAATGGCAGACATTTACCAGAAGCACTGGGATTTGTTCTCCATGGCGCTGGCCATGGACAATGTAGACATGATCCTCAAAATGGGGAAATATCAAAAAAAGGCAGGTGATTTCTCTGAAGGATATTAAGGACTATGCATCTGTCACAATGAATGGTCATTTATAGTTCCCATGAGAAAGGCACTCTCTGCATCACACAGTGAATATCTCAGCCAGGCATGGTGTCTATGAGGGTAAAAAACCTGAAGTCACTATTGTGAGTAGACTTCGGTCAGCCAGGAAAGGGAGAAGGGAAGTAACTGAAATTGGAGATTAGGAAGTAACAAAAGAAGAGAAATGAAAAGCAGGCTTCTGGAACTTTTTGATCATTCTTCAACACAGCAGGATCCACAATTATAAAGGGAAGCAAATCTTGTGGAAATGTGAGGGGGACACGTCCGTACTCCACACTGAGTAATTTCCCGTGCAACAACAACAAAAAAAGTGAAGGTTTATTTTACTATGAAATAATGCACTCCACTTGGCTGACTTGCCAGAAAAGCCATAGGAAAACGACCGAAACTAGATTTGTTCTGGGAGTAAGATATTGCGGAAGTTTTCTAAGCAGAAAAGGGGGTCTGGGTCCTAGTGCCTCTTTAAAGACCATCTTCCACTGGGATAAAGAGGGTCTGTCTAGCAATCTTGGAACAAATAGCTAATCTACCCTCAAAACCATCACCCTCAAAGAACTATTTGAATCCAAACTGAGGTTAAACACATTTGTGAACAGGACTCAAGAAATGAGTCACAGGGAAGATACACATTGATTCTACATGATGGAGCTTCAGGAGCCACACAGAGGGATCCTACACCTTCAACGTATTTTCTTTAAGCTGGACTCTTTAAGAGAAATCCTATGTGTTTTCTGTTGAAGGTTCAAGACAGCAATGCCTGGGAGGCAAACACAGGGACCAGACCTTCTTTCAATTAGTTAACAAGATTGTCTTCTGACATGAAAGCTAGCTGAGTGTAACCTCATGAGAAAATATGATCCAAGAAAGAGGAAAACGGCATGGTCAAAGCAGAAAGGGAATTGAACAAAAGGTTTGTTTTATGCAAGTGCATTGTCTGGGTTGGAAATAAAATGAAACTTCCTAAATGCAAAGATACCATGCCGGGGTCAAGCCAGTGACCTTGGCCTCATTAGCACGGTGCTCTTACCAGCTGAGTGGACTGGCTTCCTGCAAAGAAATAGGAAATTAAATTCATGGGTACATTCCTTTCTTTAGCATTAATAAAAGTCTGTGCAGGTTGGAAAGAGAGGGATTCTAGCATCTCCACTCTGTGACCTTGGACATGTGCCCTAATCATCTCTAGTTCTTTTTCAATATCATTTTTAACTGGGACATAAGAGTGGACTTAGAGGAAAAAAAAGGAGTAGGACCTAAAACTATACCTTAGCAGAAAACAGTATACAAATTTAGAGACTACAATCATTATTTTAACTGGTATCACCTGTGATTCACTCACTTGGTAGCCTTTTCTAAAATCTTTCTGTAAAGCTGACAATATTCCCAAATTCCTAAAACTCAAAGGAAGGAAAACAAATTGGTTAGCAAATTTCCTACTTAAAAATATTGAAGGGAAAATTGCACAAAGGGATGGTTTGAGTTTGTTTTCTTCTTCAGTTGTGTTGCAAATAGTTCTCCCAATGAAACCTTGGAATTTCCTCCAGTCTGTTCCCCATTACCTCTGTGGGAAAATTGTGAAAAATCAATCTGTTTTCTGCATAACCATATTACATCCCATTATTTGAGGAATGTCAAATGCAAACCCCAACGACCGACAATATCAATCTTTTCCCTCTTTTTTCCAAGTTTAATTTCAGCAGTAGTTATGAAAAAAAAGGAAAGTACATGCAGAATATCATTATACCCCAGGCAATTGCAGATTTTAATAAGAATTTATATAAAACAGGAGGGTAAATTCTCTTTAGAGTTGACTCTATCCTTGACATTGGGAGTCACACAAGGGTCCTGTAACTATGATGTTTTGGAAGTCAGTGAAGAATGCTGGCTGTGGTGAGCAGGGCACCACACCTCCCCCCAATGGATAATACAAATTTAGATAATGCTAGGCCAAGGTTGGAATTTTTGGAAGGAAAAATATTCCATAGAATGTGCTGTCTTGTTTAGGTGACATTTAACATTGTATCATAAAAGTCAGTGTTTAGGGGTCAATGAAGTCTTATCATTTAATTTCTCTTCATTCTTAGAGCAAAAGTCAGGATTTTCTTTGAGTTTAACCATAAATGCCTATTGCTTTCTAGTATGATCCTATGGATGTGTAATAGTGACTTCTATATTAAAGAACCCTTTACTACCACAATGAGCACTTTTGTGACAAATTCTTAGAAGAAAACCATTTCATGAAATTGAACTTGGTTAATTTTTACATAACCATTGATTGAATATATTTTACTTATGTATATTTTTAGTTAACATGAGTTAACTAATTTTACCAATTTAGTTTAAATGTACTTTTTTCTAAAAAATTAAAATACTGAACATATAACACTATTTAGAAACATGGGGCAAGAAGAAAAGAAAAAGAATCTTTTCTTTCAACCTGAGTAATCTATCACATGACTTTTCCCCTTGAAGTTACTCTTTATGCCTCATCATTTTTTTCCTCAGTAGCTCTCATCCTTTTCTCCGGGGAACCAATAAAGAAAGACTGGGGGCTTAACTATCTTTTCAATGTCAAAGCCCCTCATTGTCCAGACAATTAATATTTGAAACCAGTTTGCAGTCTATATTCTTTTCTCATGGTCTTGAGGGAAGAAGGCTAGTATTTCCAGAGTGAAGAAAGGAACTGCCCCTGGCATCCAGACTACAGAGGGACAGTTACCAAAGGGGGAAAGGGGGAGGGCAAGAGTAGAGGGGCCATGGGGTGGGTGGTGGATGGTAACTGGATATTTCATGGCTGCTCTGTGACAGACAGTTGCTGAGGTGAGAAACTCTCCACCTGGAATCTATACAGTGTTATAAACTAACAGTACCTCAGGAAAAACAAAGAAAGATGAAAAGTAATTGGTATTTGAGTTTTTAGAGTTTTTAGCAGTCTCCGTTAAGTCCTGGCGCTGCTTCCTAGTGTATTAAGAACAACTATACTGACGTTCCTATGTGATAATACCTATGGCTATTTTCTTCTCAGTGGAGGTCATTATACAACTGCTAATGATGAGGAATTCACACAGCACAGAAGCAGGTCTGAATAGTCCTTATGCACTTGGATAAGTCACTGAACCTCTCTGATGACATCTCCGCATTCATAAGATAGAAGTGACAGAGTCTCACTGGGAGCATTAAAAGACATCATGTTTTATAAGAATTGGGTGCTCTGCCACATGGGAGAGTTCAGTAAATAGTAGATGAGAATAGTTCTAAATTCTCACCCTAAGTGATCTAGGATGCTCCTGAGGAGGCTCCTTTGATTTCTTTCTACTAACGTTCTCAATTCCAGAGTCAGAAGAGGGACCTGTGATTCAAAATCACTCAGAGTAGAACACAAAACTTACTATCCTTCATCAACCATCTCACATCCTTTAGTTACAATAAAAATCATTAAAAGCAAGAACCTCAACTAGAGGGCTATTCAACACTTAGTTCTATGCAAAATAAAATTTCCTATCCTATTGACATTAAATGAGAAAAACAATGCCTTTCTGAGCTCATGGCTTTCCATTAAAGATAATTTTTGCAAATAAATTTTTCTTTCAGGCCCATGCTGGCCAAGTATCCTGAAGAAGTCTTCCACAGAATGGGCTTTAGATTGAAAGAAAATTGTGTTCTTTTTTGCCCTTTCATTCCTACCCTATCCCACAATCTGAAGAAGAATAGAGACCTTTCCAGCTGTGGCAGGACAGTGGTTTTGGTGGTTGGTGAGTGGAATCATAGACCTGTTGTAAAACTCCATCATCATACAGCTGGGGAGGGATCACCCATACCCTTGAAGCACACAGGCTTTCTAAATCATCTTTCCACTGGCCTTAGACCTGGGCACAAAGGAACTTTTCTTCACCTAGTCTAAGGGAGTCACTGTTCTGGAGTTTGAGTGTTGGATCAGATTAACCAGCAGAATCCCCAGGTGCCAAACAGTGCACAAGTATAATGAATAGGCAACAGGAAAAAGTTTGATTCTCTATTTCTATAAACACCATTTCTGTTTGGCATCTCCTTTTGCCAATTACACTAAGTATTAACTTCTTTACAGAGATATAACCACGGAGTATATCCACAAAATGATCCACGCAGGACTGTGGATGTGTGTTCCCGGTTCCATGCTTCTCCATAATTTTAAGTCTTTCACTCCTTCACCTCCTTGCTGTTTCATTTTAATTTCCTATGCAGCACTACCCCTTCCCTCTTTTCCTCCTACTTCTCTCTCCTTACCTTCTTTTTCTAGATCATGTAGAACTAAAACAAAAGAAAAACACATTTGCTTCTATTTCTAAGGAGGAAGGAGACTAGCCTCAAGACAGGGAGACTCCCTTACAGCCAAGATGACTGACAAATTCTTGTGGCTTTCTCCAAAAGTCAGACCAAAATCTAACCAGCAGCCAGGCTTAGTCCTGGCAGCCTTGCTTTGCCTGGAAATGAGCGCAATCATATCCTAATAGCTATTTGGATAATTGTTCATGTGAGTGATCTGCCAACCAACGTTGGAAACCAGTCCTTATTACAAATATAGCTTGCAGTCTAATCTGGAATATATTAAAATGTTATTTCTGTAGCTGCCTATTTCCAAACTGAAATAATAACTAAACCATTTATCACATTTGTTTTTAAGGAGAAGAACTTTTAAAGTACAATGGTAATATGGCAATGTGTGAATGTATAGTTACCTGTATAATATTCTAAATTAAAAATATATATTGTCTAGACATAAGTTTTTCTCATAAGTCCTATCTTCTGAATCATAAAGTAGGATTCTATTCTAGGTCTCGATGCATGATCACTATAAATGATTGCTTTTAAAAGTTATCAATAATTCATTTTAATCTCTGATATTGGAAGTAAAATGAAAGATCACAAAGACCGAAGACACTTGAGAATAGAAATCCATTGTGCCAAATAATGAGAAGGATAAACTGGTTACTTTGCAAAATTGTGCAACTGAAAGACAATCATAAGTAAAATTCCAAAATATTAAATTTAGTACCTCATTTTGAGGTAAAAGACTGTGAGTTTAACTGCTGCAGTGGGACTCTTTGGTTGTTCCCAAAAAGCTGGCGAAGGAATGGAAAGCTTTTGGCTATAGTGCTGTAAAAGGGGCTGAATAGGGGCTTTGGATTCAACCCAGCTTGGGTTTCAATAGTAACTTACTTCTTAGAAGTTGGGAATCCTAGATAACTCTTACTCTTTTTCTAAGTCTTCATGTTCTCTTCATTGAAATGGAAATGGAACCATTTCACAATATTTTTATGTGATGATAGAAAATGGTGAAGGTCAAGTGTGGGGTTCAAACTACAGTCTGACCTGGTGAGAAACCTGGTGCCCTGTAGAGAGAACCCTGTGGTATTTCCAGGGTAGCCTGGTGTCATGCCCTCTGGTTTCCTACTTGGTGTTGAAGTGGTGTATCCTTGGATAAGCTACCCAACTCCATGTGACTCAGTTTCTTCATGTGTCAAAAGGAGACGACAACATTACACATTTCAAAGAGTTACTGTTAGGATCTATTGAGTTTAGAGTACAAATATTTTTAAAACAGGTCTTGGCAGAATGAATGTTCAAAAAAAAAAAAAAAACCAAGATATTAGTACTGCTATTGCTGTTCTTGTTATTAATCTATTTGGTGTGGAAAAAATGAGGTCTCAAATGCTGTCTTCATCTCCTTATTCAGCCTTCTTTCTTCATCTTTTTTTCTACTTTCCTTTCATCTTACTCCCTCTGTTTCTTCCTAAGAATTAGGAATATATACTCATTTGTAGAGGGTAAGGAAATTCTAGTTTTCTGTGGATCTGCTATGTGTCAAGTGGGAATAGGGCATAGGAAGTGCTTATGAGTAGTGCTGCTTCTACAAAAGTTGATTTCTTTTTCAAAAGATATTTAAATATGTCTCCACTTACCACTGTAAATCAGTTTCATAAATTGAAGTATGTAATATGATCTCCCATTGAAAGATGAAGAAACTGAGTCATGGGGGGGGGGCTGGATTGTTTGTCCATTATTTAGTAGCCGTTGAATGTGCTAGAGACTGTAAGCACAATGATAATGAAATGGCAACAATGGTCATCTGCATTCAGAAGGGAAAATACTACAGGAAAGTAACCAATAGATGTTAAGAGAGGGGTTGGTTATCGCTCTCTGCTTGTTAATATAATCAGAAAGTCAGGTACTTGGGATTACTGTCATTGTAAAATAATTCACATGTGTATTGAAAATATTTTTACCTACAAAGCCCAGATGATTTTCTACTTTCTTTCTCTTATGTTTTATGTTACCTCTAAGTTTTTCCATAGCAAGGTACAGAGAAAGAAACTGAACTGGTGTTCCAGATTCAGTCAATGATCCCAATATCAGTCAATTAGCCTAATGCACATTTTCAATATTCTGAAGTCTTAATCCTAGAGTTTCTGCTTTAAATGTCAATTTCTTTCACAATCCAATCCTTCTTTTTAGGAGAATGTTGAGGAAATGCCCTTCTTTTTAGCCTTTATTTATATTTGATACACCCCATATCCATTTGTAGATAAGTTCATTGGTAGTTTCCTGTCATTTGTAATATCTGCTTCAAAGTGTGACTGTTTTAGACAGGCTTCATCTTACCTCTCTTTTTCCCAGTAGGGTTCATATCTAAAACACTTTTGGGTCTTCATCCTCCCTACCAAGCCCTAAATCTAGATTTAAAATAATAATCGAAAATGAACACTTGCATTTAACATTGCTTTATAGATAGCTCTCAAAATCTGAATAAAGCAATCAATTGATAACTAAGTAAATAGCATCTTAGAAAAATCAAGGGCCAGGAATTACCTAAAAACACTCCAGGAATGCCAAGACCTCTTAGCATTACACATGTTGGCATTCATACTATGAACGGCGAAGGTTATACACAGATTTTTATTAAGATGAGCTCTTTCAACTTAAGTGTGTTCTGTGTTCTGTGAAAATGCAGTAGTAGCCATATTTCAACTCCCCACCTTCACACCTCCCACTGGTGTCAACCTTCTTTCTCTATGATATATTTCTTTTTTTATTGTTTGTCTGGAGCCATGCCAAACCCTAGGATCAAACTCCCAATCTCCCCAAACCTTTGGGTGACAGGACAGAAATCAGACTCGGTAGAAAGGCCAGTACTTATAATGCTGGAAAGGAAATGGCTCACTTGTCACCATGGAAACATACCTATTTTCCAATTGCTTCTGAATAAAGGAAAGTTGTGTTCTTAATTCACAGATCTCAAATTCAAGAAAATCTAGTAGTTTTGCTTGAAAAATGTCTTGCCTGAGTTATTGAGGACCAGTGTATTGAGTAATCCTTAAAAATACAAGACTTGGTGTTGCATTAGTGTAGGTGTAGAGAGATATAGGGTGGGGGGACGGATGATAGTTAATATTTTATTTATTGTTTATGTCTCCAGCCCACCTTCTAATGACATAATTCAATAATAGTACTCTCTACATGGTGTTGGCAAAATAGCCAGACAACACTCTCTTCTTAATACTATGAAATTATTGAATAGAATGGCTTCAGTATTTTGCTAACTTAAAAAAAGTAGAAAATGAATCAAATAGAACAATACGTACTGGTAAAAGAATATGCAGTGTTATTTAACCAAATATACAACCAAATAAAAGAATTTTTGTTTCAGCAATCATGCTTAAATCCTCAACAAAGGTTTTTGAAGGATGACATTTAAATTAAATGAATATATATTCCCTACTGTTGAGTCTGGAAGAAAGCTGACAATGATGTCATGGAGTTTGACGGTGTGCATCACAATCAGCTTTGGATCTTTTAGAAAATATAGACCCTGGGGTCTCACTCAAGACATAGTAAATCATCACCTCTACGGGTTCCTGGAAACTACAGACTGCATAGTATAGTATTGTACTATATGTAGGATAGTATTTATGACAACAAGCTGATAGGGCAGTTACTTCTTAGTTGTGGGTCTTGAGCAATTAACCCCTTGGTGCCTGATTTTCTCTTCTGCAAAAGGATAGTAAAGATAATAAGAGTGAAAACATTTAGATTAGTGTTGAGTATGGAAAATTCTTCTCATGTATCAGTTGTATTTTTCATCTCTACTTACTAAGCATATGTTCCAAAATCTTGCAGGGGAGTCCAAAGTATAAGAAGGTTTGAGAACTTGGATCTACACCTGTACAGTCCAGTCTGAAAACCACTAGTTGGTTATTGAATACTTCAAAAACATTTGAATATATTTGAATAAAATTTTAAATTCTATATAATTTTACTTATGTCAAACTTAAATTTAAATACTTGATTCAGTTGCTGAAGTAAATTTTAAGTATACATATATAATTTTCAACAACAGGCTCTGTAAAATGTAATACAAGGCATAAAATTTCCAAAGAAATCTCAATGTATAAATTAAACATAAATGTAAAATACACACTACATTTTAATGGCTTAGCAAAAGCAAGAGAAAAATGTCTCAATAATATTTACATTATTTACATGATGAAATGATATTTTGGACAAAGTACACTACATTGCTAAATTCACTTGTTTCTTTTTGCATGTTTAACACACTTGCTAGAACATATGGCAGCCACATATGTGACTTGTCTTTTCTTTCTTTCAGTCAGTGTTGACCAGAGGTTGCCACCACCTACTGATTTGATGTATAAATTTAATTTGATTATCAGTTTTTCTCAATTGAAAAATATGAGTCAGTCAATAGATCCAAGGAATAACAGTCTCCAAAAATAGTTTCCAAAACGTAAGAGAAAGATATGTAAATTAATAATAAAACCATGTGTCAATCTGTGTGTGTGTTAGTGTGCATGTGTGTATGGTCTATGGTGTAGTATCTCAGTGCGCTACAGAAGTTTTCACCAAGAAGGGCATCAAGGTATTTTAGTGTGACAGGTACATCGTGTGGTAAATGACATACAGAACACTCAAGAGTGGAGTTTTTATAGCCATTTGAGCCAAACTTCCTTTCTGAAAGCACGTAATTTTACAACAATAACAAAACCAACTTGCTTATTAACAGGACTTTCTCTTTTCTGAAAGATTCCATTCCATTTTCTGTCCTCCTTTATTGTACTTTATCTCCAAGCCATGGGAAGTTGTGGATTCCATCACCTCAAGAACTGCCCAGGCCTCCTCAGGAGGAGTCAGAGATTCTGAACATCTGTAGTTGCAAGGCTGACATTGACTGAGCGCTTAGGTCAAGACTGAGCTCTAAAGTCAACCCTCTCTGTCACTCTGATCCTGTGGCTTTCAGGAGATGATGTGATTTTTCTGTGTCTCAATGCCCTGCCTTCTGAATGGAAATAATGATAATACTATTTATCTCCTTGAGGTCCTGTGATTAAATAGTATAGTGAGCATAAAATGCTATCAATACTGTCTGGTACAGACCAGACACATTAGCTATTACATTTTATAATTCTTTTTGGGACAATGTTTTGTACATTTTTACTAAAAAGAATGCAAAATGAGTAAAAAAAGGAAAGAGACTGACAAAAAGAATGTGTTGAGGGCCTTCCTGGTGGTGCAGCGGGTTGAGTGCTACACTGAGAAGAATACGCCGCACAGCAGCGCAAGTTCAATCCCTGCCAGGGAAGGAACCCACATGGCATAGCAGACCTCTCCTGCCTTACACACTGCTCCCCTTAGCAGTGTATTTTAGTCTATCTGCCTGTTCTGCTCCCCACTCTGACTCTGGTGCTTCTTCTCTTGCACTGCGATTCTGGCCCTGTACCTCAGCTCTAATATGCATGAATAAATAAATCTGTAAAAAAAAAAAAAAAGTGTTGACCCTGCTCTCCCAGTACACAGAAGTGGAGACTGTAGATCTGCTAATCCTAAATGCCCTGTTCAGCTGCCATGTTTGTTACTACCATTTGCATTCCTGTACTAGGTCAAACTGTTTGTCAATCAGTTATAGGAGCCCAACCCTGCAAGTTGCCTTTCAGATCTATCAAGAGCAGAAATCTTGATCACCCAGGGAAGGGTATGCATCTGAGGTAAAACCAAAAATGCCCAGGGGGGTTCGTTGACCAATGCACAAACTTTAATCCCATCTTCTAAGTCATGAGGTATGACCAGAAATCCAGGGGGCTATTGATAAGATTGAAAACTTTGTCTGGGGAACTAGGGCTTGATCTCAATCTCAATACTAAGTCATTAAGCAGATGAGAAATGCCTGGGGGGGAGACTCATGACCCCCTGAGACTACAGATGACAGAATGCATTTTCTAGTTTCCCTCCTCCCTTTACCCTTTGTCCTCCTTTCCCACACAACTGATGCTGCATGAGTATTCTAAGAACAAAAAGGTGAGGATCTTGCTCTCTCAGCAACGTGCTGCATTGTGCAACCTGTTTCAAGGCTCCCTTTTGTCTGTGCAGTGTTCTCAACACAACAGGAAAGTAAAAACCAAACAGCAGAACATCGTCACAGAGAAACGTATAGACCTGTGCAAAATAAACATAGGATTTTATTTTATTATATTTCTGTAAAGACCTTTCTATTTGGAAACAATTTTAAATTTAAAAGAAATTACAAAAATATAACCAATACAATGAATATCAGTATGCCTTTTACCCATCATCATTGTTAAATGTTTAGCCCATTTGCTTTGTATGTATTGTATGTATGTATGTATGTATGTATGTATGTATTGAAACAACACGTGTCATCTTTTTAAAAATTATTTGCCAGTAACTTACATATCTATATCACTTTCACAACTCCAGATGTGTGCACATATTTTGATATAAGTTGTAGCCAACAATAACAAGAGGAGCACATATACCTTTAAAGAGTCAATGCATAAGTGTATAAAGACTCCACTTACAAATAGAAGCTTAAGTACAAGTTCTCAGAGGTTCTGTTTTTTTTTTTTTTTTTAAGATTTATTTTTTTATGCATACAAGAGCTGGGGTATAGGCCAGAGTCGCAGGAGGTGAGAGGATTCACCAGATAGAGTGGGGAGCAAAACAGGCAGACTGACTGAAACACACTGCTGAGGGCAGCAGTGGGGCGAGGCAGGAGAGGTCTGCTGTGCCATGTGGGTCCCTTCCCTGGCTGGCAGCAGGGATTGAACTCCTGTGGCCATAGCTGACGTTTGCTCCACAGTGCGTTGCTTAACCCACTGTGCCACCAGGGAGGCCCAGAGGTTCTGTTGTTAATGACCTAGCTCCCCTGGCAGCTTTGGTTCAGCAGGAGGGAGCTATAGTTTTGAGCTTCCCAGCTTCCTTTGGTAGATAGTGCTTCTCTGATACATCTAATGTTCACAGTTTGCAGTGGCTAATGTAAGCTTTATTTTTTGACCTTGATGAAACTTGCATCATGAACTCTTTTTTTTTTAAGATTTATTTATTTATGCATACAATTGGGGTACAGGCCAGAGTCCAGGGAGGTGAGCAGAGTGGGGAGCAGAACAGGCAGACTGACTGAAACACACTGCTGAGGGGAGCAGCAGGCACAGCAGGAGAGGTCCGCTATGCCATGTGGGTCCCCTCCCCGGCCGGCAGCAGGGATCGAACTCTTGCTGCAGTGGCTGCGGTTTGCTTCATAGTGCGTTGCTTAACCCACTGCGCCACCAGGGAGCCCCGTATCATGAACTCTTAACTGTTTGTAATTCATGACAAAACTAAGACTTTTCTACTTAGCAGGGTATAAACCTAAATAGGATGGAAGTCTGCTCCAATATTTTCTTCCTCTCTCAATGAGCCAGGCACTGGTGATAATAGGATGTGGCATGCAATCATTTAGGGAAATCATTGTTTTAGATTAAACATGCAGTTTTGGGGGGAATAGTAACCATTTGACCAATATAAACCAAAGCAAATTAAGTTAAGGATGCCCCCAAATACTTTCCTGAATTATCTTGTCCTTGGGTGGTGGGTGGTGACATCTTGAAACTGTTTTCTAAACTAATGTTAATAAAATAAAGGAGTTAGGGGGAAGAAGAGATTTGAGGTTTTAGTAATGAAGTTAATGCAGTATATATGGATATTGGTCTATAAATGATGTATGACTAAAGCTGGAATAATGTTCTAATGCAATATTACTTTAATAAAATATCTCAAAAAATTAAAATAAAGTACCCATAGCATCCAATTGACCTAAGCACAAACCCTGTCAGACCCTGAGAAACCTCCATGTCTCCACCCACATAGCGCAGGCTTTGTTCTTGTTATTCACCCACAATCTCATTGTGTTACTTAATCTGAGATGCTGTTAACTCCATCTGGTCAATCTTGGTATCAAGACATTCCAATCTATTTTAATATATGAACAATTACCAAATGACACTAGGTAAAGACTTTGTAAAGTCATTTTCATCAATTACTTTTTTAAAAAAGATTTATTTGTATCTATTTATGCATACAAGAACTGGGGTGTAGGCCAGAGGCAAGGAAGGTGAGAGGATTCACCAGGGACAGAATGAGGAGCAGAACAGGCAGATTGACTGAAACACACTGCTGAAGGGAGCAGGGGCGAGACAGGAGAGGTCTGCTGCTCCATACGGGTCAACTCCCTGGTTGCAAGTTGGTTAAGTTGGGCTAACTCATGCCACAGTGGCTGATGATAGCTTGAAAATGCTGAGCATTAACCCCTGCGCTACCACGGAGGCCTTATTTTTTTAATTGAGTTAACATTGGCCTACAACACTGGATATGATTCAGGGGTATAAGAATACACCCCTTCAGTGTAAGGTGCAAAGCTATGAAAAAGTACTCATCATCACTCATCATCAGAGAAATGTAAATCAAAACTACAGTGAGATACCACCTTACTTCTGTGAGAATGGCCCATGTTAAAAAGACCAGAAACAACAACTTCTGGTGAGGATGTGGAGTAAAAGGCATACTTTACATTATTGGTGGGAATGTAGACGTGTGCAGGCCCTATAGAAAAAAGGACAGAGCTTTCTCAAAATATCAAAAATAGATTCTATTCTTAGGTGGAATCTTCTTTACCCAAGAACGTAAAAACATTCATTGAAATAAAGCACTCATATGTTTATTTCAGCACTATTTATCAAGGTCAAGATTTAAAATGTTTTTGAATTTGAATTTTCTGAGATAAGCATTGAAACACATGGAATGTCCATGCTTGTCAGTGGACACACACAAATCGAGAGAAAAATGACAATACAAAAAAGGCAAAGCACCATATTTTGTATTCGTCAAAGTCCAGGCTAGGCAAACTCTGACCCAGGGTGCATAGCAGTGTTTCACCTATTTTGTAAGGTCCACAAACTAAGACCAGCTTCTATACCTTTAAGGGTCACATTTTACATAGTCACTGAAGCACCAATGTAGTCTTTAGATTTTGCCTTTTTACAAAAAAAATAATAATTTTACTCTAGTCTTAACCTATATAAAAATTCCTTTTCTTACTGTTGTCTCAATTCTACTGTTTGGTTATTTTGTCATAGACTTTAGTTTTAAGAAGAATCGCAGTGGTATTCCATGTATAAACTGTATTTTTCAAAAGTTTTGAGTGACAAAAGTATAGTTAATTTGAAAGGGACTGGATTATGCATTATATGAAAATGCTGTAGTATTCAAACCTCTGATTTAGAAGAAAAATCTGAATATGAATCCTTAAGCATCCAGGAAGAAAGTACATTTTATGTTATCTTACTATATAAAGCAATCTGGTACTAGTGCCCACAGCAGTGGTATTTAATGAAGTTTTCTTATTAATTTCTCTACATTCTTTTTATATAATATGCACACATGTCTGGTTTGCATTTCAGTTGTAGCATACTTGATGAGTTTTATTCTTTTAATATTTTTTGGCAGTGGAAACAATAGCTTTAAAATGGTTTCTACAGGGTGAATGGTCTCTGGCTTCATGATATAGGTGTTTGAAAGCTTTTAATGCAACAATGAAGCAAGACCAAAGACCCAATAACAAACAGCTGAGTGGATCAATAACCTCTGTGTTTTCAGTCCATGCTTATTTAAAGTGGTGGATGGAAAAAAAGGCTCTCTATTTATATCTGGAACTTAATGAAGTGAAATTATCACAGCCGACAGGCGCTGGTGTTGTAATTCAGAGACAGGGCTTGGCTTAGAGGGATATGCAGGCTGTTTTTATTCCAATTTTTAATTTTTTTTTTTAGTGAAACTTAATCCCCTAATCAGTTCCAATTTACATATTTGCTGGTCTTTTTTCCAGCTCAGTTCTTAAAGGAGTGGTATTAGACGCATGGAACAATTATTTGATTAAATAATTATTCATCGCAAAGTGCTCAGTTCTACTCTGGGCAAGTGGGTCTGTGGCCAAAATGCAGATAAACTTATAAGCACAGAGCTGAGAACGTCTGTGGCCGTTCAAGGCTTCTTCATGTGCATGCACAGACGTGTGCACACATCTAGGGCTGTACATGTGATATTAACTTGATCCACCCTGTAAAGCTTTGTTCACACTGGCTCTCCTTTCCAGTCTTAGGGGATTAATATTCTGCTAAATGAAGTGTTATAAAATTTGAATTTTATTTTGGGACTAACTGCAATACCAAATGCTGATCCTTGGTAGAACTGTGCACTAGCAGCAAATATCTTTTTTTCCCTTGCATGAATAAACATGGGAGTGAAATCATCTCTCTTGTGTGAATCATCAAGCATTTAAATGTACAAGTTTCTATTGAATGTCATTTTACATTGAGAATTTCTAGATCTGCAAACTTCTTTTCCAGAGTTATTTCCTTCACCTTATTCAGAGAAGGTAGTTTTAATTGTGGGAATACTTTAAGTAGAAAGTGAAAATTATGCAATAATTAAATTTGAACCTGTCATTTTCATCATATTCTATGAAGAGTCTATTATTTTGAAACTCTGAGAATTGCTATGAATCTCAAATACATTCATTTCAGAACAATCTGAAAATTTTAAATGTTATTCTGAAGAATGCATTTCCTAGTTGGACTACAAACTTATGTTACCAGTAACCTAAAGAGCTGAAGAGCTAACAGTTTAGTTACCAGGTGGTAGTATTATTCAAATGTCAAAACATATTTTAGATTTTCAGTCTTGTACTTGTTGCCCTTATAAATATTTATTGAGCATCTGTTAAATACAGGGAGTGTACGAAATTCTCAGGTAAGCAAAATAGGAAAATCAATCAAATATGAGCACAACCTTCAAAATAATGCACACTGATAGAAAAAGCACAGACGGAAATCTGATGATACTTGATCCTGGGTTTTTAACAATTTCGTTGGGAAAAAGTTGTTTTTAACAATAAAGTATCCAGCTAAAAATTATTCTTTATGTGATCATTCTTTATAGATTAGGTTGTATAGGCACAGACCGAAGATGTCTACACCAGTTAGTGGGGTCTGTGTTAACTTAGGGGAGAGAGTAGAAAGCTGGAGAAACAACAACAAAAGCATTGAGAACAAAGAGACAGAAAATGGAATCAATATGTCCCACATCACCACATTTTTAAAATGCAGCAGGAGAGAGTAAAAGATGTCAGGTTTGCATTTATAGAAAGTCTGATGTGAAATTCTATGGAAGAGCTTTAGTACCCATCTTGCCTTCAAGAGTCACTTACTTGTCTTTAAGAAAAAGTTTACACAAGAGATTAGGGGTGTATTTTACTTTCCCTTGTCCATCCATGTTAGAAAATAGGAAAGCACATGGGCTAAAAAGTGTAGATTTTGGAATCAGATCAATCTAAGGTTTATCCAGTGCCATTATTTCTCATCCTGAAATTTCTTATTTAAAAGACAAAGGGAAATTACAACATTAATCATATTATGTATGGATGATATGAGAAGAAAAATGTAAAATTGCTCCACACAATGTCTAAAATATAGTAGGTACTCAAGACAATAATTGTTCATGATTACCATTTTAGTTGCATAGGCTAAGGGCGATCAAATCAAGACCCTTAAATAGCACATCCCATAAAGATATTCAGAAATGATCCATCCTTGGACTCATAGGAAAACTCTTAAGTAAAAAGGGTTAATTTCTGAATAGCTTTTCCTACAAATTTCTATAAAAAACTTTCAAACATTTGATGTGAATTATATACTATTTTCTAAATTGTTTTCCCTGGATGCTAATTTAATTAAAACCAAAAAGTATTTCTTGATCATTTGCTATATGCCCAGAAGCATGGCAAGCACCCTGGGAGATAGAAAAATAATTTTATAAACTCTCTTTGTGGTTAGGAATATAATAGTTCAGTAGAAAGATAAAAAAGTATGCCCGTGAAACAAGGAAGAAATGTTAAAGTAAAATATAAGCAAGCAATTGGAGTTCTGCTTCAAACTATATAGAGTTGCTCCAAGAATTCAGAACAGCAGGAACAGTAGAACAGCTTGGGCCAATAAGCCAAGTCTTTGGTTGGTGAAGCTGGGACTGATTTCTGTAGGAAGGATGGACTTATTCCTGAAATAAGGATGAATCTGTGCTTAATGGAAAAATAGATAAAGCAATTTGTAATTTGGAGAAAATACTGAGTATAGGAATGAGGACAATATACAGAAAGTATGAAGATGTACTTGATAGTGGGAAGAAAGCTGTGTTGGAGTTCACCAAGATGCTAAGTGGATGATGAGAGCCAGTTTTCTTATTGTTAGAGAGGAAGGTTACAGACAACCAAGGTGGGGAAGGTTACAATGATTTGTGAGGTCATAGAGTTGAAACGTCCATATGAACTCATTTTTAGCATAATGTAAATACAGAGGGATGGATACAGAAACAATCATACACATATGTCTATGGATAAATTGGAATACAAACAAAGAGAGATAGGAGCCAATATAGTAAGCTCTCCATAGCCAAAGCTCCAAATTGGAGCAAAAAAAACAACAACAAAAAAATGAGTAGTAAAGTATCAGATTTTAACCCAAAACATAAAGTAAATATTCACAATTTCATAGTGACATCAATCAATCAATCAATCATTGTGGGAGAACAGATGAATCTCCGTTACAGAAGAATTTAAAATAAATCACATAGACACTTCAGCCTTAAGAAGATTAACATGTACCATTAAAGGCGGACTACACAAAGGCTGACCTTCCAGAGTACAGTATGGAAACAGAGGAGGAGTAACATTTATTGAACAAACTTGGTAAACTCCACTTGAGCCAAGTAATCACGATTAAAACCAACATTCATAATTGATGTTCACAGAATGTACCCTTGACATGATGCAATGAAATTGTTACTTTATCTCTGTGGTCTTCCTTCCCCAAAGCTCCCCCAGCATGAAAGGGAATCCTACAAAATATCTGACCAATACTTCTCAAAACCATAAAGGTCATCATATACAAGGAAAGTTTGAGAAACTTGCTACCAAGAGTGGTCTAGGGAGACATGATTACATGTAATGTGATATTCTGAGTGGGATCCTGGTAATAAAAAAAAAAAAATGAATCAAAGCCAAGCAAAAAGCAAAATACTATGGAATTCTGAATAAAATGTGAATGTTAGTTCATAATAATGTACTTCCATTGGTTCATTAGTTGTAGCAGAGATTCCACATGAAGGTAAGATAGTAATATTTGTATGGAAAATCTCATATAAAGATATGTATGGTACTTTCGGTTCTATCTTGCCAATTTTCTTTTTTTAAATAAATGTAAAGATGTTCTAAGATATAAATACTTGAAAAAATATAGTGAATGTAGGAAAGGTTGGCAGTGAAGTAGGAAGAAAACTAAGGTTAAGTACTGTCAGTAAAGAAAGTGGTTTGAGAAGGTATGATTGTATTTGTCAAATTCTTCTGAGGCAGTAGCTAAAATGAGAAATATGGGTCACTCCCTGGATTACCCAAGAAGGGCTTATTTTTCAGGATGCTTTCAACTAAAAAAGGCAAATTACTGCCTTTGATTCTTTCCAAGTCCAAAGAATATTAGGGTGGATTGTTCTGGAATTGTTTTAGAACCAGGGAAAATCTATGGCATAGATACTCCAAGACCCTCCCATATCCCTCTAGTGTGGTTAGAACCGTGGAGTCACATCCTCCCAGTTCATGACAAAGCAAAAACAAAATCTTCAAGTTGAGGCTTCTCATTCCCATCTTAAAGGATCAGTATCTTGCTAATGGAGCTTGGAATGAACAATTAAATGATAGAAATGGCAGAGAACTAATCATAAAAAGGAGACTTGACAGTTAATGAACAACTGTCAATATATTACACTCAGAGGTGGGTTGGGTATCTGGAAGGCAGTGGAAGGAAAGCATTTCAAATAGGGTGAATAGCCAGTGAGAAGCAATAAAAGTGAGAAAAGGACATTTTCCATGGATTTTTATATTTTTCAAATATAAACCTCTCTGTAAGAATTTCAACACCTTTATTATCTAGCTTTTACAAGCAGTCATAATTTTCTTTTTGTCTAACATAACGCTCTCTTCTAAAATCTGGTCTATCCCTAATAGCTATAAGAAACTATTATTAATCCCATCCCTGTATCTTGGTATCCTGCTTCTCAGTCTTTCTGGCAATGTCTGCAGTGATCGGGCTGTCAAATCAAATGCAAGTTTCCTAGTTAGATGCTGGAAATTTTTTTAAAAAATGTTATTAGTTCAATTTGTATTTCAGATAAATAGTCAATCATTTTGATTTATGATTGCCCACAGAAGTGCGATCAACAAAGTTCTTCTGCTCAAACTGTATTAATTTGCCAGTCATTTACATAACCATAAAATTTGGAGAGTATAACTTCACACCTTACTAAGTGCACATGCTTCACTCACTCTCCACCCAAACTCCAGTGTTCATGTTCTTTCTTCCCTAACTTTTGCTTGCTGCAAAGGGGAGTGATACTGGCATCTAGTGGGTAGAGGGCAGGGATGCAAAATCTGAAAAAGCACTGGACTGACAGCTAGGGTGCCTGCATTGTTTAAGAAAAAGAATGATCTGCTTCCCCAAATCATTAATTCAAGTAGTTGAAATCATGGATTAAAAGGACACAGCTAAATAAATATAACACTTCTGTCTGTTGGGATCAGAGAAAGCTTCCTTCCATGAATACAGTGAAGATGAAGCCAATGAACATGGCATCAGCAAATGCAGAAAACTTCAATCTCTGTGAAGGGAAAGAAGTGCTGACCTTCAGGTCCAGGACTAGGTTGGGGTGGGCAATACTTAGCATCTTGAGCCAGAACTGCACTGCATATTGAGTGTGTGGTTATAAAACTTTGGATTTCCATGCATTGCAAGAAGGGGAATAGAGAATTTGGGGATTTGGTCCATTATATGGCAAAAGTAAAATCATTAGGAAGTTTTAGTTTATATTGGAAAAAAACTGAAGAAGTCCCAGAGGATTTTTCTTTCTGTGGAGTCATGTTGGCAAAGCAAAACAAAATATGGTAGGTAAGCAAACTTGACTGTGATTCCAACTGAAAGGGGTTATTTCCCTTGACAATTCCTCCCTCCAGCACCTCCCAAAACTGAAGCTATGGCCCACAAGTGGCAACCTTACATTTTTTTTGTATTAATATCAGAACCTTGTTAATTCACAATTTTAATCCTTCCTCTTGATCTTGTGGTAAAGTCACAAGAGTCCCATTTTCATTTCAAGCAACCATACTGAAATTTACATGCTGAACCAAACCCAGAAAATGGGATACAAGAACAAACTAGAGAAGTTGAGAACCTATCTTAAATTCTGTGGTTCAGAGTTTGGAACCAAACCCAAATATTTTGGTATAGGGGCTTATTTCTCCTTGGCAAAACATGGCCTTCTGTTTTAAAGGAGTGGGGGGAAGGTTTTAAAAAGCTTATTAAAAAGTCTCGAAATGCTTCTTCAACATCAAATAGCTCCTAGAAAAATATTTTGATGAGTTAAGTGTAAATGAATCAGAAACATATGGGTTACATTTCCTTTAGATTACACATGGGTTTCAAAATTAAGGGGGAAAGTGCTCAGAGCAAAATGCATTTTGGATTTTATTGAACCCAAAATATTTGAGAAATAACTCAAGATACTCGAAGAACCCAAAATCTTGCCAGACTTCCAGTCCCTTGTGAAAAGCAAATTAGATTTTAAAATTCTTTTTTCTTTAGTGATCTATGGTGTTACATGAAATGCGGATGAAAAAGTTCTTTTCTATATAGGGTTTTTATCCTGGATATTTTCACTTACAACTTTGGCAAAAATTGAAGCTCCAACTACACTTTAGGTTGATGAAGTTGGCTGGGTGGCTTACATCCTCCCTGCCTTGCTTAGTGACAAAAACATTTGTCTCATTCACATTTGCAAAGTTAGGGAATTAATCAAAGACCTTCAGATAAGCTTCCAGTAAATTACAACAGAATTTACAATTTGCTTTTTCACAATTAGCTTACACTCATTTATCTAGCATGAACAAAAAAATCTCCCCATTACTTCTCATTTCCCTTATTCTTTGAGAAAGTCTAATTCTAGATTCTATATTTTGAGAATGTAAAATGACCCATGACTGTTTATTAAACTCAGTCTTTTCCTTAGTCCAATGGCAAGACCAAAGTACAAATGAAGGAGGTCTTATATTCCTACTATTTCTAACACCCAATTCCACACAATGCAAAACTAGCAAGAAGCTTCAAGATAATTCCCCTAGACATCAAATTGTTTGGCCCTTTCTAACCCCCTTCTACATAGATCAGAGAGATATAACACTTATTTCTTCTTCCTTCATTGAACAGATCATCTTTTAGTATCTGTTGTAACGGTGTGTCATGGTGGGAATGTGGTATACAAAACGAAATAAGTTATAGCCACACATTTTTAAGGAGCTTCATATAGATACCATACTTTCCAGAACAAGAGTCAGAAAGATGTAGTCTTTTTACTGTGCCAAAGAGGGGACCATCTATATGTGAATAGCTGCCTAAAATTGTAATTACATAGCAGTAGTTGTTTAAATCTACAGGGAAGAAAGTTTATAGAGTTTGCCTAATTTTCTGTCTTACTGGTTTTCCTCCATACTTCCTCTAGCAAACTTTCACATGTAACCCAAGGTGAAATGAAATATCTCTACTTTGAGATTTTCCACTTCCACCAGAGTTGAGTGCAACATTTCTCTGAATTTATACCACATGTTGAACATATATTTCCTTATATCATTTTAAGCACTGTTTTAACATATGTATTGATATTTCAGAGTTGCCAACAAAGCACTATTTTTTTTTTTTTAGGTAAAGGACTACATCTTAGTCTTATTTTTATTTCTAATACACAGCATATCTTCTGGAACATTCCAAATCCTTATATGTTTTTTTAATGAAAGGATAACTGGCTATTATGCTACTGTTAAAAAGGAAAATGGAGAAAGACAAAATCTCAGTATTATAACCATAAGCTTTAAAAATCTTATTTTAAATATACTCATCTATTCTACTCAGAAAAAATGACTCATATTCACTAAATTTGGCTACTAATCACATGTCTGGCACAAGTCAAAACAACACAACTTTATTTTTGGAGTCACTGAGAGATTTACATTCAATCATGTAGTCAGACATTTACAAAGCCTTTCCTCCATACTGGACCATATTTCCCTGAAGGCCTTCCTCACAGTCTGTTGTACAGTTACATTAAGTAGAACACTCAAAATTCAAAAGACTGATTTTATCAAGTGAGAGATGGACCATAGGTTTCCTAGTTTGGTGAAAATGGCCATTGCTTAAATTCTTTACAGTATCAAAAGAGCCACTCTGACAGCTAGTCACATTTTTTCTTTCATTTTTCCTAGACTTTTACATGGCTCTGAGATTATAAGTCGTATTATAAATGACACCATTGCCAATCATCATTGTAAGTGGACAGAGACGTTACAGTCAAACACTACTTAAAAGAGATGTTCTTGAGACTCCCACACCTCTGAAATTAGACAGAAGAGCAACACACTGATTCCAAACCCCAGGTTGCACATGCATAAAAATTAAAAAGATTTTTATTTTAAGGTTTGAAATATACAATCCATACTCCATGGAAATTTGGGCCTCTTCTGAAGGGCAAAGAAAATTTAACAGGATTCAACGTCTAGTCTCATTCTTTAGGTTTCCCCAAATCTTTGGTCTTTCCTGATGTTATTTAAAGGCGCTATTGGTTTATTAGTTTGACAGGAGCCCAGGTAATTACACCGACTTCTAAGTCCTACTGTAAGTTACGTCTGCATCTCCCTGAACGCACACAAAATTTAGTGCCACTGCAGCACTTCTCAAAACAAATAAAAGATTTGTGAACTAGTCACCAAGCATCCGACGCAATTAAGCTGCATTTGTTTCTTTTTTGGCATTCTCATACAATCGAAGCCTTGTAAGAGGGAGGCACTCCCCAGATCAGGCTGTTTTCTTTAGAGGAAAGTGCGCCAAAATTCTCCTCCCCTACGTAACCAAAGTCTCAACTAGCACGAGGGTGACAGTGTATGCATGCGTGCGCGTGCACACACAAACAAACACACTTTTTCCTCTCCACCCAGTCCTCCTCCTTCCACTACTAACACCCTGATATGCACAAAAAGAAAAAAGAAAAAAAAATCCCTAACCCAGAACTCAATAGTACCAGCAGGGGACTAAGAATAAAGCTTGTGAGACCTGAAGTGCCTCTGCCTGCAATCTCCATCCATTACAGTTTCGGTTAGGATAAAACAAACTCAATTCATTTGCAAGCATATTCACTGATGCTGCAGAATAAAACAGAGAAAGTATCGACTATTTGGGGAAAATCAGTTCTTTCTTTTTTAGTGTTTGAGATAAGCCAACAGAGAGCTTACCTTGATGTACCTAGATCTCAGTAGTTCTCATCTGCTGACTTCAAGCTGCCACACTTAAAGAAGAAAAGGCACTTTAACACCAGGTTCATTGGAACTGACAACCATTAACTCTCTGACTAATTTCAGGTCCTGTCCTGGAGGAGGCTGCTGCTCTGAGATTCCCCACGAGGTTCCCCCACCTGGGTGTGGATATGAGACATGAATTTGGTGCCACACAATGGTCTTTGTTGTAAAAAACATTTCTCAGGGAAAAACCAAATAAGGTGTATGTGTTGTCTCAGAGAGGAAATGGCTTCTATCCCAATTCAGATCAGACAAGCCCTTCAACCTCTCTCTGATTCTGTTTCCTTGTCTGCTTCACCCAATATAGATTGGTGAAAACACATACAATTGGCCCTGTGGGAAAATTAAATTTTTTGAGAGCTTTCATTCATACCATACCACCATCTATTGAATATTTGGTGTCATGCACTTCAATAAACATTTTTCATACATTATTCATATAATCCTACATAGTGGGTAATGCCATTCTTAAATTGAGGATGATGAACCTGAGGATTAGCAAGCTTTACCTGGCATCCAGTAAGAATCTGAGTTTTACCTTAAACTTAGTTTTGTCTGATTCCAGTACCTCGCTTTCCTGTTACGCTAGGCTGCTTTTGTCTGCCAAATTCTTTATGATCCAGTGTGTCAGAGTTACAGCTCTTGCTTCATTAATTTATAGGGAGAGAAGGAAAGGGGAGAAATGAACCCTTACCTAATAATTAATGGAAATAATAAAACCTCCCTCCTCTCCCAGAAAGTACTACTTTGAAAGTATGGTAATTTTTACTTCTTACTGTAGTTTTGTAAAGTGAATATCAGAGCATAAAAGAACAACATTTCTTAGCATGACTATTGCAAGTATAATTGGGGGAATGATAAACAGATCATCTATTTTTTCAAAATAATATTGTTAACATGTATTAGGACACAATTGTATAATTGGGGGAATGATAAACAGATCATCTATTTTTTCAAAATAATATTGTTAACATGTATTAGGACACAATTACTCCAGAGACCTTGTACATCTTTTCATGTCCTGCAAACAGAGGCATTGTCTGGTCCTTGTTCTGAAAGAGCTTTAAAGGTGATAGCACACAGAATAACCTTGGGGTATAGTGATAATGCCTTTCTCTGGAAATGGGCAGGAACTGCTATTATCCATGTCTCCCTCTGCAGCCAAAGGCAGGCATTCTTACTGCTCATTATAAAAGACTCAGATTTCCTAAACTCAGAGTGTTTCACCTGTAATAGAGCCCACTGTTTGTTTAGATGTTATCTGACCCTCTTTCATAGAGCCTCGCAGGAATTGGAACTCAGGGAACCAGTGCAAAAACACTGGTACTGAGGTTACTGTTACAACTGGGAATAATGAAGTAGTTTTCATCTCTGACTCTGGAGTCCCAATTCTTTTACTTGCACTAGTGCAGATGAACTTACAAGTTTGCAAATATGGTAGAATCTCAGATCTTCACAGTTCACTGATTAGTCGTTCATCTAACTTAATTTTGTTAGCCTCAAATATCTGTAGCAAAGATTCATAGTAGTAGCCTCAAGTAATGTTAGAGAATCTAGAATTATAATGAGATTAATCATATATTATTAAAAAATTAAGTTCCTGGTATACTTTCATTGAAATGTTTTTGTTTTTGTTTTTTTTTTCACATATTATCCTCCATAGCAAGTATTTAAATATCTTTTTAAAGAAGTAGTCATCTTAGTGAAGCTTGGTGGTAGTTTTAGAAGTACACCGTGCTTTCTGAGTACAAACATTCTGCTTTCTGAGTACAAACATTCTGCTCTTTTCTGATAAAAAATAAGAATAATGCATGGCATTTATCTAGGGACCTAGATATATACTGTGCTTACAGCACTAGTTTCCTAAATAAGCCCCATATAACTGGAAATTGAGAATTTGTATTTGAGTGGGGCTCCCAGAAAATGAAATATGTTCCCTAGCTGAGATTTCATTTACAAAGTCATCTATTAATTGTTCTGCTTTTGATTTAACATACCTTAGATGACTCTTTTTTAAGATACATGTACATCAGGACCAGCATGAATTCCTGATAAAAATGAAAAGTAAGGTTTCCTCTCATTCTGTTTTTATTTAAGATTCCTGGGATGGTTCCCAGGTACAAAGAGGAAAAAAAAGGTGAAATGAAATGGAAACTTCCAAGTGATTCTGATACAGTCATTTTGCAAAAACACAGACATAAACTACATAAACTACAGTTGAGTTGAATAAGGAGACTAGATCAAGTCCTTTAACTTTAAGCAAGATGCTAAAGCCCAATTTCTTCAATGCCTTCATTTATAAATTGATCATGTTAAACTACAATTTACAAAAGAGTTTTACACCTTTTCCTGCAGATGATAAAGAAAATCAGAGCACCATCAGTGAAGGGTGTCATTCATATTTCCTTTATACCTCTGTATTATATGTAGTTTCTAAAATATAACATTGGAGGACAAGAAAGCCCAGGAGATATGTAAGATTGAAGACTGTGGAGTAAGTATAATTCAGCATTATAAGTCATTTCATTGTTTCTTAAATAATCACATTATATCCTAAGTGAGATTTTTGTGTTTTAAATTAACAAAATTGCAAAGTGTCTTGAATGCATGGACAAGGCCGCTAGCTTTATATTATCCCATAGATTTTAATATTCACTATTTATAAAAGCCTGGATATATTTTAGGAGAGGCATATATGATATTGTCACATGAGCGACAGGTGTGATGTCATTGTCATATTTCAATGCATCATTTTATGTTTTGTTTGAGTCTGTATTTAGGGTTTTTTCAAAGCTTATGGTGAGAGAAGGTACATACTACATCCTGAATTCAAATCACTTGCTAAACCATGAAATTTGGCAAGTTACTTCAACTCTAAGACTACTAATTTGTTTCTGGTAAAAGGAGATCACTGATGATCCCCCAACAAAAAGTGGAATGGGAAGACAGGAATAAAATATACATAGCCACAGTGTCTGACACATGTATAAGAAATTAATGTTAATTGTCCCACAACTCTTATAAATAATCTTTCTAAAATTATCTCTTGACTGATGTCATTGCATCAGGTATACAGTCTTTATCTTTAACAAATTATCTGTTCCTAGATTAAAATTCCTATTGTGTGATAAAAAGCCAGGAGGAAAAATTTGAATATTGAAAAAGCATATTTTAAGATCCTTGTCTCTAATAGACATATCAGCTCTATCTATGTCATTATTGATTTCTGTTTTATTTAGGTAACTAATTGTTGACTGAATATTCCTATCTCCACAAAATTCATACACTGAATCTTAAAACCCAATATAATGGTATTTGACAGGGTGACTGTGGTTAATTCATGAGGGTGAGGCTCTCATGAAAAGGAAAAGTGCCTTTTTAAGGAGGTCCAGAGGGCTTTCTTGACATTTTTGTCATGTCTGTACCCAGAAGAGGGCCCTCACCAGAACTAGACCATGCTAGATTCCTGATATCAGACCTGTAGTCTCCAGGACTGTGAGAGATAAATTTCTGTTATTTATAAGCCACCTAGTCAATAGCACCACACTATGGCAGCCCAACTTTCTGAACATAGTTTTAAGCTACAGAACCATTATAGTAGCAAATGCTTGACCTGTGTTCATGATGGTTGTCTTTTAAAAGAAAGTATTTAATTAATACAAAAACATTATGGTCAGGACATTCTCTCATTTACCTCTCTCCTTTATTCTTCTGTCTATGATCAAAGGTGTAGCTGTACTATTATACCATAAGCAAGATTTTCAGAAGTATGAGATTTCCTTGGCCAAACTAGCTAATGGTGTTTCAGCACAAATTACCAAAGATACTTGGAGTTAAAACAATTCTGTTTTTAAAATACAATTCTATTTGTAAACTATACATGAGTAAAGTGGATCTTGAGCTTTTTGGAAATGGCTTCTGAAAAGAATTTTTGACTAGAAAAACTGTTGGTCATAAGCAAAGACAATCTCAGGGTGCAGGTTCTGCTTAGCTAATACCCCCTGATTCTGACCACTGGAGGAATCCATGAACAGTCATGTTAACCTGTCCAGAGATAGGTGAGACATGGGAGAATACCCCATGACATGAGTTCTTTTGGGGATGTGGGCAGGATCCCTCATTCTTCAATAATATAAATTATTACTTGTTAAATTTTTTGTAAAAAGGAAAGAAAGAAATTTGAGTAGAAAGTTATGAATGGGAAAAGAAGAAAAAGTAAGAGGAGTGGAGTGATGAAAAGAGATCTTACACTTCCCGTTGCTATTTTTTCCTCATTTTTCTTTTTTCCCCCCCATGTCGGTTTCAGAAACAATAGTCCTACCATCTGCAGAATGAGCATTTTCATGGCTCAGAAATAATATCATCTCCTGGCATAGAGAGATATTTAAAACTCTGCACTTCCTCCACATTTACAAAGTTTGAAAATGTTTGTGCCTTGTGTCTGATGTCTGATGACTTTGGATAGGGAGAACCCAAGACACTTGAGTTTTAAGGAGCTGGAGGAGGTTAGTTTACCTGTTGACCCTTCCTCTATACTTCCTCTTTTAATTTTTTTTTCTCATTTGTAGAAACCTACTGCATTCAGTTGGTGTCTTTATACCATCATAAGCAAGACTTTGCCCGAGGTGTGTTAGTACCTCATAATTGGACTTTATGTTTTTGATGTTTCAAGTTCCTACTGTCCTATCTCACCTTACCTGAAACCTTGCTGTGACCGGGATACATTTTCCTCTATAGTTACATTAGTATTATAGTTAAAGTGAGAGGGAACTGCGTTTTGGCTTTAATAATAACTGGCAAAAACCTCATAAAATAAAATACATCAAAAATCATCTTAGTTTCCCATAGGTAGAGTATATCAATATTTTCTCTGTGAATGTAATGGGATTATTCATAAAAAGAGCTCTAACAAGAGTAATATATTTATTCAAAAAATTTTAATAAGAAAGCACATTAAAATATTAGCAAGATCTACTTATTCATTCACATATTTTATCTATATTTATTATGTAAAATAATACTAACATATCAGTTAATGAAACAAATCAGGCCCTATCCCAAAATTCATGTAGTCTAAAAGGAAGATGTGGTACCAGAAGTGATTCAAATACAGAACTAGATTATATTTATGAACAAAAAATATACTTGATAAAATAAACTAAGAAATAATCATAAAATATTAGTCCAGAAAAATATTTTAATTCTACCTAAGAGACATCTAATTAATGAAACTTTTCCAGATAAATAAGATACCTTCTTGAATAAAAGAACTCTGAGTTGAAAGTCTATGAAAAACACAGATCCAAAAGAAAATTAAACTTATAAATGTGCTACGAGTATTCTGTAAAGAAATAACTATTTAAACATGCAATCCCATAATTAGCCTGGATTTCTCATTCAAGTACTGCAGGTCAAAACCACCAACTTTTCCAAGTCAATGGGGAAAAACCTTCCATTTCTCTCTTGTGTATTTGGATGTGTGTAATTAGACTGCTCCTATGCCAACAAAAACCCATGAAGGCTTTCTCTATACAAGTTTAGATTGTTCCAGCTCCAAAAATGGGATCAGAACGTGCTGGTACACCATCAGCAACACCACTGGATGGGAAATACCACCAAGCCATGGCAGCACAGAGGTTACTGGTCTCCTCTAAGATAAATAGCAGGAATAAAAATGAAATAAAATAAATGGGGCAAAAGAAAAAGCTATTTGTCCAATGGGTGCAACAGATTCGATGTCGATTTATATCTGCTAATTTAGTTTGTTCCCTTTGGGAGTAGCTGTGTGAGCTGATCCTGTATGTGGATGAGTTATTGATGTTGTCAAATCTGAGGTCACTGACCACTGTATCAGCATTTGGTTTGACTACATATTGCCTAAAATCAAAATTATAATGTTTTGAAGAGATTAGAAGTTTATTTCTCTCAAATATGCACACCAAAAGCAAACACAAAAAAGCCTGTGGTTTGGCCATCCAGGAGTTAGGGAGACTCTGCTGGGTATCAGAGACCTGTATTCCTATCACTTTGTTCTGTCCTGGTGGCACATTGAAGATGCAGTGCCAGTCAGAAAGTATGATTCCACTAGCACACATTGCTATGCAATATGACCTTATTAGTCCTGATAGAGAGGTAAAGAAAAGTTACATCTCCCCTTGAATCCCTTGAATTGGGCTGCCAGACATGCAGTGGAACAGAACAGAAAGGACAACAGAAAACATTGTCAAAGTCAGGTCAACAAGACACACAACTTCACTGACTTTTTTTGAGATATCTGCTCTTAGAACCTTCCTCCCCCAATTTTGAGAAGCCCAAGCACACAGGGAGGCCAGGTGCACAATTTCTAACTGATTGCCCCAGCCTCGCCTCGCCTCACCTTGAATTCACTCTCCTACAATGGCCATTTGATTAAGTTTTCCAGATCATTCCAGTGCTCTGTCCTTCTAGGTCTTCCAGAGTTGAGGTCGCAGAGCTGAAACAAACCTTTCCCAAGGTGCTGGGTTTAAATTCTTGGCCCACGGTAGCCCCGCCAAGCATTACAAAATAGCTGTCAGTTGACATTGCTGTGTTTGTTAAGGCTTATTCCACAGAAATAGATCACTAAAAGCATGATGATCACTGAACTCCAAGATGTGCTGGAAATCAGTTCCAGCCATCACAGCCTCTTCCAGACTTCAGGGGAAGACAGGGAAGCAGGAGACATTGATTCCAATTGGAAGGCACAAAATCCATTTATATTTTATTGGTGAAAACATCCTTATAACCTCAAGGTAGTCGAGGAAATGCTGACTTTTAGATCCATGACTCCATTTTGAGTCACATTCTCTGTCTACAGGGATCAAAGAAGCACATGACAGAAAGGCACTACAGCAGGCAGCCATTTTTTTCCTCAATTTGGTGGTAGATGCTTCCAACTTTATAATGAATTGTTTCTTCAAATAAGGTGTTCTGTCTACTCAAAATTCCTGCTCCTGTACAAGTAAAAAACAAAGGATAGCATCTAAATACCAAGGTTTTCACCAAATCAACTTAGAGAATAGCTAGACTGAGAAGATAAAGTGCAGTTCTGAGAAATCAAGAAAGTAAGCTAAGGAGCAGACGTTGCACCCAAGTCTCAGGTAAGGGGCTTCCTCCCTAGCCAGACTGAATAATGATTCAGTGAAAGCAAAAAATACTCAAAAGCCTCAACAACTTATCTGAACATTGGTAGCTAGGGAATCTGGAAAAATGCTGTTAAGGATTCTGGGTGGAGCTGAAACGTGGCCTTTCCAAAGTTGAGGATATTTATCAAAAAACAGTGTGGTGTGTATGGTCTTACAGTGGAATTGCTACTCTGTTCTCTAGCAACAGACCCTGAAAAGCCTCAGATAATTCTGTTTCACTAAACATGATAGTCACGAAGATAATATTAAGTGGCATTTAATAATATCAACAGGTATTTCTCAGTACTAATTTGCTTCAGGCAATCTGTGAAGAATTTGCAAGTATCATCTCATTTTGTCTTCACCACACCCCATGAAACTCATTCTACCATCATCTTCACTGAGCCATTGAGGAAATGGAAAGTAACTAACAGCCAGAACCATGCAGAACTATATTTCAAGCTCAGGTCATTAAGCAGATGGCAAAGAAAACTGAACATTACATGAGTTCTGAATCTGTCTGTGCATCTGCTTCATGTTCTAGTTCTTTCACCTTAGTTTTCCTTAAAGTTAGAAGGGTTGAGTGTTTTTGCCCTGGTGTGAAGCTACTTCCCAAGGCAGGAGTGCCCTATGTAGTGCTAGAACATGAGATAGTGACACTGGGCTGCAACACCAGGACAGAGGTGAGTATTGCAGGGAGGTAGTCTCCTTCCTTCCTTCCTCTATTTTTTATTTTTTTTCCTTTTTGCAAGACAAGTTGCCCTGATAGAGGAGTGTGCTTAAGAGGCAGCTTTACTTGAATGTGCTTTGGGAGAGAGCCTAATACCTCATATTTTTAAAAAGAAAAAAAAAAAAAATACACGCACACTCACATATATATTGAAGCCAAAAATATCAAGCTGCTCATGGCTGTTAAAAAGCCAGAGAAAGCTGAGTCGCACCGGTCAATGTTTTTCTTTCAAACACATCGACCTCCCTCTCTTCACAACATCTTATTAATTGAAGCACAAGTTGTCCAAATGGAACAAAACTTTGCGACATTAAATTTTGGATTTTGCCTGCAGTTTTCTTTCATTCTGAAACTTCTTTCCTGGATTTTTTTCCCCCTCAACTGTCAGCTTTACAGTAGAAATATTTTGGTGGAGATGTGGAGGGGAAAGGGTTAATTTGCAAGGCTTGAAGCCAGGCCTCTCTTAACTGGGGAATTGGCAGCTAGCAATTTGGAACAGTGCCTCGAATGTCTGACTGAAAGTTTTTATTGTCCTTTTTGCCCAAAGGTGGCTTTTAGACACCCACAGCAGCACCAGCCTTCTCTGATGGGGATTGGACGGGCAGGAGCCAGAAAGCTGTCTGCCCCTTCCGTGATGACTGGGGAACCCCATGGAGGAAAGCACTCCCTCCTCCCCAACCCAAGGGTGGACTTGCCTGCCCTAGCCCTTCAATAAACTGCGGACCTACCAGGGGACTTGTAAAATCAGTAGGGAGCTCTGAGAGTGAGGTGGGGGGTGGGGATAGAGGATGAGAGGGGATCTGGAGGCTGAGTGGGGAGCGAGGCAGGTTCAGAGACTTAAAACATAAAGAAGAAAGGGAGGGATAGCACTGCTGAAAACAGAAAATGAGATGCCAGGATGGTAATAAAGCTGAAAAGTTAGATACAGAGAAAGCAAGAAAGGTGAGGAGAGAACATAGATGAAAGAAAAGTGAAGAGCGGGGAGCATCCTCACCCGTGAACCTTCCACCCCCTGTTTACCCTTGTCTGTGGCAGTTAGACTCTGAGAGTTCTGAGTTGCCATTTTCATGGAGTCATTTCGCTGACTTCCTCCAGCCCTGCTCGATAAAATTGGACAGCTTCTCACAGAGGGAGACCCACTGTTCTTTGGAAATTTTGCCTTGAAAGTGTGGTCACACAGAAGCAGGCATGATGCACCGAGTGTTTGGGAACAGACACTAACAAAAGGATGGGTTACAGGACGTGGAGGTTTTTCTGGGTGAATGTGGAAGAGGTCAACCTTTGACCCAGAGGCAAAGGGGGGAAAAATCCTTTTGGGTACAAAAGTCCTTTTGCTCTCCTTTGTGTGATGTCTCCTGAAGTCAACATCAGAACAAATCCATTAGTTCACAAACTCCTTGCTTAGAAGCATCCTAAGCCCTGCTGCTTAGAGATAGGAATCAGGATTTGACAGGATAAGGGAGTTCTGCAGCACTGAGCATTAAATTTACAAGAATAACTCAAGTTTCTGGGGCTTTAGTCTACACAGCGTCTCCTCACTTATCATCTTCTTGGATACTCCCAACAACCCGTCATACAATGAATGGTAGGTGTTACTCATATTCCCAATTAGCAGACATGGGAAACAACAGAGTAAGTCTCCAAGTGTGGTCCACAGACCACATTCTAACTACCTTGTTAAAAATGCAGATTTCCTGACCTCCACTGTATAGACTAAATTGGACTCCCTGATAGAAGCTGAAATTTTACCTTCACTCTCGTGACTTCAAGTATGCTGTATTTAAGACGCACAGGGCTAGCTGACTGGTGCAGTACGTTATCTACATCTCAGCGGGGGTTTTCCAATGGTTCACTCATTTCCATTTTTACAGAAAATGAAATTGACATTCAAAGAGGTGAAGGGAGCTGTCCAGAGTTGCATTGACATCCATTGCACATTGGTGAGAGATGTAACTGGAAATATATTACAGACTTATACAAACACGTGTAATCAGCAATGTCTACAAAGAAAACCTAGATCTACTTCAGTTCTCTAACTATAGTAGACTGCCTCCTTCTGACACATGAGAGACCTAATGTTGGCCTTTAGGAACCCTCGGTTGTGATGACTCCCCACATTAGTAATAGTCGTGTGCACTTATTTATGCCTCATGGTGACATTACCGAGGAACAGGTCACTCATCTCAGTCATGCTGCTCTAAATGTGCTCTTGTGAAAAATGTCCATTTACTGCTCAGACTCTACATTATTTTATTTCTTAACCAAAATATTTGAGGCAGGAGAATTGGAAGGATCACTATTCCAATAGCAGAAGTGTAATAATATTAGGTGTGCCAGGCACCATTCTAAATATATGTATTAAATGAAACAGATGAGCTCATTAATTTTTTTAAGCAAGTACCAGCATTACCTAATGAAGACAGTGAGGCCCAAAGTGACTTGCCCAAGTCAACACAGTCCTAAATTCTAGAGCTGGACTATGAAGAAAGGCTGACCAGAAACTGCAACCTTCATCACCACTGATACAAACTTTGTGTCTCTAGAGCATTGGAAACATTGGACATTGGGTTGGAGGAGTTCACCCCCAACAACTCAGGACTGTTCCAGCAATATAAAATAATAAATGTTTGCAAAAGCATCTGAAGGTACATTAAAATAAGCCCTTACCTTTAATTGGTCAATCAAACAAACAATCAAGATAAAGATGATGGAGTTCAATTATTTTAATTTTATAGATGAGGATATCAAGGATGCGAGGGGTAAAACTATCTTTCCCAAAGTCTCAGATTGCTCAAAGATATCAGATGTCAGTTGCAAATATAATCAGTTTCATGAAGCAGTCCTTAGGTGGGTGGATCAGTAATCAATTGATCTATGGCCATGATAATGTCCCATCATAAACAGACCACAATGGGATGTAATAATCAGTGTTTGTTGCTCACAAGTCTGGTGTGGTTGGCCAGGTCTTTGTGGATCCTGACTGAGTTCTCAGATCTTTTAAGGTTCAGCAGTGTGTTGGCTGAAGTGGAATCGCCTGAGTTAAGGCAATTGGGTTTTTTTCAATAAATCTCTCATTTACCTAGGAAATTTCTTACGTAAATGGAGGAAGTACAAGAGTACATCTTCAAACCTTCATGTGTTAAGACTTCAGTCATCTCACTGAGCAAGCAAGCCACATGGCCAGACCCAGGTCAGAACTGGGGTCACCCTCTGTAACCAGTAATGGGACTGATCCACCACAGTGAGGGCAGAGGGACAGCATTGTAAAGAATAACCTCAAGGAGGATGAACAAATGCAATAAAGCCAAGTTATGCAATATTGACTTTAACTTCCAAATTTTGAGCTCACACCTTCCATTTGGGGGCAATGTTTGCCTCATTTAATAAAGTAGGAGAAATACATCATCTGGCTAAAATAAGTGTCAAATTTAAGTATACACCATTTTATAAAATTAGGTTCATCATGCTGGCAAGCATTATTCTGAGTCTGGAGATGCCTGGTTTACTCATTGATAAATGCAACCAGATCTTTAAGGAAAAATCTCAGAAAACTGAATTTAATTTTAGTTAAAATATGTATTCACTTGAAACTAAGTTTTATGTTACATATATAATATCATAAATTATATGTGTTAAGTTAAAACATGAGTTTCCTTTGGCAACATACAGTTCAATTTATAAAACACTAATTTATTAGCAATTTATAAAGGTTTCAATTATTTGCAACATTTTTGGGATTCATCTAGGACTAACTCAGATACATGTAATTTAGCATTAAAATTCTTTCTTTGGTTAAATTAGAGATCTGGTTTTTAAGATGATCTATTTTTAATGTGTATGAGTTTGTGGGATGAGGGTTGTTGAAGGATTAAACTATCTTCCTCAAGAAGGTAAAATTCAAGTGTCACTTTTTTTTTTAGTAGTAACTGTTATTTCTAGTCAAGACCAAAACTATTTTCACCTTTTCTCCCTGCTACTCTGACTAATTCCATAACTCACCATCTTCTCTTATTTTCCAAGTCCCTTATAAAGAGCTAGAAAACATGTCTTTGGAGGAGGCTTTTTTAGTGGATGTATTGTGGTAACATATGTCTGAAGAGGAGAGGTGTGATCCCATATGTCTGAATCACATACAGTGTTATAAACCAGTGTTATCTAGATAATGAAATTACAGGAATTCTTTGAAAGCTTGTAGGTGTTCATATAGCATCATAAGCATTAAAGAACCCATAAAAGATGGAAAACCAAAAGCAAAAAACAAACTAATACAAACTCCTTAAATGTATAAATAAAAAATATCTGACATATCATATTAAAGGCCAGTTACAAATAAAACAAATATAAATGTCAAGTGGCTCCATTGTGGTTGCTGACTTTGCAGGAAAGTGACATTATAGAACTAACAATTTAATATTAAACTGTTATAATGTGCCCTTTGCTAGGCAATTGTTAAAAGCTAATTTTTTAAAAACTTGATGTTACAGTGTTATCCTTTAAAATAAAGGACTATTTAAAACACGTAAAGTGTAATGCAACAAAAACTTCAATTCAAGAATTCCAAAATGGTTTTATCAAAACACCTTATTCTCCAGGAAATATGCCTTTACCATACTGTTATGGAATTGTATATATTGTTTTGCCTGAAGATTTTGATTGATTAGAGGAAGCACATGTCCTTAAAATATTAGATGTAACAATAATTACATTAACCTGTGCCTGGAGAAAAGTAAGAGTTACAAAAGTAATGCAGATTAAACAAAAGGCACAAACCACAGGTATGGATCAGTTATGGGGTTTCCTTTTCCACTTGCCCTTGGAATCACCACCTAAGGAGTAATTTAGTGTTCTACTGAGACCTTTGCAAAAAAAATTATCCATCTAGATAATTGAAAAAAAGTATCAATCTTCAGTCGCCATTTATTAATACTCATTCAATCTGGTGATGCCTGGGACATATATATGTTCTTCTAACCATGGATTTTCCTGTTGGTTTGCAGGAATTTTCCCCAGGTGAAATTCAAAACTGAATCGTGTACTCCAAGGTCAAGGATAGCTAGAGACAGAGGCAGATGACTATAGAACGGTAGTGACAGATTTAATAGGTAGACTCACACAGGTGAGTCAGAGATCTTCCATTTTGTCTACTACCAATTTGCTCCCTATCCTCCCTATCCTTACTGGCCTCCAATAGGTGCTGACCTGCAAGGCTAGCCATGCAGTTGTCCATGTCCCTTTGTTCCAAAGGGGCCCATTCTTGGTTCACATTCTCTATCTGCCATCTTGACATTTGCAATAGTTTTTAAACAGGCACCCCACACTTTCATTTTGTATTGGGTCCATAATTTCTTTTTTCTTCTTTTTTTTTAAGAATCATTTCAGCTGAGCAGTAAGTGCTTTTCTTTGTATGAAGAGAGGTTTAGCTATTTGATATTCACTATTGAGAGATAAACTTATGTCATTCAACTGTAAATTCTAAAAAAAGTGACTTTATTTGCCTGATAGTGTTGGACGAAAGTAGATAATCTAGAGTAAAAAAGTTATTTATGGTGAAGGCTTTGGGTCTCTTGGCATCAGCTGCCTTCTTAAGTGTTTGGTGACTAAGATCAGCCACATAGACAGTGAGCTTTGTGTAAGTGAACCAATATAGTCATTGGATACCAAGTTTTCCTTGATTGGCAATGCTCTGTGTGTCTTACAATACACTGTTGCTAGGGGAAATGAACACACTCCCTAGGACTCCCTGGGATTGAGTGATAAAAAGATTGTACCTGGTCCTTCTTAGTCTCTGCCTTGTGGTCTCTTTCATGTACTAATTTTTACCTCCATTCATTCACTGTAATAAACCATAACCACAAGTATAACAGCTTTGTTTTGATGAGACTCCTTGCAAGTTATTAAGTCTAAGACCACCTTCAGTACTTAGGAACTTCTCCAGCTCACAAGGTGACGCTAAATGGTTCCTGTTTCCTCTGACTTACTGTTGGTTAATATCAATGGGGAAGTCATGTAGAAGACTGCAGAAAGATAGGGAAGGGAGGCTGAAATACTTATAAGCCAATTGTGCTCCAAGAGAGCATCTGAATTTGGCCCTCTTCTTGAGACACAGAGAACTTCATGCTCCTCACGGAGCATCCTGTTTGATATCACTGTTTCCCCTCTGCCTTACAGTAACATTTGCCCTCATCTCTCTTGGAGACAGCCCTTCCAGTGCTAGCCCTGGGTTTTTTCTTGTGGGTCCCCTACTTCAGTTGCACTTTTGTAATTAGTTCTTTTGCAAGTAAAAGTCTCAGTTTCTGCCCCTCACCTTAATGTGAGTGTGAGTATGTCTTTTGTTAACTACCAAAACCCTGATTGACAAAAAAAATAAAAAATAATTTTAAAATGTTGGCAGTACCAATTTGTATGTTCTGAACTTTTTTATTGCATTGTCTTAAATTTTGCAATGACTTGACGCATTTGTAATAAAAAGAATATTATTTTGAAAAAAATAGTGACACATATAGAAAACAAGCAATTCCATTCTCAGATACCTTTAATTCCTGAATTTAGCTCTCTATTCATTGTCTCTACTTGATGACAATGATCCTTTTACCTACCCTTTGTTCTTCACCATCACTCACTGGATATTTTGGCCACTGTGGTTTAAGTATTTTCACATGCTGTGAAAATCATTTAGAATTGTTGATCGACTTTTGTGTTAATCCTAGAGTTTTTTTTTTTAATTTTACTTTTAATATCTTTATATACTGAATGTGATTTCTAAGGATGGGAGAAATGTCCGTCACATCCTCCAGTTATTTTGGTTCTCTCTGACTTTTCCAATAATGTGGCAGTTTGTGGGAGCAGAAGGGTGGGCAATGAGGTGGAACAAATGTGTCCAGAAAAGGGAGATTTCATCATTTCATGTCAAACAAATGCCTGCAAGAGTAGGGCAATGACAACCTCATTATAAAATATGGTTTGTTTGATTTTTTAGAAGGAAATTCCCCTTATTTAAGATAAATCTTAGAGTAACAAAGATAGTAATTAGGCAAGTGTGCCTAAAAGGCACACTTAAGTGTGCCTATAAAGGTTCTTTTTTTACCCTTACCCTAATTTCTGGAATTACCAGCAAAAAGGGGCAATTATTGAATATTATATACTATTTATAATATTATATTTATACTATACTATAATATAATGTAAATAATATACTATTTATAATATTTACTTTTTCATAAAATTATGAGGTTATTAAGTACTTTGCATGATACTTTGCATAGGGACTATATACTAGAGAATAAAAATAGTGCGGGAACAAGGGAATTGAAGTTTATTAAACATCTACACTCCGGTATGCACTGAAACTTGTGCTTGACAGATATTGTGAGGTAGAAATTATTTCCATTTTAATAGTCAAGTAACCCTCCCAAATTTTATACATGTATAAATGCTCATGTAACTGATTCAGAACTTCATTTACTTTACTGTAGCAAGCTGCCATATTAATAATGCTGATTTATAGTAAACATATTTTGTCCAAATTTTACCTAGTAATTTGCCTAGCAGCTATCTTTTGTTCAGATTATATATTACTTTGTTAAAGGAACATATTTTATTCATTTCAACAATAATTTTATGTTAATAATTTTAATTACTTAGGAGAATTTTCAAATGCTGGAAAAAATGACTAATTCATGTAATAAGTCAAATAGATTTAAAAAATAAACCATCAAAGATATTGAGTTCTACTTCTCAAAGAAGGATCTGAGTAATGAACTCTTAAAGCATGAAGTAGTTCTATTTCCAATGTATAACATGTCCAGACTAACATATCTATGTTTTATTGGGTTTCTAGTTTACTTTTCATAACCCACAGGAGAATCTCTAAATGTGATTGGCACCCAAGTTGACCATCTGTGATCCTGAAATAAATTCCCAGGTGTAAAAAAAACATATAAATATGACTGTGTCTGCAAAAGTTCAGTTCTGGGTTTATGCCCCAGAGCTCTGTGAGCTTCAGATTATGACTTCCTCACTTGTTAGATGCAACCTTTGTTCAGTTTCTTTCACTTAAGTAGTATACCTTTAGCTCTATGGGCAGGTTAAAGAAGATCTAGCCAAAGGTTTGCACCAACACCAGGTTTTATTCTGGTTCTGTCAATATCCTTTGAAGTGGGAGACTGTTCCCTCATCTTCTCAAAACCACTGAGTTATTAGCCTGTTGGATTTTGGTTCAAGTCACTAAATATGGGCAAATACACAGCAGGAGATAAGAGATTTATTTGGTTGAAAAGTTGAACTTGTGTCTGAAGTCCACGAATTTGGACAAGTAGAAAAGAGGGAGACTAAAAAGAAGTCTGCCCTGTGGATTGTGTAATACACATGTGCCTTCCATAACCCCCATTGTCACCCAGGGAAAATATCCTTACTACTCTCCAAAGCAAGCTGCCTAGCATCTCAGGAGCTGGCACTGTGGATGCCCCATTCACACCACCTGCTCTTCCCTTTAGATTCCCTTTATCACTTCAGTGCACATGTACCCAAGTCTTTGTGTACTCCTGTTGTAAGAGCTGGCACCAGAGACTCTCTTTAAAGATACCTCTGCTTCTAGAGTCTCTTTGTCCTGAATGCTTGAGAACTCAAAGTGTTTGGAAATTTTCTTAACCCTCAGTCTCACTCTCTTATTCATCAACTGACTGAGTATGAAATTCCCACACTGCAGAATTCCCTCTGTAAGACCGGCTTAGAACTGAGATTTTTGCTGTTCTTGGCCTTTCTTCTCCACCATGACCACCCTACTCCCCTTACCATCTAACCAGGATAACTGATGAATAAAATCCCTTTCATAAGAATCTCCCTCCTACAGCTTGCTTTCAGGGGAGCCTGATCCAAGAGAACACTCAAAATTATATAGAAAAGCATCTCATACCCAGATTTTTCAGTGTTCTCTAGTGCCTCTCAACTACATATGAATAAACACCAAGGGTTCACCACGCTTCTTTTGAGGGAGCTTCCATCAGGAAACTCAGAGACCGAAACAGAAGAAACTGTTAATATGCAGCTCAGGGAAGAAAAATAACAAATATATCAGAAGGTCAGTATCAAAGTCAATGTTTACATTAATTTGATTATTTATATTACTTTCACATTATAAATAATTGCTATCAGCACCATCACCTAGGAACTTAAAATAAAAATTCCCTGGCTCACCTCAGACCTATTGAATCCCAAACAGGGTAGAGCCCATGTGCTAAATTTCAAGCCCTACAAGTGATTCAGATGGACTCTCAAGTTTAAAAATTTTTGGAAACACGCAATATTAAAACACAAGTCATGATATAAATATATTCAAAGGATGGAAAGAAAAAAATGTCCACTGGGTGACTTGGGCAAGAGAAATCTTGACCTCATTTACATAAGTAGAAGCTAATAGATTCATAAGAACCTGAGACTAGAAAGTACTATAGCAATATATATATATATACTATATATGTAGTGTAAATAAATATATATATATAGCAATATATAACACCATTCATTCATCAGGTACCTATTGAATACTAATTATGTGCTAAGCATGACTATATATTCTGAGATTACAAGGAGCTATTTTATCAAGTCATTGTTTTCAGGAAGCTAACATGAAAGTGCTGGATAATAAAAACCAAAAAAAGCTGACAATGGAGGACTTAGGAATATTTCTCTGATCAGCATCATGGAGAGTTAATAATGTAAAATCTGTTCTGTTTCCGGCTACTATGTCAGATTTTTCATTTTTACAAGATACCCAATGATTTCAATGTTTATCAAAGTGTTTCTTTTTTGTAGTTGTTCTTGCTCTCCATTTTATTTTACTTATATTATTGAGGTAATGTTGTTTTATAACCTATACATGTTTTAGGAGTTAATCTCTGCAAATGTATGTTATCAACACCACCTCACCATGACGGTTCCTCTAATCCTCCGCCATTGTCCTTTGGGCCACTGACCCCTAGACCCAGACTTGTCACTCTCTCCTTCTGGTAGTCTCACTTCTGCACTCATATTTCTAAGGTTTGTTTTGGTGAAATCATCTGATATTCATCTTGTTCCTTCTTCTAACATTTCATTTAGCATAATCCCATCCAATTTCATTCATTTTGTTGTAAATGACAAGAGTTCATTTTTTCAGTAGCCTAGTAGCATTTCATTGCATATGTACACCATCTCTCCTTAGCCCACTCATCTGTCCTTATGCACTTAAGTTGTTTCCATAATCTGACTTTTGTAAATAATGCTGCAATGAACATAGAATTTGAATTAGTGGCTGTATTCTTCAGGTGGGTACTTAGGAGAAGAATTCCGTAATTTTTTAATGTTTTGAGACTCCTATGTTGTTTTTCATAGAAGTCAGATTAGTCTACGTTCCCACCAACAGTGTACGAGGGTTCCTCTTTCTTTACAACCTCATTGATGTTTCTGGTCTTTTTGAGATGGATCATTCTCACAGGCAAGAGGTGGTATCTCATTGTCATTTTAATTTGCATTTAGTGATAATAAGTGCTAATGAGTCTTTTTTTCTTTAACGTTCATGTTGGCCATTAACATATCCTCTTTGGAAAATTAATACATTTAGCACTTCTGTCCATTTTGTGATGGGATTATTTGTTTCCTTTTTATTGATTTGTATGAAATTTTTGTAGATATTGGAAATTAGCCCCTTATCAGATGTATGATGTGCAAGTATTTGCTCCCATTCATAGGGTTGTCTTCATTTTAATGACAGTTTCCATTACTGAGCAGAAACTTTTTAGACTGTATAAATTGATACAGTCCAATTTGGTATTGGTTTTGTTTCCATTGCTATTGGACTAGAAGTCCCAAACACCTACCTGAAGCCAATGTCATTGAGTGTTCTGCCTAAGTTTTCTCCTATGTATTTTATGATTTCAAGGTTTAAATTCAAGTGTTTGGTCTACTTTTAGTTAATTTTTTTTGTGCAGTGTGTGATGGTGACCTATTTTTTGTGTGTGTGTTTTGTGGCTATCCAGTTTTACTGACACCATTTGTTGAAGAGATTCTTTCTCCACTGTGTGCTCTTGGCTCCTTTGTTATACATTAACTGTCTATATAAGTTTGAGTTTATTTCTGGTCTGCCAATTTTTGATTGGATTATTTGTTTTCTTGTTGTTGAGTTGTATGAGTTCTTTGTAGATCTTGGATATTAGCCTTTGTCAGATGCATGATGTGCAAATGTTTTTCTCATCTGTTTTAGTTTATTAACCTAAAATAAATATACAGGACGATGCACAAATCTTGTGTGACAATTTACACATGTATACAGCTGCACAACCACCACCCAGAAGACTATACAAAACATTTCCACCATACCCAGAAAATTTCCACATGTTCATTCTGGGTTAGAAGCTTCTCTCTCAATCCCACCCAGAAATGACAACTGCTTTAAAAACTTTTTTCCTCATATCTTTATTTAGCCTCTTCTTGAATTTCATTAAAATGAAATAGTTCAGTTGAATTTTTGTTTGTTTGCTTCAGCTTCTTTTCCTCAACATGGTTTGAAGTTCACTCACGCTGTTGTATGTATCTTTAGCTTGTCTTTTTCAAAATTGTAATGTGGTCATTCACATAAATACACCTCATTTTAAAATTCCACTCTCCTATTGACAGACATTTGGTACTTTCTAGTCTCGGGTTCTTATGAATAAAGTATTTTGTGTGCAAGTGGACACATGCATTCATTTCTCTCAGTGAAGAAATGCCTAGGATTGGAATTGTTGGGTCACGGGTAGGTGTTTCTTTAACTTTATTAGAAATTGCCAAAGTGTTTATAAATGTATTTCGGCCATTTTATACTCCCACAAGTCATAAAGAGAGTTCCAGGTACTCTAGTCACTCTGTTCCTCTGACAATAGTTGACATTGTCAGCTGTTTAAATTTAACCACTTTGGTGGGTGTTTAGTAGTAGAATCTCTTTAGAGTTCGAATTTCGACTTTCAGATGATTATAGGTGGCAAATAGCTTTTCAAGCACACATTGCTATCCGATTATCTTCTTTTGAGAAATGCCAAGTCAAGTCTTTCACCATTTTAAACTGATGTTTATTTATTTATTTATTTATTTAAAGATTTTATTTGTTTATGCATACATGAGCTGGGGTACAGGCCAGAAGCATAAGGAGTAAGAGTATGTACCAGAGACAGAGTGGGGAGGATTGACCGAAATACACTGCTGAGGGGAGCAGCAGGCAAGGCAGGAGAGGTCTGCTGAACTATGTGGGACCACTCCCTGGCTGGGGATCAAGCTCCAGCTGCAGTGGCTGCGGAAGCCCCACAGTGTGGCATTCAACCCCTTGCACCACCAGGGAGGCCCCTGAACTGATGTGTATACATACATGCCCACACACATATATTTGAGTTATAGAAGTTCCATCAATATTTTTAATAAAATCCTTTGTCAAACACATACTGATAGGCAGCTCCTGATTCCCAATGACTCTCACTTCTTTGTTATCATGATTTGGTATAATGCCTTTCCTTTGCATGGTGGTGGACCTGTGACTTTTCCTATTTTTCCAAATTACTGACAACCTTAGGACAGAATTCATTTATATCTTTATTAGAAACCCTCTTTGCCCAAAATGTATTAAAATTCTAAACATAAAATAGGTACTCAATACTTACAAAATTTCATTCTGAAATGAATTTACTCCATGCTTTTTACTATAGACCAGAATTTAGATTTTTTTAGGTTCAATAATAATATTTTTTTGACTTATCTCTGATTTACAATGCTGTACAAGTTTCACAAATGCAAATACTCACTTAGATGTGTGTCTACACCATACCGCAGTTAGCACCAAAGTTCTCATACCATTTACCACTATCACAGTGAGCAGTGACCACATCTGCTCAATATCCCCATCCCACTTTCCTACCTTCTTCCCCTCATGTAACCAACATCTATTTCTCAGTCTAAAGGTTACTTTTGTTGTGCTTTGTTAGTTTATTTGCTCCGTTGATTTATATTCCACATATGGGTGAAATCATCCACTATTTATCCTTCACTTTCCAGCTTATATCCCCTTATTTTTAAATGAAAACTAAGATGTTGTATCTGTCTCTAAATTTCTCTTTGAGACCACTAACAAAATGGCTTCTTAAGTCTTGGTTTCCTGAAGGTATATTAGTATCTGGTATAAGACAGTTGTTTTTAGGATTAAATTGAGTTAGTGCCATATATCATTCCTTGGATAAATCATAATATGGAGTCTTGAAAAACAAATATCAGATCCTTTAAAATAAAACATTATTTAGGTAGAATTTTTTAGTAAATTTTCAATATTGCATAAAAAATCGCAAAATTCCAGTTTTAGTACATTTACATTATTACTATTCCACCGTTCACCCCAAGAGATTTATTCTTCATGTCCTTTTTGTAGTCAGTTCTTTGCCCAGTGGAGAACCTTTGTTATTTTCAGATTTTGGCTCTTGTGAATAATGCTGCAATGAATGTGGGAGAAAAGAAATCTCTTTGAGATGGTGATTGGATCTCCCCTGTATTACATACCCACAGAAGGGCTTGCTAAAGATATGGCAGTTCCTCTTCTTTTTTTTGAGAAATGCCAAGTCAAGTCTTTCACCGTTTTAAACTGATGTTTATTTATTTATTTATTTAAAGATTTTATTTGTTTATGCATACATGAGCTGGGGTACAGGCCAGAAGCCACCATTTCCCTCCATTATTTCCCACAATGGATGTGCCAGTTTGCATTCCCACCACTAGTGTTTACAAGCAATATCTTTTCTTTCACAAAAAGGATGTTATATTAGACAATCTCACAAGGAAGAAATAGTAGCTCATAATAGTTTTGGTTTGCATTTCTCCAGTTATTCATATTGTTGAGTATCTTTTTTGGCTTATTGGCATTTTATTGGTCATTTTTATAACTTTGGAAAAGTATCTATTCAGGTGTTTTGCCCATTTTTAATCAGGTTATAATTGTGTTTGATTTGTTCATTTTTGCTTTTGAGTTCTAAGAGTTCCTGTATATTTTAGATACTACCCCCTTACTAGACACCTGATTTATGAATATTTTCTCCCCTTACATAGATTGTCTTTTCTTTCTTCTTTTCCTTTGCTATTCAGAAACTTTTTGGTTTGATATAATCCCACTTGTTTATTTTCACTTTCACTGCCTTTGTTTTTGCTGTCAAATCAAAAGTAATGATAATAATTGTTATGACTGAAGGAAGGACCTTCATTCCATTTTTTTTCTTCTGGGAATTCAACAGATTTAGAGCTTAAAATTAAGCTTTAATCCATTTTGAATGGATTCTTCTGCATAGCATAAGGTAAGGATCCAGTTTTACTTGTATGTGGCTATCCAGCTTTTCCAAGACTATTTATTTAAGAAACTATCCTTATTTTATTATATAAGTATCCTTATTTTATTATGCAAATATATATTTTCATATAAATATATTTATATGTAAGTATATAAATTTTATTAAATATTATTTATTAAAATTTTAATAAATTTATTAAAACATCAACATGTTTATTAATACACTATCATATTACACATAATATATTATATTGCATGTATTTATTAATAATATTAATATTATAGTTAATGAATAATTATATTTATAAAATATTCAATATTTATATATGTATAATATATAAATAAATACATTTTAATATATAACTAATATATTTAGTCTTTAAGAGTTTTATTTTTTTTTTGTTTTTTTCTCTGGTTTATTAGTTTTATTATATAATTCCAACAACTTCATTGTATACTTGATATTCAATAAACCCTACATATTTGAAACATACAATTTAATAATTTTGGTCATAAAAATACACTTGTAAAATGGCTATACTATAATCAAGAGAAAATTAGTGTTATCACAATCTAGAAAACAATACATCCTCGACACCCTTTAAGAGTTTTGTAGAAATTAAACAATGTTGTTGGATGAGTATAGAAATTGACATGTGATCAGATGAGCTCTCTACAAAGCATCCTTTGTTTTTTCTAGGAAGTGACCTATGCATTTCAATCATATCCTGGTGCACATGATGGATTATTTCAAAATATTATATTGTTATCACTGTGAATAAACCAGGCACTAAATACCATGAGAACAAAAAGACTGGGGAAACCAGTTCCTGGAAATTGAGATCCGCCTTAGATGCTACTCCCACAAACAACCTTCATTTGAACCCCACTGGCATGATAATAAAGTTTTGTTCAGTTTTAGTCCAAGTTCTATACATTCCACTAGTAGTAGAATTAGCAACATTATTTTCCTCTAAATATGTATTTTTTCTCACTCCAACATAATTTATGAAATCTAAAAAATAATATATTAATTTTAATTGCTTAATTGGTGAACTTCACTAGCTTTATTATTTTGGAGTATTTAAAGTCAAATTTGATATAACATTGGTAAGTATTTGAAATGATTCAGGCTTCAAACCTGATGCAGAGAAAAATAAGTTTTGTTGAGGTGCATCACTTAATTTTGTAGAGAAAGAATTTCCCACATGGTACTGTAAAGAAGTTAACATTCTTCTGAATATTCAGAAAGAGAGATTGCATTTACTGGGAAAATTTGACTTACTGGGTCTTAAATGTTTACCAATTGCTCAGATATATGTGGCAACATAATGTTATCAATTCAAATAGTTACCAATAATAATGCGGATCTCACTGCCATCGTTGTGATGTTTTGCAAATATTTTTCTTCTTGGCCAAACCACAAATTTAATTTTTGCCCAGTTAAATCTTCATAAAATAGTGTCTTTGACAAATGATTGCTTTTTTCCTTCCCATCCCAGAGAAATGACAGATGGGTTATTTTCACTTTTGGTGGGAAATGTTCCTTTTTGGCTAATGCACAATTACGTAGCAAATATCCTAACATTCTTTTCTTGTCATACAGCTGAACTTGGAGAGTTGTGAAAATAACCTGACAATAATAGCATCCTAAGTTGCCTCCTAAATTATATTCTATAGCTAATTTAGTAAGTCCCAAGCATGTTACTTTAATTACTTCTATTATTGGCTACACCAATGCTGAGTTAGGTACTATTAAAATTCCCTCATTATATATGGGGAAACTGAGACTAAGGAAAGTTAAATAATTTACCAATAATCTGTGTCAGCCTCATTTTCATTACCACTCTCTCTGAATATTTTTTAATGGAAAATTGTTTTATCCCTGGCTAAAAACTGTTGATGTCATGAAAAAGCAATTGGTGGAATTATTTTCCTTAACAAGAATAGTTTTTGGTCATTTTTCAGGGAGATATTGTATTAGCAACAGGGAGTAACCAGGCACTGTCAGTCTTCACACACAGGTTTGTTTGCATAAAGACATGCCTGTGGCTACTTGGTTTATGTGTTTAATAGGTGGGTGTACACTACCACACATTTGGCTCTTTAAAAAGTAAAGGCTTGCTGTTGGTAGTTTCAGAGGTTTTGTGTCATGAAAAGAGAGGATGAAGAATTCAAATAGTTGACAAAGCCATCTCTTCAATAGTTCATCTTTTACACAGTACTGGGACACAGGTTTCTTGAGGAGAACTGATGGGCTAAGCTTCCAGGTGAGTGAATAAACTGGGGAAAACCACAGATACCAGGGCTATCTCTGCAAGTTTCAAGCATGAGAAAGGTAAGGGGATGGAGTCTTGGCACAGAATTGAGTACTAAGCTTTTCAGGCAACTCCCTCTTCTAATCCTAAATCAAACCACGACACTGGGGCTCTCACATTAATAAGCTCTAAATCCACATGGTAGGTTTCAAAAGAAAGGAAAACCTACTTTCACTGTTAAAACTTCCCTGAAAGCTACTCATGGGAACAGGGAACATATGGTGTTGTAATTTTTTTTTTTTTTAAAACCAAGACATGTATGGTATTCAAGAAATAGCTAAAATCTGTTGGATTCCTGAAACTTTTGTAAGTTGAACTCCAAAATAGATAAATTATTTTTATTAGACACTGTAATAGTCGATTCATGTAGAAAATTCTAGCTGGGAAACAACTTTTCAAAGGCAGAACTAGGTAACGTGTAAGGTTGCATCTTGATTTCAAATAGCAAGTGCTAAGAAAGCAATTTGAATTTCTGGAGCATATGTCGGGATTGCAGTCACCAAAAAATCACCATGAATCCTTCATGGGGGCCGATGGCCAGCATCATCCTCCATGAACTCCATAGGCAGCATTTCTGAGTGCTTGGTGTTACCTCTTCATGCAATGTAAATGTGGTGGTACCCAGTGTTAAACAGGCATTATCTGAGGCAATTCATTTTGTTGAAATGCAGGCCAACAAAAGAGAAGCACAGCAGCCTGCAGTGACCGTAAGTCTAAAAACAAATATGAAAAAAGACTGATAATTAGTTGAGTATAATGGAATCAGAAGAACTTACTGAAGAGATTGGTTTTGACCCAAAGACTGAACATTTGTGTGTTAGTGAGTGAATGTCTGGCTGGGAAGATGTCCAGACAGCTGGCATAGATCTAGCCTGGGAGAAGAAATGAACGGTGCTTGAAAAAAGGAGAGGTATGAGCACAGCTGGAGCAGAAAAAAGGCAGCGAACTAATAATAATTTGACTCAAGGTATACGCGTACTATGGCGGGAAGAGGGTGTCAGATTACCCAAAAAGGACGGTAAAATTTTATCTGCATAATCCTTCTCTTCTTCCTTTCAAAAATGGGTTTTCCAAAGCACTTTCATTTAAGTATTCCATTTCCAGAGAAACACAAGCTGCAATGGACTTGAAACATTTGGAGACAACGCTTAAGCCAATCTTGGATTTCGCACAAATGTCCAGGTTTTTCTGTTCTGTAGAAGTTCTTTCCTAAGAACTAAGTTCAAGGTTTACAGACACAGCCAACTGTTTCTCTGAAAGGAGAGGGTATGAGGAACAACATTTATACCATGTGAAGAACTGGTATCTAGTGCAGAGAAAAACTTATGGGTACTTCAAATTTTTTGAAACAGAGAACTCCTTAACCAGAAAATGACTAAAACTACTTTTCAATGGAAATAAAAAATAAACTTAAGATAGACATTTCATGGAAAGAAATCTACTATAAAATTCTACCTAATAAGGTTGGTTGTCTTAGAATATAGAAAAATAATCTCTCTTCTCTCGAGCTGATGTTTATTTTTTTGCAAATTGCTGTCCAGTTTTGCACATCTTTACAGTGTGATGATTCTTTTATTTTTATACATTTTCACATGTTACTTCCCATATTTCAAAAGATCTTACCTTATTTTCATATATAATGACTGAAAACACTCCATCCCTAAGTAATTAATTGTGACAGTTCTGATTATGTGTCAGTGTTGGATGATTGAGAAAGTTGTTTAAAAAGGAAAAGTTTTTCTGCACTAGGATTTAATATATGCACAAATCACTAAAATTAAGTAAAAAAAATGAATCATTTTCATGAAACTGTTGAAACAGTGCAGTAATCCTTTCACCTCAAAAATTTGGCAAAGATAAAATGAATGGAATTAAATTTCAGAAATCTGAATATCTGCTAAAATCACATATTATTTAAATATTGCTAATTGTTTTTAATAAACTTCTTTTTAGAGTACTTTTAGGTCCACAGCAAAATTGAAACAACTGTATGGACTTTCACATACCCTCACCCCCATCCCATGAATAACCCCTCCATAGTAGGATGTTACTAAAATCCATGAATCTATACTGATATATCATTGTTACCCAAAGTCCTCAGTTTATATCAGCACTCACTTTCAGAATCGCAAAGTCTGTGGGTTTAGACATTTGTTTAATTACGAGTATCTATCCTTGTAATATCACAAAGAGTGGTTTTGTTAAAGTTCTCACCTAGTTGTATTGATAATACAAAAAAGATTTAGAAGTAACCCATCCAAAGTCTAAACAGGAATGTTGATCATGATCAGACAATGGGAGAGGGGCAGTGGCAGCACTGGGCCATGCTCTAGACTGAAGAACTCTGGAGGCCCTCATTCTAGGTGGTCAGTAACCAGGGCAGAGTTGTGAGGAGGCAGGGTACTTACTGACCTTGGTTTTGTGTTTTTCAAAAGAAATAAGGACCAGGTTAACTGGAAGGTAAGGTAATAAACACAGATCAGGTTCCAGTGTAACAGTTTCATTGCCCTAAAATTCCCCTGTGCTCTGCCTGTTCATCCTCCCTTTCCCCATACCTTTGTGTGATCACTGGTATTTTGACAGTCTTCATTATTTTCACCTTTTGCACAATACTATACAGTTAGAATCACCTATTAATATGTACTTACGTTTCTAACCTGCCTTTTCATGACTTGATAGCTGAGTAATATTCCATTGTATGGATATATCACAGTCATTAATCCATTCACCTACTGAAAATTAAAAAGGCCTCTGTTTTGAAAATTGAATGCCTACTGAATGCCTCTCAGTTTTGAAAATTACAAATAAAGTTGCTATAAACATCCACATGTGCACTCTGTGTGGACACATGCTTTTAACTTACTTAGGTAAACATCATGGAGTACAGTTGCTGGGTCATATGATAAGGTTATGCTTCCTTAAAAAAAATTTTCAAACTGCCTTTGAATGTAACTGTGCCATTGGCCTTCCCTCCAGCAATGAAGATTAGTGCCTATGGTGCCACATCCATGCCAGCATTTACTGTTGTCAGTGTTTTTGATTTTCACTATTCTAATAGGTGTATAGCTCTACTAATTATTACTTTTTTAAATAAAAGAATAAAACAAAGTCCAGCTTCATCCAGGAATTGAAATCATTTTGCCAGCTTTCTTTCTTCATTCTTTTAGGTTGCTTTCACCGAGAATGTTATGTGTATGGAATGTGGAATAGGGACCCCATTTCCTTCATTCAGGAGCAAGTTCTCAAACAGACTGAAGCTTTTCTTTTCTTTTCTTTTTTTTAACTTTTCTTGACATTTTTATCAGGAGTTTGAATGAAAAGAGAGAAAACTACTTGCAAAACATACAATTGACTCAGCACACAGTGTCATCTCTCCCCCTGCCTTTTGCTCACTCACAATCTCTTTAGGTTGTTGCTATCATACTTCGTCTCTACCACTCCAGTGAAACCATCCTTTTCAAGATCCACAACTCCTTCCTGCCAGATCCAGAAATCATTCATCTGGCTTCTTCTCACTAGACTTTGGCAATTTCCGCATGCCACACTTTCTTGTAACTCCATTCCTCCCACTGAACACACCTCATTCTGTACCCTTACTACAAACATGAAATTCCTGATGAACTAGTATGTGGACACAATTAATGAAAAAGGAAGAAAAGGATAAATAAGTAGTCTTACCAGGTAACCACTATTGAGATAACCTATTCTTCCAAATACAACCAAAGTAAACTCCCTAACAGGAGTATCAGGACAAGAGAAATCTGTTAACCTGACCAAGGCACCCGTCCACCTTTAAACAAAGGTTATTAAATTTAACTATATTGAGACATACACAATATGCTAGTAATAAGCAGCCCAAGAGGAAATCCTAATTTATATGACTCACTGTTTTGAGCAAATATTAACATTGGCTAGCCAACTTTGTTCTTTGTATCATTTTTCCAGATCACCAAAAGTCACATACTTCAAAGTAACTAATACAGGAAGAATAAACTAGATAAACTGCTTGGACAACAACTTTCATTACCAACAGCTTTGGTCAATTTATTTAGTATGTTTCTGAAAATTAGATAAAAAAGAACAAATATTTCCCAAGCATTTGTAACAGGTTAGTCCTACTCCAGGAAGTATTGAGGTAACAAAGGATCCAAAGATATTGCTCCCTAACAGTCAGTTTAAAATCAGGTAGAGCATTATTGGAGTTGCTTAAAAATATTCAGAAATCTCCTTCTTAGAAGCTTTTACACACAGAGACCCAATTTAGCAACAGAGATGTGAACAAATGTTTAGCAACGATAAATGGAAATTTGGGTAACTTCTCTACAATAGGAAAATGTACTGTTTTCCTGGAGATTTTAGAATAATCATAACCACATTATTTAGCAAGTTGATGCCTATGTACAAAATGACCACCTGCTTGATCTTATACAATGTTAGATGAGATGAACTGTAGGCTTAGTTGTTTACAGACCTAAACCTTATGGTTGCTCATTTTCCATGCAAGCCAAATTTACATTTTATTTCCATGCTCCCACATAGAAATATAAGTGGCTACATTTCTTCTTAGTCTAATCTAGTTATAAAAATGACAGGCAATTTCCTGTGCAGAATAGTTGATGAGTTTGAGAGGACCTAGGAAACAGTTCAACGATGTGGATTATTGTGCCATGGGATTTAGAACTACACATCCCCAAGATTTTCATTCTATCATTTATTTGCCCTTTATAGCTCAGACACTTTAAATTTATGTCACATTTGCTGATTCCTGCACTAACTTGGATATAAGTGAGCATATGTGAAAACACATTGGCAGAACAAAAGATTTGTAAGAGAAGATGAAGAGAACTAGGCAAGGGATATTTGCTGAGAGAGGGCAGAAGAGAAAGAGAATGTAGTGTGTGGAACACACACATGAACTACAACCCTTGAAAGACATCAAGTAATAGAAATTCTCAAATACAAAGTACAGGGAGTCAAAGTAATGAGGCAAAAAGATATGTGTGCACATAATCAAATAGAATGATAGATACATACATATAGCATATAAATGACCATATGTGTAGGTGTAGTATTCTAAGTAGAATCATTCATTACAGATATTCTGTAAGACATAATACCTAAGATGAAGTTGATAGCCCAGCACAGGACAAAAGAAAGCAGAGAGAAAAAATGAACGATTAGCTCGGTCATGGTTCAACTTTACTTACTCAATTATGGATCCTGTATTTCTCTTCCTAGACTATTGATTTAGGTATGATTCTGAACTCTTTCTTGGAAACCACTTGTTTAGAAACAGAAAAAAAAAATATCCATTGATTTTCTCTTGGCCAGTCTGTCCAAAGGCCCTCTCAGCTAATCAGTTACCACCTCCTCCCACTTATCTTATCGGGACTTTCTAATTTCCTCCATTAAGAGATGTCTGACTTTGCAGTTGCTGAAATCTCTAAGTCTGGGTACATAGGAGATTAAACTGAGTCACCAAGTCCCCTTGATCTTCTCTACTTCCCCTCTCTTTCCCCTTGAAGGTGTGTCTCTGTTTACCAGGCAAGATAAGGGGGTACAGACAAAGCAGTAATAGGACCTTAGAAGATGCAAAGGATCTAGTTATTTCTGCTATGTGTGCAGTAAATGACAAGAAAATCCCGCATAGAGAAACTCTAAAGAGCTCTTCAGCTATAGTTCATTATACTCAGCTTATGAGAAACCTGAGTTCTGTGAAGTCTGAGGGTGTAACCAGCATCCAACCCTTTTAAAGAGTAGTGATTACTTGAAGTGTTTCTGACAGCTAAATAAATATTTTCTAAATAAAAATATAGCGTGTGTTTTAAATGGAATATCAGGACCATTTTTAGACATGAGGATTGCTACTCTGGGATTTCCCAGCTGCCAGGTTCTGTTCTAAGTAGAAACTGCTATTTTCTGACTGTCGCCAGCTGGAAGCTCCATTGGACCCAACTAAATGGCATTTTGGTTAGACCATCCCAGGTCGAGAGCTGTAAGGGAGTGGGCACGAAAATGCAAACTTCAGAAAAGTAGATTTTAAAAGCTTTGTGGAAATATGAACACTGGCCCAAATTGAGAGTCTAAGTAATGGGGAATAATTGAAGAGGCACACATAGAAAAAAAAATTATCTCAAATAAAGAAAACTTTATCAGCAGCAGCCAATCCCAATAATAATGGGAGACACAGGAAACAAAGAAACCAGTTTCATGACTTGTGTGTCCTCTCACAAAATTAAAAAGGAAAAAAAAATTAAGAGTGAAATATAATAAAGGACAGCTTGAATTCGCTAAACTACAAAAAACATCACCAGGAATCTTAGAGTCCAATATGATTGAGAGTGTAAATACCTATAAGAAATTTATTTGTGATTATATTGTGACCATATTAAAACTAAACATAACACACATACTAAGTAAAATGCTCAAGTGGAATCAAAGTTACTCTCCATCCCTGTCCTCTTTCCAGAAAAAGGAATGATTTTATTCCTCATGTGTTTTTCTAGAAGTTTCATAAACATGGGCAAGTATAATGTACTTTAGTGGTTTTCAAATGGAGATGCTTTTGTCTCCTATTGGAGTCCTGGCCAAGTTAGAAAATAGAAAAAAAATAGTTACTTTCATGAGTGGCATCTAGGATATTTGGAGAAAGATAAAGTATAACATAAAAAGAGGTGATCTCTAGGCAACACTCAGAAATCTTCAGAATTCTGACAAACAGAATATGAAATTTCAATTTACATTTTAATAAAAAAAGTAAATTTCAATTTACATTTTAATAAAAAAAGTAAATAAACACAGAGCCACTTTATTCAACAAAATACTTGGTAGTTTTCCATAAGTATTAGTAAGGTATAATAGTATTATTTGGTACATTTATATTTGGATGACTTACAGAATTTAGCATGTCCATCAAAAAGTTTCCAGTTAATGGGTCTATGTTGTAAATGATATAATATAATCCCTATTGTGTAGGACATTTTTATCATTTTTTTGAAAAAATTATAAATATTTTTCAGAAAAAGCACATCTATTAAACTTTAAATGAATTTAAGTTGTTCGATAATCAAATAATAAGAATTTATCCATGTGCTTAACACTTAAATATGTTCTTTGTCCATTTGTTATTTTTTGTAGTAATATATTTAGGAATCACAAAAACCCTGTTGCTATAAAAGTTAAAGAGGAAACTGAAGCACAGAGAAGTTAAGTAACTTGCCAAGTCACACAGTTAATTAGTTTGTGTCTGAGCTACGAGCCCAGCTTTCTGACTCCAGAGTCCACATTATTAATTCTGATGCTTCACTGCTGTAGCATACAATGAAGTCATAAATAAAAAGTAATAAAGTCAAGATTCAAAATATGAAGACTTGTGATAAATGTAAAGTTTCACAGCAGAGTTCAAAAATTCATTATTTCAGTTATAGCCTGGCACCTCCTAAGATTCATATAGTCAATGCAGTCCACCTCAGTTTCTATCTCCAGCTTTGCTCAGCTGGTGTAATGGGTCTGAGCCCATCCTAGAGAGCACCAATGTGTTAGCATCAGTAGTAACTTTTTTTTAAGTTTTATTATTATTATTATTATATTTAATTATATTTGACATAGTTTATATTCCCCAGGGGTTTCCCACCACCATTTTCACTCATGCACCATCACCTCAGTCCCTTGTGCTCTTTACGCCACATCACCGTCTTTGCCCTCGCCTCCCTCTGCCCATCCCCATGGTCCCTTGGTCCCTTGGGTTTATCTTTGATCTTTTGATCTTGTTGAGTTTTTATTTGATTGTTTGGTTGTTTATGGCTATGATTGCCCATTTCTTTTAACTGTCTCTTGTTTTTGTTTGTTTTGTTTTCTTCCTTTTTATTTTTTGTTGTGATTGTTGTTTTTTCACGTTCTTCCTAAAAACGAGGCCATCCGAAATTTTTCTCTTACCTTCTGGCTTGTTTCACTGAGTATAATTCCTTTTAGCTCCATCCATGTTTCTATAAATGCCCCTAGTTTTTTTTTTTTATTTTTGATTGCTGAATAGTATTCCATTGTATATATATACCACATCTTCTTGATCCAGTCCTCTACTTTTGGGCATTTGGGCTGTTTCCAGGGCTTACCAATTGTAAATAGTGCTGCAATAAACATGGGTACTCTTTTGGATCGGTGTTTTTGTGTCCTTTGGGTAGATCCCTAGGAGTGGGATTGCCGGGTCATATGGTAGTTACATCTCTAGTAGGCCGAGGAACCTCCATACAGCCTTCCATATTTGTTGGATTAACTTGCATTCCCACCAGCAGTGTAGTAGGGTTCCTTTTTCTCCACAACCTCACCAGCATTTATTGTTGTTTTTTTTTTTTCATGTGTGCCATTCTTACCGGTGTAAGGTGGTACCTCATTGTGGTTTTAATTTGCATTTCCCTGATTATGAGAGATGTTGAACATTTTTTCATATGCCTGTTGGCCATTTGTATATCCTCTTTGGTGATGTGTCTTTTAAGTTCTCCTGCCCATTTTTTGATTGGGTTGTTTACTTTGATTTTCTTGAGTCTTGTGAGTTCTTTGTATATCTTTGTGACACATACATAATAGTAGTAACTGTTTGATGGTGGCACACATGTATGTGTTCCATTTAGTTAGTGGCACTATTTATGTAATATCATGTTTCTAGGGAGAAACTGAGTAGATGCAAGAGCCCCCAACTACTTTCTGGAAAGGTAGATGTAGAATAGTTTCCAGGAAGGCATGACTAGTGAGAGCCGAGCAAACTCTCAGGACAGAGCTCCATCGTAGGCAGGAATGAAGGCAAGGAGGACAAGGTTTATTTCCAACTACATCAACTGGTGGTCAGCAAGGGGTCTGCTCTGACTGAACTAGCACAGTGGTATAAGTTGACTCAGCCAAGCCTCCCCTAGTCCTTGATAAAGGACTCCAGGATATTGAGTGATTGAGTGTCTTCCATCCTACGGAGTGGTACATCCAAATGAGGCACTAATGTGATTCTCACAACTATGCAAAGCCATCAAACCCTTGAGGAAGATCCAATGAAAATTTAAATGTTAATGGAAGGAAAATGCTCCTATACAAAGGAACGTTCAGATGATCCCTTGATCAGGGAAATATCAAATGATACAAGAAGAAAATGGTTAGACTTTCACCATGGTGGTCAAACTCATGATCTCCATCTTTTTTTTTGTGAATCATCTATGTCCCTAGGTTGAAATTTTATTCTAAGGATTGCTCATCCCCATGTTTTATCAGGATTGTACTACTTACCCACATTCAGAAAGTGAAGGAAGATAGTTTTTTGGCACAATAATAGAACACGTGCTTGGGGATTTGGTCCTCATCTCACATGAGAGATTACATGATGCAGGGCTGAGTAGCGTGTGTCATGCTGTTTTAGTCAAGACTAGAGATGAGACTAAGCTCTAATACTAGGTGTATTATGCCATTAAAACTGCTGTTGGCAAGATCATATTTTTTGGTGATGGAATATTCCAAACATATCTTTCTATTACATTTCAGTTGTGAATGAAATATAATTGCAGTAATAATAGAAATAAGTCACAAAGAAGCATCATATGACTCAATAATCCCATTGATGGCCTACATTTGATGTCATGGTTTAATAAATGGTTGTTATTTTTCCTCTGAGAAAATGAGTAATGTCTCCTCTGTTAGAAACTACTTTTCAGCAACTACTATTTACAGAAAAGGTAAAAGCATTCATGAATTTTTAATGAATCACGTGACTTATAGCAATAAAAAAGACAGAAAGAAGGTGAGATAATTAAAAGGTAAAGAAGAGAGGTTCTTTTCTGGAGATCTAAGAACACCTAGTTAGTTCCTTTTGATGATTCAGGGCATGTTCCATTCCTAAAGTGACTTCTGTTTCTCATTAGAACTTTCCATGAAAAGTAATGTTTAAGCCCAAGTTACAATACAGCGCCACAAATTTTCAGGGTTTTCTATTTAACACTGAGACAAAAATAAATAAATAAATAAATAAAACCAAAACAGTATTACTTTACCACTGGCATGTCTGCTTCATCTTCTAGACCAAGTGGATAGTGAGAAATGATGAGTTTTAAATTTGGTAGAACCCAGTAATTTCATAATATTTAAAAAAGATTTATTTTATTTATTTATGCATATAAGAACTGGGATGCAGGCCAGAGGTGTGTGTGCAGGGAGGGGTTGAGAGGATTCACCAGAGACAGAGTGGGGAGTAGAACAGGCAGATCGACCAAAATACACTGCTGAGGGGAGCAGCGGGCAAGAAAGGAGAGGTCTGTTGCACCATGTGGGTCAGCTCCTTGGCTGGGGATTGAACTCATGCTGCAGTGGCTGGTGATAGCTTGATAGCACTGAGACTTTGACCTCAGTGTCATCAGAAGAGCCAATTTCATAAAATGTTTTACCATCAACTACTGGTTATAACTTTGGCAATGTTCAGGAAAATTATTTCTAAAATAGTGGGGAAAAGGGGTAAACATTAATTGAAGAAACTCTGCCCTTATACTGGGTCAGATTGTTAAGTATTCTATGTACCTTTGCAGCAAGCAACTCAGAGAAGTTTACAACAGCAGTTAGAATCAGCAATTAATAAAAGAGGTTTGTAGTTATCAATTAAAATCTAGGCATCTTGCTCTAAGATACAATTAGCACCTAGAATTGAGGCATTCCTGGCTTTTCTCAGGTCTTCCTCAGAAAGCTTAGAAGTTTGAAATTCAAGGAAGATTAAGCCACTCCCATTATTTTTATGACTAACCATTTTAACATTAAAGATTAGATTAAAACAAACCCAAATTTCTCTCTTCTCCCATTATTGTCTTTTGTTAATTTTTTTTTTCATTTGAATCCCCGAATGCCAACATTCATACATTTATCCCTTTAACGTATTTATCCATCTGATTTCCAAGCCATAAAATGTTTCCATTTAGAAATGGAGCTTATTAAAATCCAATGCTCTCTATCTAAAGTCCTGTTTTTTCTTTCCTCTCATTTCCTTAGAACTTAGTTTAAGTTTTGCCTTTGCCAAGCTAATGCAGATTGAATTTTCTGTTTTTGAAAGATCATTACTTTACTGGAGATTTGATTTGAAGGAAGTATGGATAGGAAAAGGAAAGGAAAATTCTACATTAATTCAGGTGAGAAATTAAACTTTCACACTGCTTCTTAGTAGCCATGGTTATTCTATAGCTAGAAATACTACTCAGAATTTTGTGTTCATTCTGACTACAAACTTGCACTTTGAAAAATAAATTAATGTATTTTTGCATAGAAGAACTGGGAGGTAGGCCAAAGGTGATGGAGGTGGGTGGGGAGGAGGTGAGAGGATTTACCAGAGACAGAGCGGGGAGCAGAACAGGCAGATCTACTGAAATATATTGCTGAGGGGAGCAGCAGATGAGGCAGGAGAGGTCTGCTGCACCATATATGGATCAGCTCCCTGGCTGGGGAACTCAGGCAGCATCAGTGATTAACTGAGACTTAATCCCTAGGCCACTGAGGAGACCTTGGTCTTGTTTTCAAAATGAGTGTGCTGAGGCTCACACTCTTATTCTCTTTTCAGCTCTTTTGCCCTGCTAGTGTCTTCTCTATCCCTTTGTGGGGGTCCTGACTCACAGGGTCCCCAGATATTTTAGAGACCAATATCTGGGTAGAGGCCACACTTACAATGGCAGACCAAAGCGTTTGACTTGGTGGGCACCAGGCTGCCTACCCACAGATCCCCTCCCACGGCTCTGCCCCAAGGTCATCAAATAATTTCATACGGAAGGCTTTGCAGATTTCCAAGTTCCATAATAAGATGCTAAACTCTCTGTACTAATACCCCTGGGAGGGAAAATGCTTTAAGACATTATCACAAACACCTAAAAGGAAGTACTTGAAAAATGAGAGCAAGATTAAAACCTGATGGAGTGAGGAATGAAATGCCGGGGGAAGGGGAAGGAGAGGCACTGACAAGGAGGGAAGAAGCCAAAACAAATCCCACCTCCCTGCCAAATATCTCAAAGGTACCAAGCGAAGTGAGAGATGTGTCTGCTTATACCAAGTTTTTTGAAACCAATACTTTCTATGGGAATATGAAAAAGAGACTATGATGTTGGAGTTGTTGCATTCATCTCTATTCATACACACATTCACTGAAACAGAATCAGGACGGTTTCCTCCCATTTTGGCAACTCGTTCCGTTTTTTCCGTTGCTAGAAGCAGCCCATTCATTATTGGAACTTGTTTTGTTGGTAAACTCCCCGGTGACAGAGCTGTCTTCTGAAATCACGTGGTAAGGGTGAATTTCTAGAATGCTTCCCTTATTTTCTGATGCAATCAAGTGTGACAATGTTGTATCCTGTCCACATGGAAATGGAGCTATGGAAACATTACTTCTGAAAATTGACTGAATTGGGACTCAAGTTTGAATCCAGGAACCTGCTTAAGTCTTCATTTTGTACCAATTCTCTTATAATCTGTTCACTTACAGATGAAAAAATTAGCTAGAAGAACAGGAGCTGGCTAGCAGAGCCCATTATGTATGCAGCTGTGCAGATTTCGAATGGACAGGTGCCAAAACAGGCTGAAAACATATCTGATTTTTGGTCATTCCAACTGCCCTTCCTAGGTAGGGAAGGCTGAATTTGATCCCTTGCTATGCAAATATCTTTCCTTTTCTTGCTGATCTTTCTGGCTAGGTGGTAGAGGAAAGACCTTCCTTTTGTTACTGAATCACTCACCAATGCCTGACCTAAAGGAAGCCTCTAATATCTCTGGACATCTATTTCTTCAGGCATAAAATAAGAGAATTATATTAAGTAAATGGCTAAACCTTGTGAATATGAGACTTTAAAGAAAAAAGGGCTTCTGAACTTTATTTTGTAACTTGAATTTTTTTTTTCTTTTGGAACTTAAATTTTGTACTTAGAAAAATATACAGCTTCGTTGATTTAATAAAATACTGGGAGTTTTTTTATATCAGGGCACATACTAAATTTATTTATCTTTAATTATGGTAAGAACACTTATCACGAGGTCTACCTTCTTAATAGAACTTTAAATGTACAATATAGTATTATTTTCGAAGGCCACAACATTATACAGCAGATCTTGAGACCATATTCACGTCACACAACTGAAATGTTACATATGTTGATTAGCAACTCCTTATCTTTTCTTCTCACCACAAGTACCATTTATTCTTTGCTTCTTTGATCTTTTAGATACTTCATAAAAATGCAATCATACCTTATTGGCTCTTTTAGGCCTGGCTTATTTTACTTATAATGTCCTTTAAGTTTCATCCATATTAGACATTGCAAGATTTTCTTCTTTTTCTCAGACTGAATAGCAGCCCATGGTTTGTACCTACTGCATTTCCTTCTTCCTCCTTTTTTTTCCTTTCTTTTCATTGATTTGCTGCTGGTTCTTGCATTTTTAAAACAGTCATTATATTTTGTAACGAATTATTTATCTTTCATTATATAACATTATATAGTATATTACCTTACATTACATATATTTTCTTCTTTTATCAGTAAAACATTCATATTGTTTCCACATCTTGGTTATTGTGAATAGTGCTGCAATGTACATGGGGCTCCTGATACCTTTTCAAGATCTTGTTCCCAACATTTTTGGATAAAAAATTAAAGGAAAGCATGACCATCTTCTTGGTGCCTTTTTTTGGCAATGATAATTTCATAATAGGTATCAGAAACTATCAACTTAGCCATTCAAGGGAGAAAAACATGCTCTGTCTCAGGTTAAGAATCATTTAAAGAAAGTGTGATTTAGAGATAATTAAGTGCCTCTTGTATGTCAGATATTGATTCAAATCTACTGAACCATTTGCACCATTTGAGCAAGATTTTAGGAAAAGAAATTGTGATTTGGGATTCACAGATATTAATCTACAGAGGCATTCTTCAAACTCTGGGCAGGTATATGCTAACTAGTATATTTTTCATACCACATATCTCTAATTCCAAACATTCTTAGACTTTTTTCTGTGTTGTTGTTGATGTTAAACACGTTGTCAGAGGTGCATTCTCTTATAAGTAAAAAATCACTGCAAAAATAAAAGAGAGAAATGCATAAAAAGTCATTCACTTTAACTTTTAAAAATTCTAGGGATATTCATATTTCATTATTAAATGACACTTCTTAAGAAAAATCCTAATAAAATTGAGTGGATTAGAATTTGATGTGCAATATGCCTGATGGATTAAAGCTAGCATCTTGAATGCTATTCGTTCAGTACCATTTGGAAACATTTTGGGTGGAGATAAGGAAGTAAGCTTTTGAATGTCAAAGGTAAGGACTGACACCATAAACTTGATTTTCTCAGCTAAACACTAAAGTTACTCAGTCTAGACCTGTGCTTAAGGTAGACTATTAGAACTAAAGCCTTCTTAGAAGGATCCTCTGAGGCTTAAGTCAATATATGATGATTAAATGCCTTGGCATTTTTAAGTATTTTACTAAACATGGGAGATTAAGAAAACCAAACATCATAAATTGACTTTTCCCTGGCCTACATCTGGTCTAATAATAGAATTAAGAATTTGAAACATCTTAATCCTTTCAACTAAAGGAAGATGAACTCATGTCATTGGAGTTTGTCAAACTCTATGGCTGTGCACTTCCCCTTACTGACAGGAAGACATACAAGGCTCGTCTAATGACACTGAGATATTTTATAAATTAAAATCACAAGGACTGGAAGGGGAAAATTCCTTCTGACTTATTTTCCATAACATCAGCCCTTCCAGCTCCATCCATGTTGCTGCAAATGGCATGAGATTCTTGTTTTTCATTGCTGAGTAGTGTTCCACTGTATATATGTATCACATCTTCTTGATCCATTTATCTGTTTGGGGACATTTATCTATTCTCCTTTGTTTTTCCTGGCTGCTTGATATGAGTCCTCAAAGATGTTTCTGAAATTTCTGTCATGGAGTTTTGTCCTGTGTTTTCTTCTATATATTTGATGACTTCAGGCTTACATATTAGTCTTTTTATCCATTTTGAGTAGAATTCATAAACGGTATGAGAGCTAGTCTGTTCTTTCACATATGACAGTCTGGTTTTCTCAACATAATTTATTGAAGAGATTGTCCTTTTTCCTTGTTTCCTTGACAGCTGTATCCTAAATCAGTTGTCCGTATATGTGTGGTTTTACTTCTGGGCTCTCAATTCTATTCCATTGATCTGCATGTCTGTTTTTGCTCCAGTACCATGCAATTTTAATTATTATGACTTTATAATTTGAATTCTGGATGTATGATACCCCCATTCTTCCCTTATTTTGACAATAGAGCTTTGGTTATTTGGGGTCTTTTGTGTTTCTATATGAATTTCAGTAATATTCATTCTATTTCTTTCTAGAATGCATTGGCATTTTAATAGGCATTTACTAAATCTATAAATTGCTGTGGGCAGGATGGCAATTTTGAAAATATTGATCCTTCCTATCTATAAACAGCAAATATCTTTTAATCTATTTATGTTTTCTTCAATTTTTTTTAACAACATTTTATAGTTTGCCTTGTATAGTGTAAATCCTTTCTCTCTTTTGTTAACTTTATTTCCAGGTGCCTAATTTCTCTTTTTGTGTGTAATGTTATAAATAGAATGTCTTTCTTAATTTCTTCTTCTAACTCATTAAGACAAATGATTTTGGGGTGTTGATTTTGTAACCTACCATTTTGCTGAATTGGTTTATTGTTTTTCTCATTTTTCCTTGGAGTCTTTGTGGTTCTCTGTGTATATTATTATATCATATGCAAATAATGGTAGCATTACTTTTTCTTTCCCAATTTGGATTCCTTTTACAACTTTGTCTTTTTTATTTCTACTTGGTGAAATATTGTCAGAAGAAATTAATGGCAATAAGCCTAATATGAAATGATGGAAAAGTAATGATTTGATCTTTAAGAACTCTCTTTTGACAGAAGCATCATTAAAAGCTGGACACTGAAGAGACAATAGCAGTTGTCTTCAAGGTTGTCCATATTGGGAATAATTCTTCTAGAAAGCATTGCCTATTTTCCTCTATTGTTATAGGTTTCTAAATCCTATCTCCATATTTGCCTAAAGCTGTGTGTATGTGATGGGGAAAGGGATATAGTTTCCCTTGTGTATAATAATTCACTGCACCGGGGTGACTGATTGTCAGATCACACCCTGTAAGTTTCCTTCTCATTGTTCAGTTGCTTCAAACCTAAGCCACTATGCCCACTTTAACACAACTAGCCCTCGTTCCCACTTCCTGCATTAGGAAAGTTCTTTATTCCACAGCACATAAAATGGGACATGTGTTCTGTGTTCAGCATTTGCATAATGTGTTGCTAAAAAATCTAGGTAAAAGAGTACTGATAATTGCCAAATGTCATTTCCTTTGTTTTGACAAGTCAGGGGTAAAATGTAGAACCTCATTTCCATAGCAGAGTAAAAAACAACCTGTCATTGGAAGAAAATGAATTGAGGATGAAATATCATAGGGAAAAGCAAAACAGAAGTGATAATTATGTAAGCTACAGGTTCAAATTAATTAATTGCCTTCATTACAGGTATTTATCAAGTTACCATTTTAGCTTAAATGATATAGCTACCTAACAAAAATTGTTCACACTTCTTCTATACTTTCAGTGAAGAGATTGATGCCAAACCCCTCTGGTCTGGACTATTTCTTCTAACCCTCAAATATAGCCCTAGAGTAGCTGACTTTGGAAGCAACAAAAATAGCATTGCCGTCGACCACAAAATAGACTGTTTCTACTACTGGTCTGACCCATTTCTGGCCAATCTGATTTGTTCAGGGGGGTTTTAAACTGGGACCTAAAAGAAAGAAAGAGAGGTGGGAAAGCTTTTCCTAATTCCAGAAAAATGGAGTTATTCTTCATGCCTATAAAATACAAATGAAAGAACAGGGGCTGTTCTAGACAAAGGCAATTGTCTCATTTAAACTCATTATTTTGATTTTCCAACCATCTTGTACTCATTTCAATAACTTGCCTTATAAATTTGCCAAAAAATCTATTAGAAGACAGGATTGTACAGATGAACATGAATCAAAAAAAGAAAAGAAGAAAAAATCTAGGACCATATTTCTTTATTTGTGATATATTACAAAATCACTTCTCAACTCCATGCCAAGATGACCGCTGGGGGCAAGGAGAAGGTTTGTTAGGCCAGGACTCTTCCTCTGATTGAGATATTCTATTGTATGGTACTGCAACCCCCGTTTATGTTAGTGACTTTGACAAGAGGTCGGAGTAAGGCCCTTATCATTTCTCACAAAGGCTTCATTGACAAAACTTCATGTTTGTATTTGAAAGTGCTTCCTACCAGAGAGCAAGACTTTGAAGTTTATTCTTTGTTCAGTCATGCTTTGTATGATTTTTTTAAAGAAGAAAATGAAGAAGACAGTAAATAAATAAAAGACTAACTCAATGCTCTATATCTAATAAACTTAAAAATACTTTTGCTTACAAGACCACAAGTTAAATATCAAATCACCCCTCACAGTTATTTGTACCACACATTTTATTGCTGAAACATAAATTTAGGTAGCTGATGTGTTTCTCCTATATATACATAATTTATTACACTTCCATTTGAGTATGTGAGTATGTGAGTGGGTGGGTGTGTTTGTGTTTGTATAAATGTGTAATTACTGGTGCTATTCAGCACGGAAAATTTGAACACAGTTCTGTAACTGTCATCCTTTATTTTCAAGATCTAGTTCTTTGAGTCATAACCCAAGTTCACACAATTTCAAGGGATTGCTTAAAATGATCCCTGCTGTGATTTTTTCAACTATATCTATTTTTTGCATCATCTTGGACATTGTAATACTCTTACAAATAAAATCTAAATTAAGCTTAATGAAGGCAGTCATATCTGCATAAATTATTGATTTCTAATAGTGTGTCTGTTTTATTTTGGTTCACGTTACTGGTAAACCTTTACTTTGTGTCGAGCCTTGGTTACTTTTGTGGCTATTTGTTTTTGTTGTTGTTGTTGTTAAGCCATGGTGGTCTGACAACTGTTTGCCTAAGTCCATCTGCCTTCCGGCAGCAGTCTCTGTGGTCCCTAATGCCATGTTGGAATCTCACCATGTAGAATACAAATGTCAGTCAAGGAATCAGAAGCGTCCCATGGAAAAATAGAAATCCTGGTCTTCTTTTGACTGAAGGCACAAGATCTATGCCTAGACACTTCATGAACCATTATTTTTCAGACCACAGACATTGAAAAATCACTACTGAAGAAGATTTCCTGTAGTTTGACACCTTGTTCCTTCAGCCAAGTATCCTAAATGTATTTTCCTTCTTATTAACTTTCCTTTCATATCGAACTTTATATTGTGAACTGCCTCCTTTCATTGTTATCCACCCAGGAGTGATTTCTTGGCATAGAATGAGGATGAAACATGGCCAGAAACATATTTTTTTTTGGCATAGGGTATCAATTAAAACTGATATACCAACCTAGAGAAGAGAGATTAGGGCACTTCCCAGCACTGTTCACTTGAAGAACAAGGCCACAGAATTCTAGAGGCTGTTTCTTCTAACTGAATGTCATGTCTGAATTTATTCAATGAAACATAAAACTGGCATAATTACTATCTGGGTGTTGTAGACATATTTAAAAGACTTTCTTGTTCTCTGGATTGATTTCTGCGCCTCGTGTTTTTCTTGTTTCTTTTCCTTGTCTCTGTTCTCTTTTTAATTTGAAATCCAGATTAAATGGAAATTCAGGGTTGCTGTTTGAATGATAGACCTACCTAAGAATACAAAAAAAAAAAGTAGAAAATGGAAACTCGACACAGTTAAGTACATTTCACATTAAGATTATGCACGTGGTTAAAAATGACCTCAGCATTCTAATACTCCTTAAAGTTCCTGGGAATAGTTGGGACTGACAGACAAATTGTCAGAGCAAATTTTCTGTAGCTACTCAAATATCCTGTTGCTTACATGTGTATTAGGTAGTGGTTCCACCTCCAGACAGGAATACATTAACCTTGTTGTCTTTTCTAGTACATCTTTCCATGTCTGAGCACTGGGGAAACCAGTGCAGCACCCTGGGGTGGTCTAGACTCTGAAAGCAGAATTTGTTTTTTTTTTTTAAGATTTATTTTAATTATGCATATAAGAACTGAGGTACAGGCCAGAGGTATATGTGTGTGTGTGTGGGGGTGGGGGGGCTGAGAGGATTCACCAGAGACAGAGTGGGGAGCAGAACAGGCAGATCTATTGAAATACACTGCTGAGGGGAGCAGTAGGTGAGACAGGTGAGGTCTGCTGTGCCAAGTGGGTTAGTTCCCTGTCTGGAGATCAAACTCATGCTGCAGTGGCTCCTGATAGTTTCAGAATGCTAAGACTTAACCCCTCATGCCACCAGGGAAGCCCTGACATCCGAATATTTGAAGGCCCAAGTTCACTTTTTTCTCATTGTACAATGTTTAACTAGTGCCATAGCTTTGCTGTGCCTCCAATTCTTCATCTAGAACCAGGCATTAATAGCTGCTTATTGAAATATTGTAAAGATTAAATGAGAAAATTCATACCTCTGAGGTGAACTATTATCTAATGTTAGAGAAATCAGTGACTGTCTTCAGCCCCACATTTCCTCTGGTTTCTGTTCATTAAAATGCCCCCTTATATCAATGGAAGTTCAAAATTTTGCTGCAGAAATTGAAATCTATTTCTTCTTCTGTCATTATGCTAATAGAGGCTCTCTGAAGGAAACTCCTCCTAAAAGACTGCCAGACCTTTGATAAGACTCACTCTTGGAAAACTTATGACCACCACAAAAAAAGCGTAGACTGGATCTAAAATAGGATAATGAGAAGTAATCCTAAAGGCAAAAACTAAGTGTTGTGCTACCATTAGAACACAGAAATGGGGCCAGCTACCAAAGGGAGAGAATTGAACCTAGAACTCAGATGATGGACTGACACGATGTAGTTCAGCAAAGATGACTAGATACCAGAAAAAATAAATCTTCCCTGGAAACATGTGTCCAATATAAGCATTTAGATGCCACGCAGATTAAGATCTACCAATGAACTCACAATCAATACCACCAAGCTCATAAAAAGGGAAATCTGTGTATGAATCACAGACACAAATACCACCACAAGGGTTGTTTGGCACCACAAGGGTGACAAATAATAATAATAATGTGACAAGAGTTTTGGTTAATTGACAGGGTTATGTACTTTGTGTGAACAGAAAATAGCTTGACATGAAAATATACATAGTCTCATGGACAGTGGTTAGTGCCATAGCTGACTGGAAGGGGACCTGGAAATACTGAACAATTAGGGACAGGAGTGTCAGGGAAGAGGCATGTTCATTAAGAATGGACATAGAGAGTAAGAATGCTTTTATTTTATATTAATGTTGAACAATGAGCAATGTCAACAATAATCCAGGACAGGATGGTACAGTCAGCCTCTGACATCCTGGGATATTCCAGTGTTTGAACAATAGACTCATGGACACAGCAGTTATGATGGCTGAGATAGAGGTTGTACATGGGCTCAAACAGTAAGGGGTGCCTCTTCCCAAGGAAAGTCTAGCTACTGTTTGTAGGTGGCTGATCTACTAGCGATAGAAGCTAAGGCCATGGTTCATTCTCCCTAAAGTCCATTTCCTCTTGGATGTGAGCCAGTCACTTGGTAGTGGCTTGTAAAGGGTGATATTTTATCTTGCCTTCGATTGACTCATATATTGGATATGAGTTTGCATGTTGTTCCCACAGTGAGTCAGTCACCACTCTTCCAGGCCTTATAAAAGCATCTAATGCCACAACAGATCACATCAGACAAAATAACAGGTTTTACATCAAATAAGGTATAGTGATGGCCATGGTCCCGTAAGATTCACAGTACCTTCTATGCAGCATGCCATTCAAAAGCTGCTGGATTGAAAAAGCAATCCCCCTGTAAGTTTCAGCCTAGATAACAGCTTAGAGAGGATGCCCTGAAAAAAATAGGCATCATTGTGCAGGATACAGTATACATCTTAAACCCATGTCTAATGCTTGTTCTATGTTCCCAATAAGTAAAATATTTAGGAGTAGCTGCATTCATATTCATGCTTGGTGACCAATGTGGAGAATGTATCCTTCCTGTCCCCACAAACTTGGGTGCTATGATCTATACCCCCAGGATTTCAGAGCAGATATTCTCTTCAAGAAACATAGTAAAAACTAGACTCATTCATGGGAACATGGATGGATCTGGAGGGGATTATGCTCAGCGAAGTAAGTCAGAAAGCAAAAGAAAAATACCAGATGGTTCCTC
>JAGFMF010012271.1:8459992-8541584 GCA_019455555.1 Galemys pyrenaicus
GGTGCACTGGTGAGATGGTGATGGGGAATACATGGGGATTACAATTAATGGCAAGTATATGTAAATTTTAAAATATTTTAATAAAAAAAAAGAAACATAGTAAGAACTCCACTAAAATTAAAGCTAAAGCCATCATATATAATTCAAGCATCTTTTTTAAAAAAAGATTCTATCTGTTTACACACATAAGAGCTGGGCTGCAAGCCAGAGGTGTGGGGGGTGAGAGGATTCGCCAGAGACAGAGTGGGGAGCAGAACAGGCAGATCTACTAAAATACACTGCTATGGGAGCAGTGGGCTGTGCCATGTGGGTCAGCTCCCTGGCCAGAAATCGAACTTGTGTTGCAGCAGCTTTGGATAGCTTCATAGTGCTGAGGTTTAACCTCTTGTGCCACTAGGGAGGCCCCTATAAGTCAAACATCTTCGAGAGAGTAAAGTGCAGGCACAGAAAGTCATAACTGAGAAGAGGGAGTAGAACAATTACTACAAAATATGGTCTGGGAAGAATATTTGACACAGGGGCACTCTTGGTATCCTCATGTCTAATTTCAACTATAAATGTCTAAGTACTTAAAATAAGGGCCCCAAACAGACTAAAATCCACAGGTTGAGATGTTTTTAGAATGAGAATCTGAGTCATCTCACTAGGGAAGCCACCCAGACCAGCAGCAGTGTTAGAGGAGGGAACGGAAAACCAAGAGAGGGTAATGGAGGAAAGAAATGATGAGTGTCAGTTACTGCCTTGAGACCAGCCGCAGCAGCAGGGGCTATAGTTAATCTCACTAACACTTCTTTTTCCAGTGTTACTAAGTCTGTAATGGGGTATGGGGATTTGGGGGATGAGATGAATTTAAATCTGATTCATTCCCTTCCGTGTGCCAAATACTCCATAATCAAGGTAACACACATATTATATGACCTAACTTTTCCAGATATCTCAGTCTTCAAGGATCACACATCCTTTTACTAATTAAAAAAAATGTGAGTTTCTTTCTGTTCAGGCACAGGAAGCTGCCTGTTACCAAGTTACCCTCTTAAAATGTGCTCGATAATCTCCCTAAGAAATGCTTATGCATTGCAGGAATCAGTCAGAAAACCCCCTGGAGTCCGGAAGCTTGCTTGCAATTTTTTAGGTTACCTCTTAGTATTTTAAATATGGCTTCAATCATGCTAAAGCCACTCAATAAAACTGTATCTCTTAAGACTCTTCACACTGCGAGTCACAAAAACTCATTTCAAACAGGCTTACACATTAAAGGGGATTTATCAGCTTTCATACCAGGAAGTCCATTCATAGGTAGAGCTTCAAAATTGATAAACCAGCCATTCAAAAATGTCATCACACACATATTTTTTTTTATTACCTTCCTCCTCTTTCATGGTGTTAATTTCATCCCATGCCTGAATCATCTCCATTACACTCCCAATGACCTCATGGTGATGGAAGTCTGCCAGTAGCAATAATGTTACATGTTTCCTCATTCTAGTTAAACAGCAAAAAGAGTGTGTCTGATCCAGCATTCCAAAGAACAGAATGAAACTCATCCTGTCTGTGGCTTAGCCTACATATCTGCTATAGTAGGAATGGTTGTTTCTCCACCCTCACCGCCCCCAGTTCTTATGTTGAAGTTCAGTCCCTCCTGTGATATTTGAAGGAGAGCCTTTGGAAGGTGATTAGTTTATGAGGCTGCAGCACTCATGAATAAGATTAGTGCACTTACAAAAGAGGTCCTGGAGAGCAACCTCTCTTGTCCACCATGTTTCAACAAGAAAACAGGAATGTACCTACTGGTGCATTGACTAATGGCCTCCCAACAAATACCTTATCGATCATGCCCTGTTCTTGAACTTTCCAGTCTCCAGAAACATGAAGAATGAATTTCTGCTTTCTATAAGCCACTCAGTATATGATATTCTATTATAGAAGCTTGGGGCAACTAAGACTATATCTAACTTTGAACAAATGGTTATGGCTGAGGAATATTACATCCTGATAAGCTGAGCCAACAAGGGCCCACATTTGAGCTGAATGTATTGAAGAAAAGGGTATGGAAATAAATATGGGAATTGTGAGGAAGCAAAGTGAATGTTCTTTAGGTACCAACAATATTCTCTTTTTTTCCAAACATGGGCAAGGCCCAACCCTTACATCCTCATGTAAATGAAGACTTGAAAAATGACAGAACACAGGAAATTGTATCACAAATGAATCTTTGATATGACTGTTGCCCAACTCCGAGCATCAATCTCTACTACATAGATTTCCTTTGTGACAATTCTTTTTAAGCCCCATAGTGCCAGACATCCTTGCATATTTTGTAAAGAGGCTGCATTTCTAGCACGTTCCTGGCTGATGCTGGGCAGAGGACCATACTCACTTCCACAATTCCTGTCCCCACCTCCTGTTTCAGTGGTCATCCTTGTATTTCCCTCTTCTCCCAAGAGACTCCTCTCCATTTTCTTGAATCCTATGGAAAGAAGCACAAGGTCCTAAAATGAAACACTTGGCAGACTTCTAACTTCACCTCCAAGAAAGACATACTTTATGTTATTAGCATAAGAAGTTAACATCACATTGTTGTCTCTGCCTTCTGAGTAAAGCTGTAACTTTACATGGTACAATGAAAGGAAGACTTTCAGTGTTGTATTGTTATTTTTTTTCCAAAAAACAAAGATGCAAATTTCCTCAATGGTGACATTAAACTTAAATAACAATAAGCAAAATTACTACCAACAATTAAACTGCACAAATAAAAGCTTTCAAATGACATTTTACCACACTGAACAGTTTCCAGGAATTTTAAATCAGCAAATCTCATTTCAGTAAGAATACACACACTATGTGTATCTGCATAAAAACACACATACAGTAAACACACTTGAATACTTACTAGAACAATTTAAATTTATACCAATTGCTCCTGACATGCTTATTCTTCTCTCTTTTCTTTCTTTTTTTTTTTTTTTTTTTTTTTTTGACAGGGATAGCTAACCTGGGGAATCTAAGCAGCATTTTTAGAAACATTTCTATTTAGGTGTGCATTTGAATTTTAAACAAGGAGATTTCTGGCTTTTCAAGCACAATTCATCTGCATGGAGAAGACCAGTAAACAGGGAAAGAATGGCAAGATAGACAGAGAAGCAATGTGTCTTAGATGAAGACATAATGGAGGGCCACAGAGCACGGTGACTGAAATTCATAACCAGATAAAGGGAGGTTGTGACTAATATTTGAATTCAATAATATTAGTTCACGGTCATTTTTTTTTCCTTAAAATTCTGCTTCTTACTTAAAGAAAGCTTTTTGATATTTGATTCTCTTAAACTCCAGATAATATTAATTAGCATGAATACTTCTTAAAGAAGCATTATTGGGGAGGGAATGGGCTTCAGTAAGAGAGCTTAACATTTGTCTTTTCAGGTGGAGATGGCACTTCACTATTCATCAGTCTCTCACAGTGGTTCTGCCTTTGTTTGTAATTAAAAGGCCAGAAACTGGTTTTATATTTAACTCAAGGCAATTGTAAAATATACAGATATTTCCCCTCTGTTTAAATAAATGGAATAATTTGTCCCATAATCACATTGGTCTCTGTGAGCTCTTGAAGTTTTATTAAGGTGTAACTCGTGAGTCACACTCCTACTTGGTTATTAGGTTTGAGTCTCATAGTACTTTTTAAAAATATGAATCCTAACTTAGAGTAACTTTAAAGAATGAGAAGGTGGGATGACACATCATTATGGGAATCATGGGAGCCAGGCAATCCCTCTTGAGTCTCACATGGCAACACAGCAGGGATCATGCTAGGTGTCCCAGGGGCAGATACACGTGGAGCTGTGTGTGTGCTGTGGAGCTAACCTGCAGGTGGAAATGATTCTATCACCTAGTAGCTATTTGCAGATGCCTCAAAGTTGCCTGTACTCAGTGCCCTCCATTGCATTGAAAACAATGCACATGATAGCAACTTCTTCAAACTTTAAGAAAGAAAATGGTAAATGGGAAGCACTCTAAAATGTCCAGTTGTTAGTACTGAAACCAGAGGTCAGTGATTCTAAACTGAGGGTGCTTTTATCCCTGAGGGGACATCTGGTGGATATTAGGAGACACGCTTAATTTTCAGATCTGGAAGCTGTGGTTACTACCAGCAGCTGGTGGGTGGAGACCTTGGATGCTGCTAAATATCCTACAATGAGCAGCCTCTCCCACCCACCCTGTGGGCATCCCTAACAAAAAATCATCCTGCACACATATCAACAGAGCTGAGGCTGGGAAACTGTGTCTTAGCAAAGACTATTTCTTACATATATATATATATATATATTCTCATATATGCATATCTATAATAAGGTTTCATTTATAAATTAGTCATTGTAGGATATTGTGCACTGTAGGATATTAACAATAATAACAAGTAATAAAACAATGTGATGTAATAAAAGTTAAGTAAATATGGCTTCTCTCTCTCAAAATATCTTATTGTACATAATATTTTAAGACCAGGGTTGACCTCAGGGAACTGAAGCCACAAAAAACAACATCCTGACTAAGGGGGGGGGGGCTACTGTGTATTACTAGGACCCCAGTTACAAATTTCCATAAAAGTATTTTTCTTGACCTGAAACATCATAGATATTTTTGTGCATTTATACATAATAAACATGAAATCACACAGTTGGTTTTTTTTTTTTTGTGATTGTGTGTTTCTCACCAATTGTATACTTTGAGATTTATCCATCTTGTCAACTGTAATTATAATTTGCTCACTAGTGCTGTGTAACATTCCATTCATAGATGCACCAGAAATTAAATACCTACCTACTCTTCCAAAGCACATTGGTAACTCCCGGAGGTTACCATTGCCAAATTAAATTACCAAAATAATTTGGGGGGATGCTATGAATAGTTCTACTATATACATTCTAGTACACAGCTTTCAGTGTGCAAATACACAAAACTTTTTTGGCCATATATTCCATAACCTTTGAAACTAAAAGGAAATATATTCATGACTTCCCATTACAGTTCAAATACAGTAAACTCCAAGGTCCCTTAAGTGGTCATAGTTCCTGCTTTTCCTATGAGAGTGTGAACATGTGCTGTGTGTGTTCACACTCATCTTTATCATCCAAGTCATCCTGCCCATTCATTTTCCTGATCCTTCACCTACAAATCTCCTGTTGCTCATTCGGTTCCTACCACATTGTTCTCTTTCTGGCTTCCTAAACATGCCACATATTCCTCATGATTCAATGCCTGTCAAATCCATTCATTCCTCCACTATGGGAACAGCTGGAACCTTCTCATCTCCAGTTCACAATCTACATGTCAATTCCCTGAACAGGTCAGGCTACATGTGTCTTTTATGTTCTTTCCCTCTCCTGGTATTTGTTATGCCTACACGCTCTTTCCTTCATGGTGTTCATCCCACTGTGCAATTGTCTATTTTGTGTGTGAGTATTTATTATGGAATGTAAAGGGTAAAATAGAAGGTGAGGGGCAGTGAAACTGATGACTGTGATTGTGAAAGCTGGTGCTAGGCAGCCACATAGAAATCCCAGCTCTGCCACTTATCATCTGTGAGTGGATCCAGGCATGTACACATTCTGTGCCTTGGTCTTTATGCTATAGCACTGGGGTAATTGACTTAGTCTCTACTTCACCATATTGTGAGGATAATAATAAAATCCAACTACAGTTAATTAGGAAACAGGCTTAGAACATTGCCTGTGAATATTAAGTGCCTGTTATTATTACCCTCATCCCATAGTTCACCAAAAGTATTGTTACCAACAGTCAAAGCAAGCATTCCAGTTTGGCATTTGCTGATTCACAACACATTTCTACACTCAGTTAGTAGGGTCCTCACTCTGAAAAGGACACACCTGCCTTCTTACTGTAGGGTGCATCCATAAAAACATAAGATTTTTTTGAATCACCTCCAAATATTCATTGACTGAGATGGGACATGGGAATAAACAATGCTGAAAGATAGGTAGTTAAGCCTACAATTCACACAAAACATACTGTTCTTACCTGAAGAAAACAATAAGATAGTTTTAATATAATGCCAAAGACCCTTCTCCTTGCTCCCCCTGACCCAAATAGTGACTCCCTGCAAAGATTTATGCAGGGTAATGATAGGAGCTACCATCCAATGTTCAGAACTCTCCAGTGACATATTTCCATTCACTCACAAGGTGACCCAAGTCTTCACCAGGACTCACCATATCTGCATGCCTCTACCCTTGGACTTCATTCCTTCTTGCTCAACAAACATTTATTTCAGCCCTGGAAGACACTTTGATGTTCCAGAAACTTACCAGTAGTTTCCCTGGAGGGCTTTAAAAAATTTTATTTATTCCCCTTGCTTGGAATAATCCTCCCTATATAGCCACCTCAATCAAAGCCCATCATTTCAGCCAGAATATTACTCACCTGTCACCTTTTTGAGAGGTCCCTACAAAGCTACCTGCAAGAGCATATTTTCCCATAGCCCCTTACCCTTTATTATCTTCTTGATAGCAGTTACCAGCTGAAAAATTATACATTAATTTGGCTTTTGCTAGTTCATCTCTCCCAATAGAATATAAACCTCACAAGAATACACACTTAAATTTGTTCTTCACTGAATAGCATATTCTGCACTGTCACAGAGTCGAGACGACTAAGGAATCCTTAACCACAAAGGCATTAATAATAACCATCCTGATGGACCCTTTCAAGTACACATTGTCCATCATGTTTTAGGCTGGGTGCTTTTTATACACTATCTAATTTAATTCTCCTGTTGAATTAGTGCTAGGAGTCCTACTTTACATACAGAGAAACTAAGAGTTGAAAAAGGTTAAGTGATTTACTGCAGCAACATAGCCAGTAATTGTCAGCCTGGGAATTCATTCACACCCTTGTTCCCCGCAAGGACTCTTCAAGGTCACACTCTATCTACAGAGCAGGAGCACCAAAGATAGACTCAAATTTATGCCATTTTTTCTGTAGGACCAATTATAAATGTCAGTGATGAAACAGGAATAGTTATAAAAGCCTATCTGACCCCCATTTTCTCCTTTATTTCAGAATAATATTGCTAGTTGCCAAAAGGCAGGCAGCGGCCTGAACTTTCATGTCATAATAATTACTCAAATGAAGGGAATTTGAATGCAGCAGAGAGGGCAAAATTCAGAACCTTCAGCATAAGAGACGCTCACTTTCAGAAAGAGCCTTGAATTTATCTCCATTTTAATGTCTTTCCACATTTTAAAATATTAGTTGAAAAGGGGGATTTGAGAGGGCAGCATAGCCAAAGTAAACATCCAACACACTGTTATACTAGAATTTTATTATACTCAAGTTCGCAGGCGCCTTCACGCCATTGCTGTTGCCTGTCCAGAGACTGGTGAATCAGTGGTTATGTCGGAAAAAGACAAATAGGATGGAAAAATATCCATTTCTCTGTCTGTGTGCGTATTTTAAAAAACAGTACAGTTGCACCATGTACTTACGACAGACAACAAAGTGGTAAAAAAAAAAAAAAAACGACAAAAAGCAAAACTGACTAAAGGATTAATTTAACTCAATTCTTTATGTCACCATGACAGGCTTTTTAATTTTTTTTGTGTGTCTGCACCAGACATTTATATTTTCATATCGTCATGGAAACTGAATGTGATTTAAATGACTCTGAGCATTATTAGGGAATAATTTGTCTTCTGTGAAGTCATATTTTTAGTGATATATACTGTGGATAGAGCAGATTAAAGAAGTGAGCACAAGAGGGTGTGTTTATGCAAAGACACAAACATATACACAGGGAGGGATGATGTAATAATGAAAGTAATTTAGAGGTTCTGGAGAGTATATGGGTGGTAAGCCATGACTACTGACAACCTCAAAAGTTGGGCTGACTGTTCCTGGGGAAATATCCTATTTATGTTTTTTTGTTTTTTCCAAGAAATATTGGGGTTAAAATAGGATTCCCTCAAGGCGAGTAACTGGTAATTGTCTGACTCTGTGAGAAATAAAGACGTGTTCTCCTGTGGCTTCATATGTAAATTTGGATTAAGTTATCAAATGCAGTTTCTTCTCTAAAGATATAATATTGTTGATAATGCAAGCAGCAGCCCTCTCCATCCATCCTTGAATGATCTCTCTAGTGTTTGTTAAAAATCCCCATTTTGGCTCCTACTTTAAACTTGATGGGACTGTTTTAGTTGTGGAAGTAGGTAGCACAATTTGTTACGTTAGCAGAGCCCTCTGGGAAGACCAACTCTAGCACCAATTTGGATGAAAGCATCCGAATGCCTTTGTTTCCCATAAAGTTACTTTTAGGAAGTCAATTTTTAGTATACACTTATTTCAATTTATAGAAAGTTTGAAAAAAAAGCATGTACAGAATGGCCTGTGTGTCTCCTCTCCAGGGTCCCCCATAGTTATGTCACATTCCCATGATATTTTTCAAAACTCAGAAGCTGACACAGGAACATCTTTATGGAGTCAACTGCAGTCTGTATTTGGAGCTCACCATTCATGTCCTTTTCTGTCTCACTATCCAAACTAACATGACTCATCACATTTAATGGTTCTTTTTTTGAATGTTTTAAGTGTTTCAGGGGTGTGGGGGGAAGAAGTATGTGATAGATCGGATCCCCAGTTCTGAGCTCTAGAGCTGACGATTGATTACCCAGGAGCTGAACAACCTTGAGCTAGTCTCGCCCAACTCCCTACAAGCTTGCTGCAGAATGAGGACACTGACTATCAGTCACAAAACTCTGAAAAGTTTTGCATACAAGATTGGGGTGTAGGCCAGAGATGTTGGGAGGTGAGAGGATTCACCAGAGATACAGTGGGGAGCAGAAAAGGTGGATCTACTGAGATACACTGCTTGGGGAACAGCAGGTGAGACAGGAGAGTTCTGCTGCACCATGTGGGTCAGCTCCATGGTTGGGGATTGAACTAGGGTCTTAGTGGTGATGGTGCTGAGACTTAATCCCTAGGCCCCCAGGGAGGCCCCTGATATTGCCTTCTTTACACAATTAGTTCAATCAAGTTTATGCCACTAAGACAAATGGGTAGAGAAGTCATTGGGCAAACCCTTCTCACTGACTCCCATGGAAATGTCCCTATGTTACATCCATTCAGAATTTTTGTTGTTTTACTATAAAATTGGGAAATGGAATGAGAGAGAAAAGATGCTGAGGGGGAAAAAAAAACAAAAACAAAACCTCAGTGTTTCTGGAAATTGAGATTACTTCAGAGCCTTACCCATGCCTAAAATACCTCCTGGCTAAAACTGGTATAAATGCCTTTTCACCATACTTTCCAGTAGTCAAAGCATTTTGGTTTGATCCAAGACCCAGGGCAGCACAGATACCACCAAACAGGAGAGGTGAGGATTTACCATTTCACGATTTGCATTTACCAGAGTTGAATGTACACTGCTATTTTGCAAAGAATAGAAGATGATAACTACCTAGAGATTCAGCTCTAGAAAAATGCTGATGTTGCCCGAGAAAACAAAGACAGTGAAGTATGTACAATTTTCCAGTTTTGAAGAAATCAAATTGTCTTCTCAAACTCCCTGACCCAGCCTTTTCCAAGCTGCCTGCTCATTCTCTCCCGTTACAACTTTGGTGCGTCCTCTCCCTCTGCAGGACACCCATCCTGAGTGCTTGCAAAGGCCAAACAAAACCAGACTCACAAATATATAACTGTTTTCCTTAGCTCGTGGCATAAATCAAAAAAAAAAAAAAAGAAAGAAAAAAAAATCTGTTAGTACAGGGCTCAGGAGTGTTTATTTTTTTGCCAGCTGCAACATGCTACCCTCACAGGGGATCACCTAAAACCAGTTATGGTTTAGGTTGGAGGGGGATGTCAAACTTAAGCTGCGGGCTTGGCCTCTCTCAATGAATTACGACCTTGTCAAGAACCTATTTTTTTAAATCAATGCAGGTTTTCTATCAAATCAAATACCTGCACACTAAATTATATTTTTGGTGCCAGGCTGGCTCTCCAATTTTTTTTCCCCTTTGCTAGTTTTTTCAAACCTTCTCTCCCCTTCCCCCTCTCCTTACTGTGATACAGACAGTTTTTGTCCATAAGTAGAAATTGAAAATCAAACCTTACATTCGGAGGAGGAGAGGGAGAAGCTGTCCTTTGTCATCTGATGTGTCTGTACAACCGTTGTTCATTATCTATCTCAGTGGCTTAAATGAAAGATGTGTCCTATAGATGAGCAAAGTTGTGGGGGGCACCCGGGATTACCCATCCAGTAATGGTGAAGACATTTACTTTCAGAAGTAGCATATTTTTCTTTTTCATCTTCAATCTCTTGATGGAAGTGGGGAAACTCTTACTACAGGTGTTGGCATAAAGAGTTAAATATCTGGATCATCTTTTAAATTGATTCTTATGGCATCCCTGCACATCCATGACTTGACAAAGATGGTAGAGAATCAAAGAATGTTTCTTCCTTTTTCTGTCCTTACTTCCCTACCTCCATTCTTTCTGCCTTCTTTCTTCCTTTCCTTCTTCAATATTTTTTTTTTCAAACAAGGAAAGAGACTCTTCTACCCTCAACCCCAGCTCTTCCAGATGGGTTAGAAATTTAATTTTAGAAGTGAGCCTGTCTCCTAAACTGGTAGCTTACTGGAGATAATATTAGAGCAGCAACTGCCTAATGTTACAACTCCCAGCGGAGCCTGCAGAGGTTTGAAGTACCTCTCCTGGAATTATGGAAAGGGTAATTTTTCAATAACAGGATTCTCTATGTATCAAAATCCACTTATGGTAAAGCCATGGAGGCCTCTAGTCAGCATTGGCACCAAAGGCGGCCCCTTTACATAGCCTGAACGTCTTTATTTGGTGGTTTTTCAATTAAATGCCACATATACTTCAGGGCATATGTAAAGAATCCTCAAAAGAATTGCAAACTGTTTTCAGTAGCAACTGGGATGGATAAAGCACCGACAAGGAAATCCTAACCAGCTGCATTTGAGACTTCCGAACCCAGCTCAAATATTTTCTGGTTGGACTCGGGACATTTTTGATAGGTTGTCACGGGGCCAATACCGTCTTCACTGTGCGCTGAATGGCTGGTTTGGCAGGAGTTCCTCTCCTCTCATTTCTCCCCCTTTAATCAGCTGAAAGCCACTGCTCCTAGGGTAGCATTGGCTGATGTAGGCATTCTGAAAAGTTCCACCGTCATGGAATCTTGGTTGTGAGTTCAGCTCTTCATTTGAGAAGTTCAAGGTGGAAAGACAATCCAATCATCACCCTGGGTAGAAAAAAAATGGGAATAAAAAGGAAAGATAACTTTCATAAACTCAGTGCAGTGTAGACAGTGACACTCAGCAGAAGCACAGGTGCACACCCTCTACCTGCTCTCACTCTTTCCTTCTCTTCCAAACTTTTGTGATGCCATTGAATAGGTTCACTCAGTTTTTACTCCCCTAAAGTTTCTGTGTTAGCTGTTACAATGCACAAATGCAAATAGGACATGGTTTCTAATCAGGGAAGGTCATACTCTAAAACAAAAGTTGGAGAGAGGGGTCATTAACCACAGAGACAATACAAAAGCAAGTGAGGCAGTGGACTGGTGCGAGTGGACTGGTTGCTTTTGAAATTCAACATTCACTTGCCTCATCCAAATGTTTCTTGAGAAAAACATTCTTCTTAATCCTTGTACCTCATTCATCTCATTTAAATGGAACTGACCTTGGTCTAAATTTCAGAGGTTGATTAGTTGATTGATTTCAACTAATGAATGGATCCCATTAATCTGGTTTTAGGGACTGGAGAAGAAATGGGTTTAAGATCTGCTTCTCAATAATTAGAATACAGTATGTGTCCATGGGTCTAAGATCCAAGAAGAAGAGACCTAGAGTCTGCGTTTTGTAAAATCAAATACCAATAATCCAAGACATTCAAAGAGTAGATAACACCTAGAAAGCTCTTAACTCAGTTCTAGACAAATGGTAAGAGATTAGTGAATATTAACATATATATTAGGTTTTTTTTTTCTTCTCAAAAACAACAGGAATTGGAGATTGATTACATTAGGGAAAATAGAGTGGAAAAATTAAAAGTAAATCATAGGAAATTTTTTGTTGTTTTTGGTTTATTTTCATTTTTTATTAGGTTAATTGAATCATGTTCTACCCAGGCATCTATGATAGAGAAAGTACAAGTGAACATTCATTTCAGAAGCACAGAAATTCAGCTAATAAAAGCAGGCATTGTATCTGGAAAGTTTCATTTCATTAGAAGGGACACTAGACCCTGAATTCCCTCATTTTATGAATTTTGCCTAGAGTCATCCTCACACTGGTTCTGAGCATGAAACTGCCCACCAAGTGCTCCTTGACCTAAATTATTTCTATAATCTCTTCTGCCCTTTGAATTTCTAAGTCTGGTATTTCTAGGGGGAAACAAAGCTGTCTTTGGAAGCTAATTATGAAAGAAGGCAGTACCCTGGGGTAATTCCTTATTCATTTGGGATTTCAAATCCCTGTAAACTAGGGGACACCAGAAGATGCCATCACTTACCTAAACTCTAGTCCACTCATGATTATCCACATTTTATTTCCACTTGGGAGTTGCTACTTTTGAATCGAAATGCATATGTTAATTCTATTCTGGGACTTTTATTGAAAAAAAAAATGGATTGCTGACTTTGGCTGCTTGGCACCAAGAGCGAGGCAGCAAAGATAAACTTAATTTTATTATAATCATTATTAAATAAAGATTTGGGAAAACAGCAAGGGTATATTTGTGATAGAAATTATAAAAAATTTATGTAAATAACCATGTAGATTTTATACATCCCTTAGGCTCCAACAAATATTCCAAATCCCCACTGCCCCTTTGGAAACTTGACATTTCTTTTCTTTTTTTGAGGACTTATCAATCCTGGGGTTCTCATTAAATTGGGTCCAAATTGAAAAAGTATTTTTGAGAAGCTGGCTCTAATCATCAACACATTTGTTTACAAAGGGATGCCCTTTCTTTTTAAGAACTGAGCTTTGCAATTCCAAGTTTATGGTTTTACTTTTTATTGCAGCACCCAGCCAATTGCCATTTTCCTACTGTCTCTGGCAGCTCAGGTGTTTCCTGAACGTTGCCTGTCAGCAATGTGTTGGTATTGCACAGAGGGAAGAACACAAGGTCTGAAGTCAAGCATTAGAGTTCAAATCCTATTCTTCCTACCTGCACCTGTTGTGTTTAAGCTAAGTTGTCTCACTACTCTGTCCATGTTTGATATCTGCTATGCCTAACCCCAAAGGTGGTTGTAAATAGCAAATGACAAAGTGAATTGTAAATGACAAGCCACTGTATAGCATTCCATGTTTGAGAAATACTAATCATGGGTGAAGGGCCACTCAGAGCTAGAACCATAAGAAATCAGGACAGCCCTGTAGTCTAGAGGGGAAGCAGCCTGATAATACAATATGTTAAGAGCTAGGGTAAAGGAAAGAAAAATTTGAAGAAAGCACAATGGTGGGATGTCCAGAGGACAATAGAAGGTAAGGGAAACCAGAGAGGTGATACTGGAGCTGAAATTTGAAGCTTCCTCACCCATCTCATTACCTCTTTAGAAATTAAATTCAAGGTAATTAGCAATGGGTGACTCCAGGACCCTGTTTTCCTAGCACAAAAGCCGACATGCTCATTAATACTTAGACAGTTGACCTAGCCTGGCAAATCTTCCCCACCCACCCAGCCACCCACCCACTCATAAGCATTCAGTCCTCCCTGTCTATAAAAGGGAGAAGTCTTCTGAAGCCCTGGGGAATTGCCAAAATGCAATCTGAAGTGCAAGTGAATAAAAAAGGGAATATTTTCTTTCTTTTATGAAAGCACACTGATGTGTTCTTAATTATTTTGTTATTTTCTGTTAGAGCACTGATACTTAACATCCAAAAATTATTTGGCTTAAAGACATCTGTGGCTTCAGGTTACTTTTCACATTCAAATCCGAAGTTGCTGCATCCACCCCACATGGAAGGCCTCCAGACTGAGAGATGACTCCGGTGATAACATTTGTATTCCAACAGGGTGACAGAAAAATGGGTACAACAAATTCACCTGGACAAATGCAGAGATTGAGAAATGCTTTGCTTAAGCATATGCTTTTGTATAATCTGCTTAGAGAATGGGATTTATTTGCAATAATACAGAATCATCAGATCACTGATATTTCTCCACTCTCACTTGCAGAGTGAGATTTTAGAAAACACTCGAAGGGAAGAGGAAAAAATCCTCTCCCCACCCAAGTTGCAAGGTTCATTGGTTTATTTTACCTGTTACTAACATCAACTGCATGGCACATTTCTGTCTGCTTCAAAAAAAAAAAAAAGATGTAGTCTGTATGAATCCATCCAGTATATTATTTATAGTGTTGTGGTCAGATCTCTATGATAAAAATCTAAGCCCTTCCTGTAAAAATTCCATATTTTTAATGAACACTGTCCCTTTCTTCCCCCAATTTTTACCAACTCTCATTTTGCTCTGTGACTACCACACCTTCAAAACTTCATGGGCACTTTCAAGGCGGAATCTTCACATGCATTTTAAATCATCTTTGTGACAGCAGATTTTGTCCTGTCCCCCACCACAGTCTGGCTAATTAACTGATACGACACTGATCCTTTGCACATCTGGCACTAAATGTTCCTCACATGGGCTCCCCAGTGAGGAAGTGTGGCCAAACAGCGACACTGGGTATGCTTGATTTCACTTTAAAATCTTCACTCTCTGGGATTAAAACCTTGAGATAAAACATCTGGATTTCAATACTATCCCCAGGGAATGCAAGTTCGCTTTCTATAAAATACATATTGCACATAATATGGTCTTGTTATTTCTACATTAGCACTACTCCAGCCGGTGCCTGCCGTTAGCGTGTCAGTCTCCTGACACATCATTAATAAACAGGTAATTTCATAACTGATTTCCACCTAGTGTCATGTTGAAAACCACCTGGGTTTTCGTTGTTACTAACATTAAAGGTATAGGCTAGAGGGAGGCCGTTATTACTAAACTGGGACTAATTTAATTGAATAATGGATCGAATTGGCAAAAACAAATGCATATGCAGAAGCATAAAAGAAATTTCCAGGCCAAGGGATAAGTCTGGATCTACTAATCAAAATATGACTGTTCTTGCTCCTTCCTCTCACCAAATGTACATATTAGGAATTATTCCAAAACTTTGCCCAGAGCCTCCAGGAATGTTCCAGAAAACAACAAGATAGCAACCAGTAGAGAAAAATCTATACTTTTAAAGCTGTGATATGTAAAATCAGATCTACACATGCTTATGTATTCATTTATGTTTTTTTTTTACTTTTAATTCAATATGGTATATTATGTGCCATTAAAAATTAAAAACACACCAAGGTGAGTCATTGTCACAACTGGCTTGTAGATTTAGTCAAATGGGGAATGACAGTCATTAACATTGTTAAATGTAATTGGAAATGATAACTGTGGTAAATCCACACTTTGGCCTTGGTCTATGCTAATTTTTTTCTTTTTCAAAGCCTAGTGTTATATTATCAACATATTTTTACTGCACTGGAAAGTAGCAGGGAATCCAGAATAATAATAGCTTGACTTCACATCACCAGACAGGCTCTAGCTAGGACCTTCTCAGTCTTGTATTTCTGGAAGACTTGGTAATGACCTTCATGAGACAAGGCTCTTAATTTGATGCCTTGGGCAATGACTTCTGCTAATGTGTGATTCCAGTCACAGGGTGAAACCCAGTGAACACAGAGCATGGTGGCAGCCTTTACCCCGGTCTTCCCACTGTGATCCAGCACATGGGAGAAATGAGTTGTCTGTGCCAACTTCTTGACCATCCATTCCATTCTTAACTCCAGAGAGATCTGCTTTTCTTCTTCCCATAAGAGTATTAAGAAGACAGTTAATACAAAATCTGTTCTTGAAATTTTTTTGATGGGTTAAGCTAAATCATCTGTTCTTGATAGGTTAGGCTAAGAGTTGATTACAGACTGGTAGATGAAGAAAATGATGCCAATATTGTTTTTGTTTTGTGTTTTCAAAACAAAAATGGTAGGAAATTATTGTTGTCATGTAAACAGTGAATTCCACTAATCATCCAGTCCGATACATTATACACAGTGAAAAATTAAATAATATATAATTTATTTTCTCCATTGTATAGTTGAAGAAACCAAAAGGATAATAAAGATAACTGCCCAAAGTCACCAACATCCTACAGTCTGTTACAGGGATGAAGGTTAAGCATAGAGTAGAACTTCAGTGCTTTAAAAGGAAAGTTCAGTCATAGAAAACCTAAAACTATCAGAACTATCTCCATCAACTCATGCTCAGAGGCTGCTGAAATGCTGTATTATATGCATTTCATATCAGGGATTTTGGTTCACATTCAAAGCTATACAAGCCTTTATGTAAAAATCTGGTGAAAGGAACCTATATTCCAGACATAATATTGACAAAAGTATGGATCAAACAGAGTTAAGGCCTCCACTAAACTGATCTTTCTGATTAGGGATGATTTTGCACCCTGAAGAAGCTGATATTTGACAATGTCTGGACACATTTTTAGCTGTGAAGACTAGTGGATTCAGTCCAAGATGCTGCTAAGCATACTACATGAACAGTATAACCCCTTAACCCCAATAAAGAATTTTCTGACTTCAAATGTCAATAGTATCAAGATAGAGACACGCTGGTGTAGACTATTTTGTAGAGACATTGCTAAAGCTACCAGCTTGAAAGACCTAACAACCAGAAAGGTTTCTATGGGGCGAGTATATTTCACTAAGTCCTACATTGTTCATTGGCAAAGCCAAATGTTACGCTCTTCAAAATCTCCAGGGAAGTTAGAAGCATAAAGCTTTGGGTGAAATGTAAATTTCTTAAAATATTTATCCATCCATAAGTGGCTACATTTTTGACATTATTATAGGGTTTCTCAGTGTTCCATTTTATTAAAAAATATTTATTTGGTTTCTAAGATTACTGCTTTTCTGACCACAGAAAATTCAATTACTGAAAACTGCAGCTATCAAATTGGTTGAAAATAAATAGCCTTTTATCCAAAGCTGGCAAAGACTGGTTTGCTTTTAATATGTAGCCATTTAAAAAAATAAAATAAAAATACGAAAACATTTCCATTGCAAACTGATGAACTGCAGAGTCAGAAGCCAAACAGACTTTTACATCATCAAGTTTTATTTAAAATAGGATGAGAAAGAAATGGGGGGGGGGGAGCAGTTTAAAAAGGCATCAGAGGAGTAATTTGCCATTATTTTTCCTCTTGTTTTACAAGACAGGAGAAATGTGAACCTTTTTGCCAGTGGAAATCACTTTCTCCTGCTTTCTCTCTGTCTCAGTTCGAAATGTTTAGTAACGGCAGGAAATGTGGTAAGTGAGATCTACAAACGTGAGCTTCCAATATCAAGGCTAATTATGTGCTAAGCAATGGAGCTGGCAGCCGAATGGCCAGGGAAGCACAAAGAAGGCTGAACCTGGATGCCTAGAGCTTTCTCTCATTTGCTTCTTATTTGCATTTGCATTTCCTACATTTTTTTTTTTCCTTTCTAAAAAGAAAATCAATCAACAAAAAGAAGAGGTCACTGAAAAATTGCTTGAGTCACATTGTGATGAGAAGCCTAGAGGTGACCACTTTGTAGATTATAAAACAAATGTTTCATCTCTAAATTGCTGCTGTTTTCCCACTGAACAAACATCCAGACAATTTCTCTCTTGGGTGAGATGGATTAGCATGTAATTCAGGCTAATTTTTTATATCAGGTTAAGTAAGACATCCTTGGGAATTCAATGCTATTGAGAAAATTGATAAGGTTTATGCCAACTAGCCCACGCATCATTCATCCCCTTTGGCACAATTTGATGAGAATTATCAAGGTTGTGTGTTAGAAGACACTTTGACAGATGGGAATCAGGAGAACTAGATTTGCTGCTGCCCTGTGATTAATCAGCTGTGTGAGCCTCAGCAAGTTGTTAAACCTCATGGTGACACAAGTCCTATATCTGTTAAGTGATTGGAAGAAAGGATTTAAGGCCAATTTTCCCCTATAATTCTTTGTTGGGTAGGCCTCGATTCACCCAGCACAGCTTGAGTTCTGAGCTAAAGACATGACCTGCTAACAAGGAACATTGCTGCTTCACATATAAGAGTGCATTTGTGCAAAACTGGTGGGTAATATGAGCATGTTGTTGGCCATTTTATTTTCACAAAAAGGATTCCCTTAAAATGAAAGTATAGATGATGGGTGATGTTAATCACAGCTTTGGAAATGGAGATCACTTTTGTACCTGGGTCACACTCAATGTGTGTTTAATGGGATCAATGTATATATTGTACAGGAAAATGCTCCTCCTCTCCCTCTCCTCTCCCTTCCAATTCCCCTCCCCTTTTCTCTCCTTTTTTGCCCCCCTTCCCACTTCCCTCTCCTCTCTCTTACCCCCTTCCTTTACCTCCTCTCCCCTCTCTTCCCCTTTTAAACACACGTGCATACACACACACACACCACCCAAAATGAGTCTTCTTCTAGGAAGGCAGGAGGGGACTGGCAAAGGTTCAACCACAGTAAGTGTGTGGTGTCCCTGACAAAGCACACATACCCCAAGGCGAGAGCTCCCGCTGTGTGGTGGTCAGACAGGGCTGAGGAGGGAGAGACTGACTTCATGTGGAGTCCCTGAAAAAAGTAAAAAAATAATAACCACTCCCTTTCTGTTTCCTCCTCTCCCTTGGTTAGGCAAGAACCACAGGCTCCCAGTTTTGACTGTCTGGTTTTGTGGTCTTATTGAGGGCTAACGTGACGACAGACAGTAACGGTCCTGGGACCTCCCTTTCTGGACACTTTCCTCTTTTCCTTGATCCTCTTACTCTGTTAGAGTTGTGGGTGCTGGGTAAAAGGCACTGCTTCTTGCAGCTAATCCCACCTGTTGAATCCTAACCCAGTGTGTTATGGACCACAGCAGGGAAGATCATACTGGGGACTTGATTAAGTAAGCCCAAAAGATGAGCAGGAAATCTCACACCTGCTGTGGATGGTACACAGTGCAAAAGAAGAATGCTTTCATGGAAATGTTAAAATCATGGTTTCAGGACAAGTCCCCAACAAGACAGAGAGGTTCCACTGTCTTTGGTTTGTCTCTTCAAACCCAGTAGCTTTCAGTGAGGGAGGGATGTTCTTCCATCAAAGGGCAAAGGGCATCAAAGGATGGAATTTTAAACATCTTCAAGAGCAGAGGGTCAGCAGATCTATGTTAACAGCTCCTGTTAGCAAACTGCCAACATGAACCCAGGCTTCTGGTGGGGCTGCCTGAGCTGCTGATGGACAGCTCTGCGATGACTGGAGCTGCCAATAGAATAGGCAGGATTTCTGAGGGATGAAAGGAGGTGGGAAGGGGGAAGATGCTCCACCAGAGCCAGTCTTTTGTGCTGTAAACAAGTGAGAGGCTGGTCCTCCCAGCTGATCATCATGATTGTAATCAGAACTGTAAAATTAGTGTCTGATTTAAACACTTTCTATCATTTGACAGATGTAACAAAACTTGAAAGCAATCAGCACATTAGGAAATTAGGAGAGGAAGGTCAAGTGTTTGCCAAAGAAGAGCAACTGATGGAAGAAGAAACTTCAAGCCTGGACCTTTATTCACTCAAAAGAAAAATTATTAAAATGATTGGCAGATATGACCAACTGGCAGGCAGGATTAACAGATGAGTCGAAGAACTGTGCTCTTCAATCAGTGTAGACATAGGCAGGACAGAGAGGATTCGAGAGACAGGAAACCACTTGACGGTGTCGTAGGATGGATAGATGGGGTTTGTTTAAATCTGTGGAACATACAATACCAAGAGTGAGTGGCCTGTCTAGGGGCAGGCCAGCGACTTTGGGTGAGGATGATGTGTCACCGTAGGATGCAGGTTTCACCAGGGTGGTCAGAGATGTTGATACTGGGGACACTATGCATGTTGTAAGGGCGGGAGCTCTGTGGAAAATCTGTGTCTTTCTCTCAATTTTGCTGTGAACCAAAATTTTCTCTTAAGAAAATCAGAGGAGGCCCTCTGACAGCCCCATCTGAACAAAATTCAGATATTTTAAATGAGACAAACTAGATACATTATTTACCCCTGGATGTAATCTGAAGAATTGAAATAGGAATTTGAGTTGACAGGGAGGAAAATGTGTAGGTGACGGATGAAAACTTAAAATAATTTTTATTAAACTAAATTAATTAAAATCACCAGGAAAAACGAACTAAATTCTTCATTGTGTTTTGTCTAAGTATGTGTAACCTTTGCATTTCTCATGGGAAAGGACTATCCTTCCATATTAAGCATGACCGTGTAAGCTTCAGGGAATTAATTTCATTTAAAAATACATAGCTCATATTGACAAATTCACTAATCACCTGCTATGTACTAAGCATAAAGTATGTAGTTTGCATTGGAAATCACAGATGAGTCTCATTCTCCAAGAAGGTTTCCTTTAATATGAATAAATTATATTCTACTTACTCTGTCTCTGTTCACAAATACAGGTCAGTGAACAGGAAAATCAAGCCACACACAGGGAACATATCTAATTATTTTTTGTAGGAAATCAAAAATTTAGAGTTACAGAGGGGAAATATGAAACGCTATTTTCATCCACTTTATTGCCATTAAAAATGTTTTCACATCTTCGTTGAAAAAGGTTTAAACACACTACCCGAGACTAGGAAAACCAGATGGACAGAGGGAGCTGTCGAGTATGAGCAGCAAGAAGCAGGGTGTTTCAAAGACAGACAAATATATTGTTTGAACATACATGGCAGGGAAAAAGGTTGAAATCTCCCACTCTAATCTACTGTCGATATGATTTCCAAGTTCATCGGGCGGCTGGTTAACAAAATCCAACCGCTGCACATTTGAGACATAATTATGTGGAAGTAGGAAGAAAGTTTGTAATTTATACTAGTGCCTACGCTGTGTTAGCTTTCAAGAGACCTGACCCTTTCCCCAGTCTCTCTTTGACCAAGCCAAGTCCACTGGCTCCCCAGCCAGACTGGAAGCTACGGGTTCCACTGGAAACATGGTTTATGGATAATGTATCTATAATGGACTCTCCACTCAAAACCAATAGAGCGGTAGCCTAGCCATCAGCAATCAGTCCATAAAATCTGCAGTTACCTTCTCTTTTTTTCTTAAAGGGAGCAGGAAGCTAATGGATTTGAAATTGCAGAAGTGGACCACAGACCTTTTTAATAAATGAAAATAAAATTGAGGCTCAGGTTTATGTTGATCTATAGAACTGTGAGTCCCAGCGTCCTTCCACATTTCCCCCGGGGTTGATTCCTAGCCTAAACCACCCAACATTTATAGCTGATAAGTGTCTACTGAAGGGTAATAAAATACAGTGTGTGTAGTTGTAGAGAATGTAACTTATCACTTTCATCAAAAGCTCCCTGAAAATGTGTTTATCTAAAAGGCTTGTATGTTTGTGTATATTTCAAATATCTCTGCCATTAGATTGAGCTCCTTGGGCATTTAAAAGCTATTGCTTGAAAAGGCTTTTTTGGAAACTATTTAGCTGTGGGTTAATGGTTACATTTCCTTGGATTGGAGATATCCTCTAGGTTACAAAATTCATACAAATATATACAGATGAGACATTGACTATTGCCCAATTTTATTTTCTCACTAAAGATTTAAAGCCTAATTCATAAAGGAGGGGAAAAAATCTTTCTGTGGGTGTTAGGTGATTTTTAACTCCAACACAACCCATGCTGGGGACTTTCCAAGCACACAGCTGCTTAGTAGGAGCATTTCAATAGCTGTTACATGTGAAGTCAGAGTCGCCTGGAACCTTGGGACTGCCTAAATTAGAATCATTTTGTTTAAATAATTGAGTTGCAATTCATTCATTTTCAGGTGAGGATCTCAAGCTTTGAGGACAGAAAACCATTCACTATCTTCTGATGTATGTACAAATTAACTGAAACAAACCTGCTTTGACACAAAAAAAACATTTTCTGGGCATTTGAATTAACTTCCACAGGAATTGTTTGAAGCAATTCCCTAATTCTTTATGTCAAGGCATAGTTTAAAAATGACCTTTGGATTCATCAGAAAGTTCACAGAATGAGTCTTTTTCAAAATGTCAAATCACAGAAAGAACTTTCATAACAGAATAGAACCAGTATCTTTTAATATTATAGTTTAGAAAATTCTACCAAAATTTTCTGCACTCCTTGTTTGACATTTGGTCTGTCCCTTCTCTCCCTCCTGCTCCTACTCCATCCGCTGCTGCTTTACCATATCCTGCACTTTCTGTCAGGTTTGTCTTGAATCTTGGTGTCATGAAAAGTCTGTGCCATTACAGGCATTTCCAAGAACAACACCCCATTTTGGTGCTGCAGATGCTAACAACTTATTTTCAGTCAAGCCAAGCCCATGAACTCATTTCAATAGCTGACAGATTACCAGCATAGCCCTTATTATAAATTGTGCCTCCTGTAATATATTGAGCTTCTTCTGAAAGGAAATAAAAGACAGGTTCCTTTTTAGTCTGTTAGAATATATCCAAATCCTTTCCACTTTAGAATTAGACATTTAAAGAAGTTAAAAATCTGTAAACGTCTCCAGATTTGGGACACAAGTATCACCAAGGGAGGTGCAGACAGAAACTTCCCTTTCTTTGTGTCCTGGATAAAGCCCCTGGCCTGGGGGCAGGAAAGTGGGAAAGCATCCAGATTTCTCTAATTTAGGGATTCCCTCTACCCCAAAGGGATGTAAGTTTTCAAGTCTGACTTTGTCTGACTGGCAAAGGTAGAAACAGCCGAAGTCAGCTCAAAAGAAGTGTCAGTGTGTCTTGTGGTAGGTAAAACCAAATGTGCTGCTATTAGCAATGAAAGTAGCCAACTTTAGTGCTTCCTCTGCCACGTGTGCTGTCAAGGGAGGGCAGAAGTGTACATTTTCTTAATGTGTGACTCCACACACACACACTTCCAAGAGGATTGTTTTTCATAGTGTATTTCATAATGTATTTTAGCTACGCTGTTAATCCAAGCTCCTTGAAATCAAGGGCTAATGGAATTCCCAACTTTGGTTACAGAGTTGATTTATAGAGCTTTGACTGGCCAGAGGTACAGGTTCCCCCCAAAAAATGATCATATCTGTGTTAATCACTTCCTGAATGCCTTGCCTCTCTGGCCAATTCCTTGCACTGTTTTTAAGTGCCTCCTTTGGCTCCTTAGGGTTTTATTTCGTGTGCCCCTTTTATCTCACCTCAAAGGCATGTCAGCGTGCTCTATACATTCTGATTCCAACAGGTGCTTAAAAGACATCTTGAATGTAGATGCAAATGTGTGTGTCTTTATAATGACTTTTATCTGTGACACAAGATCATTTTCTTTCTCTAAAAATTCTGCCTTCAACCAGCCAAGATATTTTGGACAGTTGCTTTACTCCACACCAAAGTTCTTGAACCTGAGGTAATAATCTCAGTCACCTAGTTGAACACTTACTAATTTGTTGTAAAGTTGAGAAATTTGTGATAGAATTTTCTATTCATGAAATCTGAACTAAAATTCTGCCTGTTGTGGTGTGAATAAGCAGATGACTTCCACTTATGCCTTTTCAATTTTGTTTCCTTCCTCTGTAAAAGGTCAAAATGCTACCCTCTTTTCTTTATTATTTGTCAGACTGAATGAGGTGGGCCAATGGCTGAGATGGGTCTGAGCAAATAAAATGCTTGTTCCATGATGGGCAATGAAAGAATGTTAGTAGAATGAATGAAATGCCCAAGAAACTGTTAGTGCCATCTAATGAGTAATAGAAACTCATGCCCATGTAAACCAGTTTTATCAGGGTCTGTGTGGTGGCAATCAGTTGATTTCCAAAGAGTGACAGGACTTGTTTACCATTATTATTATTATTATTATGTAGCATACACCATTTCACAATTCCATTATAAGTTTCATTGATAAAATATGAGATTGTGTCTTCATACCCCATAGTCATTTCTACAAGTATTACCTTTGGTTGCAACTTCTGACTTGAATTTGGCCATATATTGATTATGGACTAGGTGATATAGCACTTGGCCAAAAGGAGTGTTTGAGGCACCTCAACACAAATGCTTAAGTGTGAGGAAGGCTGAAACCCAGCCATGATATAAAGGTTCTCAGATGGCTGGGAGAAAAGACCAATTTTAATTCAATTAACATAGGAAAAGAAATAAAAGAATGAACAGAACAATAAATAAAAGATCCTTGTTAAAATTCACAAACAATGAGAAGTTCTTCAATTAATGAGTTTTAGAAATAAAAATAATATTAGATATTAATTATTATGTCATTTATCCTCTGTGATAAGTAAGGTCTCTTCTTCAATATTAACTGTAAGCAATGGTCACCTCTTTTTTTCTATTAATAATGATGATATCTTGGGATAAAAAAAGCAGGTGGATCAATGTAACAAAACTGAAAGTCAAAATTAAATCCACATACCTATGAACAACTAATTTACAACAAAGGAGTCAAGAAAATACAATGGAAAAGGGCAAGTCTCATCAATAAATTGTGTTGGGAAAACTGCACAGTCACATGTGAAAGAATGAAGCAAGATCACATATCCATGTGAATTAGTTCACAGTGGATTAAACACTTGAATGTAAGACCTAAAGCCATAAAATATAGAGAAGACAACATAAGTTATATGTTCTTTGTCATTGGCCTTACCAATGTTCTTGTGGACTCATCTTCAACTGCAAGGGAAATAAAAGCAATAGTATACAAGTGAGACGACACTGATGGAAACTTTGTTCAAATGAAAAAGGTAACCTACATGTGGGAGAAGACATTTGTAAATCAAAAATATGACAAAGGATTAATTTCTAAAATATATAAATAACTTATACAACTTAACAAGAAAACTGATTTAAAAATCAGCAGATGAACTAAATAGACATCTTACAAGTGAAAACACACAGTCAGCCAACAGGTACACAAATAGATGTTTATCATCATTTACTGTTAGGGAAATGCAATCCAAAACCACAATGAGATATAAGTTCATACCTGTTAGAATGACTATTATAAAAAAATAATAAATGTTGGTGAGAATGTGGGAAAATTGAGTCCTTAATACAATATTGGTGGGAATATAAACTAGTATAGCCACTATGGAAAACAGCATGGCAATTGCTCAAAAATTAAAAATAGCAGTATCATATGATCAGCTATTTCACATCTGGGTATCTGTCCAAAGTATACAGAAGCACTAATACAAAAGGATATGCACACCATGTGTTTATTGCAGCAAGCAGTATGAAAACAATTTAATGTCCTTTGTGTGGATGAATAGATGGGTACATAGACACTATATGATGTATGTGTATACACTGCATGTGTATACTACATACATTCATAACACTATATATGTAATAGTATATATAATACTATGCCATAAGAAAAAGATGAACCTAAAGAATATTATGCTACGTTGAAAGAAATCAGATGGAGAAAGATATAATATGAATTCAATCACATGTAGAAGATAAAGAAACAAAATAAATGACAAACATAACAAAGCCTTAGATTCTGAATATATAGTAAGTAGGAGAAAGAAGGTAGGAAGGTGGGTAAATTGGGTAAAGGGTGTTGATGGTAGTGAGTGGAAACTGTGCCTCAGCTGGTGATCAAATATTGTTTATACTGATGCTGAAGGAGGAAGCTGTATACCTGAATCTTCCACAGTGTTATAATGCAGTGTCACCTAAATTAAAAAACAAAACAAGACACTTCTTTGTGTGTGTATGTGTGTGTGTGTGTAGAAGAACTGGGGTGTAGGTCAGAGGTGCGGGGGTTGGGGTGGGGATGGGATTCACCAGAGACAGAGTAGGGCAGGACAGGCGGACTGATTGAAATACACTACTGAGGAGAGCAGCAGATGAGACAGGAGAGATCTGTTGCGCCATATGGGTCAGCTCCCTAGTAGGGATAGACTGTATTGGTGATAGGGCTGAGAGTTAACCCCTAGGCCACCAGAGAAGTCCTGAAAATACATATCTTTCTGTTCTTATGTGAAAAGGTCTCCAAGAAACATTACGTGAAAACATGACTGAAAGTAATAATGTGATTGAATGCAACCATGTTGTAAAATGAAAAGATGGTTATGGATAGAAAAAATGATAATAATAATAAATTACACTTAAGTTACTATATGCAAGTATCCAGAATGGAAATGTTCTCATTCAATAATTAATAAAGTTGCTCTTAGTAGTAAAGTGAGGATTTGAATATAGAGACTAGACTCTTCCTTCCAGTGATAAAAATGGTTCATTGAATGATTTAAAAGCCTAAGTTAGACATGTTTATAATCATAAGTAATTAGGCTGTTGTCACAAACACCTGTTTTTTGTTTTATCACTATCTAATGCTTCCAAATTGAACTTTTAAAAAACAAGATTTGATTAGGTGGTTCCATTAGCTTCTAATTCACTGCAGTATAACTAGTCTCTAACACAAGAAGAAAGCCTTGAAGGAAATGAACATTCAAGTATTTGTACTTGATCTGAAAGCAACTATTACTGACTCATGGCAAGCAACATGCTGATGTCATTTTATTTTTATCATGTCCATCATAGTTTATGCTTGCCTCTGTCACATAATATTATGTCCATCCCACATAAACTTTACATATAAAAGTTCAGAATTCTTGGAAAGAAAGACACATGAGTGTGAAGATACCCCCTTCATAATTTGTGATTCAAGTGTTCAGTCAGTTAGAAAAGTTTAACCCACCAAAAGTAACGTTTCCCAATGTCACCACTGATTAAGGACCAGGTGACTGAGACCCACGTGAGCATCAGCTATCAAGTGCAACTGCTAACCAGAAAATGAGCTGATAATATGATACCTGTTAGAGGGCATCCTCTGATCCAACCAGCTCTTTCTTCATACCCTAGTCATTTCCTTAGACCAAAAACATGCTTTTCATTCCTAGAGACTTGGTAACATCAATGCATGGCCCCCAGTCCTTACCATGTGTCTAAGGTAAGACGAATTGTGAGTCACATCTAGAATCTGTGTTAATAGTTTTATTACTAAGCCATCATGCAGACTTAACATCCTAGATTCCAGCCAAGGAAACCTGAAGTGGTGCAGCACCCAAAGGTGTTTTTTACCTTCTTGGTCAGTCAAACACCAGACATGTTTAGTTAAAATCAGGACCAGACAACCATGCAAAGAACCATGCCCACATGTATGGTGTCTAGAAAGGCAATAACCCCTCCAATAAATCTGCTGGGAATGCTCCTCAGCCTCCATCAGCATTTGCAAGTATTCACTTAAGAATAGAAATAGTTGTTAAAAAAAAAATATATATATATTCCTTTCTAGTATAGTTGTAAAATGTGCATGAACTCCATGCCAGCCTTTGACAGGGAAATTTAGTTTTAGGTCATTCAATTTATGACTCTGTAGCACACAAATTCCCCAGAAGATTAAACTTTCATTAAGTTCTTTCTTTCGTTTCCTGCCTTTGCACCCATCATATCATAAGTTCCATAACCGATGTCTAACTGTGGGCATAAAATGGCTGCACTTGAACTTTAGGGACCTGTCAAACACCTCTCTCTCTCCCTCCCCCTCCCCCATAAAAAACCTTTTAGAGAATAGTACTCAAATTGACAGTCTCCGTGGCCACCCTCCCCAGACTGTGTCAATGAGCATGTGCCTGGAGGAGATGGGAAGGCAGTGTGCACTTTGACAATTGCATTGTGAGGCCCCGATATTGCACATGCCCCTGACCCCTAGCCCCCTATTGTTATGACTAGACAAGAGATCATACTGAATAGATTAACCAGTCATTGACTTGGGACACCTACTGCTTGGAATGCCATTGCATTGGAGTGAAAGCGGATAAAAATGTCTCCCCTCCACCCCGATCCCCTACTCTAGGGCAATATTTCTGCCACAGAAATACTTGGCTGTCAGTTCCAGCAAAGCAACCCTGGACAGCCGCAGTAGTTTGTTGTCAGAATGAAAAATGGTTCCGTGCAAAAGGTCTTGGGGCTGCGAAGCTAACAGTCAAGGAGACCTAAGTCAGGCATTTGACAGAGAACTTTGGTCTTGCTGTTAAATATCACTTAATACTGTCCTGCCTGATAATCCCTGCTGTTTAACAACTGTGCGATCCTGGCTCAGCCATGGCAAAAAGCCTTTTAGACAGGGGGAGAATGGCCAGATGTCATGCATTTGCTTGGGAGAAAAGACATTTCTTTGCACCCAGTGAAATAATAATGCTTCAGGAAAAAAAAGGAGACAATTGGAAATCCATTATGACCTTGATTCATCATGAACATGCACCAAGAGAGCATGAAATTCTATCTGAGGTTAGCTATAGGTGACAAGCAAAAAAGCTGATATAGATATTAGAATTGTAGACAGTTGTGTCTGTTGCTCCAAAGAGTTGGCTGGCAGTGAAAAGATTTGGAGCTATATACTGATTTTACTCATTGCAGACCTGGACTTCAAATTGTATACATTCTCATGCAATCACTGGATTTTCCCTCTGTATTATATTTTATATTACATTAAATGTGTTTGTACTATTTTTCACAGACGTAGTACTATTTTACAGCAATGCCTGTGATTTGGAAACAGAGTCATACTCCTTCAAATGTGTATGACCAAACCATATCCACCCTGAAGCCTGGGCTGATTTTACCATGTCTGCACCATTTCTGTGTGAAGTTATCATTACTATAATAAAAAATATAGACTTTCTTAAAGTGCTGATTACATTTTTGTTGCTTTACAAGTAAGAATTAGTTGAATTAATTTTCTTATCTAGAGTCATCAGGGAACTCATGAAATTTTAGAGACCAGATGACATTAAAATGGGCTTACCTCTAACTCTATTCTCCAGACTATTTCTGATAGTCTCTTAAATAATATGCTTAAAATATTAGTATGCATATTCTTTAGTGCTTCAGAGGGAAGCATTTAAAAGAACAAGCAGAATTTATAAAGAAAGGGTATTTAATTCCATATAAGGCAGACAAAAATTTATCACCATAATTGACTAAAAAAAGAAGTAGAGGTTTTATTAAATGGAAATATCTGTGTCACTGAGGGTATTTAAATGGATGTGCTGGCCTTACCAAAGCTGCAGAGGATACAATTCTTTTCTGAGGCAGAGAATATATTGTACAATTACATGTACAAACCTTTTTAAGATGCTCAAAGACTAAATAGATATGGAAAGAGAGCATGAAGAGTTTTTTTAAGCCTTTTTTATTGAGCTAATGTTGCTTTATATCACAATGTATATCTTAGATGAATAGGTTTACAGCTCTACAACACTGCATGTTATTTTACCACATCCACCATCAAAACCCCAAGGCATCTTTCATTAGGGCCCTCTTTCACCTTTGCTCCTACCCATCACCTCCCCTTTCTGGTAGCCTCAGTCATACTTCAGTGTGCTCTTCCCCCTCATGCTTTTGCCCTCATCCCACCCCATCCCATCCCCTCATCCCACCCCATGCCTAAGATCTATAATCAACGCTCAAGGTTTGTCTTTGTCTGACCTTTTCTTTGGCTTCTCTGTATGCTACATATAAGTGAAACTATCTGGCATTTATCTTTTTTCTTCTGACTGTTTCACTTAGTATAATTCCTTCCAGTCCCATTCAATCTGCCACAAATGGCATGAGTTTATCTTTTTAAATAACTTAATAGTACAGAAACAGCCCCAAATGAGATGAATGTATCAAGAAGATATGGCATGTATACATAGTGAAATACTATTCAGTGATCAAAAAGATGAATAATTTTTGAATGCACAAAACTATCTAATAATTTTTGTTTTCCAAATTGTCTTTTCATTTTCAAATTCATTTTAAAAAACTGCTTTAACACAGCAGACCTATGGCATCTGTAAACATGCAGCAAAATTTGAAACAAATACTTCAAAACATGGAAATATATTTTGTATCTATTATTACATGGACACTAAAGAGTTTAAGTTTTCATTTCTTTAGGCAAAAGAGAGTTTTTGTGAAACACTGACAATGATTTGGACTCAGAAGTTCTAATTTGCATTTGACTTCATTAGTCATTCTTTTAGAATCACCTTAATTGTCTGACTTAGAGATAGACAGCTGCAGTTCTATTATATAATATTTTTATATTATTCAAGAATAAATAAGGTATATTGGGAGAACTCAGAAGAATAATAGACATAAAAATGTTCATCATAATTGATTTAGGGCTATCAGTTATTCATTTAAACTTGCATCTAACTCAAAGAATATCTTTGACATGATGACATGGGTCTGATTCACGTCCCCCAATGTCCTCTTCCCACTAAATCTCAAACAACCAAAGAAACAGAAAAGACAAAATACAAAATGCACAGGAAAAAACCTATTAGACCTCATACTTGTGGTTCATTTTGATATCTCGATGAATTCCTAAGATATCTCACTTGAATTTCTCTCATGACTGTCACTTTCTAGAGTATATAGTAACTATCTTTTAAAAAACGCACCATTGAGAGACCTCCCTGGTGGTGCAAGGGGTTAAGCACTGCACTATGAAGCATCCACAGCCACTGCAGTGTGAGTTCAATCCCTGGCCAGGGAGGTGACCCACATGGCACAGCAGACCTCTCCTGTCTCACCCACTGCTCCCCTCAGCAGTGTGTCTCTGTATCTGCCTGTTCTGCTCCCCACTCTGTCACTGATGACTCCTCTCTCCCCCCTACATCTCCGGCCTGCACCCCAGTTCTTGTATGCATAAATAAATAAATCTTTAAAAAAATACACCATTATCTTTGTTATCATTCTGAAATTTCCTTTATGGTATCTGATCACTGTCTCTATCCATAAGTAAGACTAGCCTATCAGTGTGCGCTCAGCAATACTCAACATGACATCACCAAAACCATGATAGCAGAGGCTCTTTAAAAGAGTGGGTTTCCATCACCTCAGTCCCCCGTGCTCCCATCTTCCCTCAACCCTCCCCCTCCCCCCTCCCCACCAAGTGTCCCCAATGTGTCCTTGTCTTTTCATTTTTGGTTTTTGTGTGATATGGTGATGGGGAATACATGGGGATTACAATTGATGTCAAATATATATAAATTAAAGGGAAAAAATAGATTAATAATAAAAAAAAAAAAGAAATAGACTTCACAGTGGAGATAAAATAAGCTGGACTAGATTTGATGATCTCGACACCATGTGAATGTGAGCAATATTCCAGTATGCCCAGGACCAAGGGACTTCCAGAGACATAAGAATTTTAACACTAAAACTAAGAAGTTCCAGGCAAAACAAGAGGGTTTGCCGCAGTATCTCTAAGTTTCCTCTCACCTTTCTACTGTTTACATCCAAGAAATTAACTGTGATTGCCTTTTTCACTAATAAAATAATAACATATGTACAGAAAAAAAAAAGTGTGGGTTTCTTTTCTAACATGAGAAAATAAACCTTAAAGGCTAAAAATACCTTGTTTAGGCAATTTATTAAAGGAGCATATTTACAATCTCATTATATGAAATGTGATTCACTTAGAGATAATTTATTTTCCACTCATAGGTCATGGTTATTTTGTTCAAAGCTTCCCATGAATTTTTTTTAAGGAAAAAAAATACTTTTTGAGGTTGAAAACATTTTTTCTCAAAGCCTGTGATTGTCACCCTCAGCTTTGGTGATGATCCCCTCAGGCAGTCATGAGGGTGGTGTGTTAAGTTACAGAATCACATAATGATAGCTGCTCTGGTTTATCTGAACTGTAGCTGTAGGTCTGTGATCATCATACCAGGCTTCTTTAGCAAGTGCTCTATCCAGGAGTAATGTACAAGGATATTATCTTTTACTTTTTTTTTTTTAAACATATTCTCTTAGTCAATCCTATACACATTAAGAACTGATACTGAATGATTTCTTATAAGTTAAATGTGTCTTTCCATATGACCAATTATATTTTTTAAAAAGGTAGAAACAATGGAATATTCAACAATAGGAGGAACTTATAACAATTGAAATTTAGGATGAATCATTTTTTGACTTTTATCAAAAAATGATGACTTTTATCAAAAAAATACTTATTTCCAGGTATATTGATGTGATTCCCTTTTAGATCCTCTATTTCAGTGGGAACATTAGAATTTAAAAGAAGAGTTTCTTTGCAAAAATAAATGACTCAAATTTGACCATTTCTTCAATCATAGAGGATTTTTGTGAAAAATAAAAATAATGTGCAAAGCAGGTACAGAATGAATACAGCACACAGGAGTTGTTGATTTTACAATGAGCAGTCAGTTGTGCAGTTGATGGTCACTTAGGAAAGGAAGCCAGGGGCAGTTGGGGAAAGCTCATCGTGAGCTAAATGATTTGTTTAGAGGTGCTTCGAGATGCTACTAAACATTTAGGATCCTTTAGTGAGAAAGATACCTTCCAGTTGTTTATATATCCAGAAGGTATCCTGACTCTGTTTCACACCTACCTTTGCCTGACTCAAAGCATGCTATTTAGTTCTAAATTGATGCATTTAAATGTTTTGTATTGATATCATGTTGGATTCCATCACCAGGTAACTTCTGAGTATGAAAATTTGAATCAATAGTCCCTATAGAAGGGAAAGCCCCTATTTCTATTTCAGCCCTTCAAGATATAGTAAAAATGACAGGGAGATTCATTTATACCAATTATATTCCAACACCGCTTATTTTTCTCCCTGTATGATTTTTCCTGGGCCTTGGGCCTCCAGCCCTGCGAGGAATAGGTAACTCAGGCCTGTGAATCCTCTATCTGCACACCTGACTCATCTGGATTGAGTCAGCACTCTTGCCCCAGGACCTGCCTGTACCTTCCCAAAGTGTCTTTGCTGCTGTCTTCTTGCTTGTGTTTATGGTATACACATTTGCTATCTGGGAGGATCAGCAGACGGAAACCCTATGACTTGCTAATTAGATTTCTCCAAGATAGTGTCAAATTAAAACCTGTCCCTCTAAATTCACATAAACATCAAGGAATACAGCAGCCAAAATTTGGGCTTTCCCTGAGAACTGGTAGCTCTGTCCCTCTGCATTCTCCTGCTTGAGCAGACTTTTATTTGAATCAACCAGGGACTGCTGAGCTTGGGCTGTTTTCTTGGTTCCAGTCTTTCACCATATTGCAAATTCAATCCAGTGCTGGCAGACTGAGGGCAAAGAAGCCTCTCTGCAGCCGAGCCTGGGATCCATCTCTTGAGCCATCTCTCCAGGTTCGCCAGCTGTGGGGACCCTCTTGGACTCGACTCCAGCTCTCCTGCTCCATCTTGGAAAATCCTTCAATCTTCTAGTCTCTGTCTACTTCTCAGCATCCTCATTTGCACAGTGAAGATAACCTATCTCAGGAGCTTATAGTGAGTTTGAAAAACATACACAAAGTCCAGACACAGGCCTATTCTTCAGGAAGTCCTGACAAATGAACTCTCCTTTGCTGCCTAGCATTACCCAGCTTGCTGGAGAAGTAAAGGGAGAAAACAAAGCATTCCCACGTCCTGGCAAGGTCAAGAATATGACTTGGAGTGAGCCCAGAAAGCAGCCTTGATTCCCAACGTCTTGTCTTGGGAATCCAAAAGATTCACTCTTATTAGGCAAAGAGGTGAGCTAGAAATCCACATGGAGCCCTCAGTCTCAGTTTGATGAGGATTTTCTTGGAAAGGAGACTGGAGCAGGTAACGTGGTAGAATACAAAGCAGATGACTTTTACCATTTAACCCCCAATGTCAGCTTCATTGCTCAATGCTTCTAATTTTGGTAAATTACCAATTTCCACAAATCTCATCTTCCTATTTTTTCTCAAAAAAAAAAATAAGGATCACAATGTTTCACTTTTTGAGTTGTTTATTAAAATTCAGTGAGGTGATGTTTCTAAAACATTGGTGTGCTTGTTCCCAGACATAGGTGACCAGTAATGTTTTTCACTCTAACACATTTCTTCCATATCTCTTATCTTCATGTCATGATGCACAAAGTAAAAACCAGTTGGCAATGAAGCAAGGGATAAAAGGTAAAAGTTGTGACCAGAACTCATAGAAGAAATTAAGTTCATGAAACCAAAGTATGTCTAAGCCTAAAATTAGCACAACATAAAGTACAAAATGTTAAACATATCTGCAGGGTATCTATTTAAATTTTGAGATTCTTAACATGGGAGGGTGACCCCAAATTTTCCAACAAAGCATGCATGATTGCTACTGCAAGACGCAGAATCTATTCTAAGAGTAGATCTCAAGTCTTTGTTTTTCATTTGCAATATCTTTTCATGTTGTGAGGGTCACTTTTGAGCGATTAGCTCAGATCATACCTCATCAACATTAGTCATTTATAATTCCAGAAAGACTATTTCAGAGACGCATTGAGGATATCTTTGGTGGGTAATGTCTCCTTTCGGACTTGAGGCATTATGCACCTCTTCAAAAAGGGATATGCAGGGAATCTGTATATATAGGGAATATACAGGGAGTTCCTGTAATACGGGAATTTAAAAAATAGATGAAACTATTTCCCAAGGCTGAAGAAGGACCAAATATTTAGACTCCTCACCCCAAAAGACGCACCCTAGCTCAGTGGGATGAGAAAATGACTTGAATCCACAGACCACAGTCTGACGCACAGCCCTGAGCCATTAAGATACTGGCATTCACCTTTTCACCTGCATCTCTGGTGAAAATTTACACGAGGGGGTACATCCCATATTTTAAATGTCTGGGTAAGAAAATTCAAAATCATCCGCAGAACTTTCAAAAGCACAGTTCAGGACCTTTGTGTGTGTCATATTGGTTGAGATGAAGGGGACAGAGCTTTGATGGGCAATCCCTTCTCCCATGTCACCGTACTGAATAGTCCTCTCCACCCACAGCCCGCGCCCTACGTAGGATAGCTTCATTTGCTGCAATAGGAAACTAAAATCCGGAGAGTTTTCCTAGCACAGGCTATGAGGTGGCCAGGTCACAATTTGAGTGGAAGTTTTCTGGTCTTTCTACTCTCCCATCCCACCTTTAAACTATGTCTTTCACTATTTTTCTTTGAAATGTCTTTTTTGACATGTAAGGCTTCAGATTTCTTACATTTCAGAGCCTGCTGGTATAATAAGATGGGTTGGAAATATGTACCTTCACCACTGTTAAGACACACCCCAGTCAGCTCAGGCTGGTGCTCATGGCAATGTGTGGCATGAGAAGCTTCGCTTCCTTTTGTATAAATGGAGGCAGAGTTTTGTGCTTAGGATTTAGTGGGGAAGGAACATTGTAGTGGCAGGAGGTACACACAGGGCAGGTTAGGGATGGTTCTAGCAGATGGGGGGTAAAGGAAGGAGTCCTGGAGCCCTCGGTGGCTTCTAATGCTTTAACTAGAGATGTGGCATCAGGTACATGGCAGGCATGAGTGCCAGGGAGCCAGGAGGCTGGCAGGCCTGCCAGCCCGCGGCGCATCTCACCCTCTTGGCTGCTTTGCTGCTCTCATCTCGTTCTGCTGGTCTTGCTGCTGCTGCTGCTCATTGGTGTTGGCGGCCTCATGATGCTGCCCATATAAGCCTGTGTCCAAACTCAGGTGCACCCACTTGCACATGCCCACCTAGGCATGTGTGCAGCACCGCAGGTGTCCATCATTACACCAATGGTGGGAGGGTGGAAAGACCTGATTTCTCTGACCCTACAAACAGGAACATGAATGTTCAAGGATTTACAAAGAGGCATTAATCCTCCAAATCAGCCCAAACTAAGTGTGCTTCTTTCCTCTTTGGGACATGGGGAAATGTCTGCAGACATTTTCAGGTGTCACAACGAGGGGGTGTCACAGACATCTAGGAGATAGCAGCTAGAGGTGCTGCTATATCCTGGACTGGACACTCCCACACTCATTCCACTCCCCAAATAAAGAATTTTTCAATCTAAAATGTCAACCAGCCCTGGTTGTAACTCTTTGAGAAGGACTAAGGGAAATGAGAAGAACTTGACTATGCATGCATGAATGAATGAATCAGTGAATGGATGAATGAAACAATGAGATAAGAATTAATGCCAGGTTATGAAATAAGATCCCACAGCATCAACGAGATCCAGGAAAGATGGTCTTAAATTATATCTCCATGAATAACTGGTACATCCTCACTGGCACATGCCATTGCATGCACCCAACAGCATGTCAACAAATCCAAGAAAAGAAGAGGAGAATGTTATACCCATCTGCACGCTGGCTCCATAGTTTGTGCAGAAAATAAATGTTTAAGTAAATACATTTTTAACTTAAAACTAAAAAAATAATTAGTGCTTAGTTTAACATTTCCAATACTTTTCTTCCTCCCCCTCCTCCCCTTTTCCCTCCCTCCTTCTCCACCTCTCCTTTCTCCCTACCCTTGCTTCTGCCCCCACTCCCCTCCTGCGTCCTCCAGTCCTTTTCTTCTCCTCCCTGCTCTTTAATTCCTTGAAACCTATGCCTTTTATTGTGCTCTTTGACTTCAGCTATGATTCCAAGAGGGAAACAGCTGTAATACAGGTCCTCTTGTAATTAATACAGCTTCTGCTATTGGGCCCTCTCTTTCCCTCTCCTTTAATTAAGTTTAAGCCATATCCTCAGCAGACATTAGTCAACCAAAAAGCCCAAAGAGGGAGAGGGAAAACAGAGTCGTTAAAGGTATCACTCCTCTCTCCGGAGGTAAAAAGACCAACCAATAACCTCACTTCCTGGTATGGTCGGTATTATTGTAGAGCAGCGCTCACTGCTGGGTTTCATTACAGTAAAGCCACGGTTTCACTAAGGCATTTTCCCATGAGAACATTCTAATTAATTTATTAATTGCAAATGAAGCTACAGGTGTTTGAGTGGGTTGGCGGTGTGTGTGTGTGTCTGCGCGTGCGCCCGAGTGTGTGTGTGTGTGTGTGTGTGTGTGTGTGTGTGTGTGTGTGTTAATTGCTTCTGCATCCACCTCCCTGGTTCAACCTGTCTGGGCCAGTTGTCAGCCCAGCAGTGGATTCCCAGACAAGCCCGTGCGGGTGGCTCGTCACATCACGTGGTCAGGAGCCTGTGGGCTGCACAGGAGAATAACATTGTCATAATCAGGCGCTGGCTTCTTGGAACTCCGACCCTGGCTCTGGGGTAGAGGTTGGCAGCTGTCTCCTTAGAGACTGGGTGTTATTTCTAACTATGATCAAATATTTATTTATTTTTATTTCTTATTTCAGTTTTCCCTTCATGCCAAAGAAGGTTTGGTCTCCCATGACAGCGTTAGCACCTTGCTAAAGATTTTCAGATTCAGCATCTAAGCTAGGGGTCTCAGAAGGGAGCTCAACCTTTGAACTCCTTGTAGCTGGATTTGGGGGAATCAACAAAATGCCATTGAACCCGACAGGCAAAGATTTGAATATGACATCTTCTTACTAGGAAATGGGCTTGGCATTCAAAGCCAAGTCTTGGGCATTAGACTGAGCTGAGCATGAATCCAAGCAGTGCTCAAGTAGATATTGAACAACTTACCTAAATAGCATGAAGTTCAGTTTGCTCATGAGTAAAATGGCAATAAAATACCTTCATAGCATTGTGGAAATTAGCAGAGGTGAGTATCAACTGTTTGACACACAGCAAGCTCTCAGTAAGTGCAGCAGGGGTCTCCCATAAGCCCAACTACTGGTCTCTGCTTTTACTCTTAACTCTACAGTTCCCATTTAAAAAAAAAATGATTTATTTCCACTTTTTAAAAATTGAATATACAAAAATGCATCATTAAAGCAAAGATCTAGTTCTGTATTTGCTTCTCCTCTCCCATGCTAACTTATGAATGTGACTTAACTATGGCTAATTATCTGTCTACTTGTTTGCTCTTATTTAAATTTAAATGTAAATCCCTCTGGGGCAAGAGTTAGGTATTTTCCACTTTGCATACTCCTTCACTGCATTAGCAATTATTACAGTCTTAGGAGAGCTCTCTGAAGGTTTATTACTATTTGGGGATCATAATCAAAAACTTATGAAGTAAGATCACTCAGTTTAACCAGTAGGACACATACCAGTCCTTCAGGTGTCCTGTATCTTCAAATTAACCTCAAAAGGTGAATGACATTTGCAAAGAAATAAAAGCAAAAATAATTTATGAAAGTCATAGATGATAAGTAAAGTATTTATCTTGAAGGGACAGAGTCCAATATGGTAATATAATATACCTTGGTGTGTTTTTCTGTTCAAAAGCTTAAACATTAATTAAATAAACATTAGATTCCTGAGGTCTACTGAAACTTTATTGCATTTTTTTAAGGGTAAATATGTGTGTGTGTGTGAGAGAGAGAGAGAGAGAGAGAGATAAAAGTTAAAAGTTAATTAATAGAATTTGGCCCTCCTCCAAAATATACTCTGTTTGAGGTATTTGAGATTGGGTAATTCAGGTTGGTTGGTATGTGAAAAACATCTGTCAAGATGGGTCTTGCCATAAAGTGCCACTCACCGGGAAGGCACAGTAGCATCTTCAACAGCATCATTATGAATTTCAAAACTGTGTCATTTCCTGCCTCACACCACTAAGTGTCTGGATCATGACTGGTTAATATTCTATATTGATCACAATGCTTTTCACCTTCCAAGGTTGGCCTGGAATGTTGACTGCTGAGTGAAGTCATTAGCTCCCCTTGGAGTTGATTTATATCTCCAGTGGGAGCTAGTTTTTCCACTACCTTTTCTTAAATGGAGTTGAGAAAGTTTGATTGGGGTTGGAGTACCCTATCTGGTACTATTTATAATCTATTAGTCCCAGTTAACCACAGGGCCTGGAACTAATTGCACGTAAAAATTCCCAACTAGTTTCTGAATTAAAATAGCTATTTTTATGACTAGAGCTAGGTTTCCCAAAGGGTGTTCCATGAAATACTAGTAGCATGAGATGCTCCTCAAAAAAGGATTTATTGTTCAAATAAATTAGAAGGGAAACAGTCTTTTGATTCTCCCTCTTGTTTCCATGTTGCTCGAGTTTAGGGTTCACAAAAGCAGTGTCAGTATAGAGATCATTTAACATTAAACACCTAGCTAAATGAAAGGATAAACGGGAGATGTAAAAACATTGACAGATTAAGAAATTAACAAAAGTTCAGAAAGTTCTATAGGAAAGAAGCCTATTTCTTTTCAGTCAACCAAACATTTTCCAAAATTTTAATGATCATGAAACTATTCTTGTATACAACTCTTAATATTGCTTAAACTCCTTCAAAGAACACACTTTAGGAAATTCTGGTCACATGTGTTAAACACATTCATTAAAATAAGATGGGGGCGGCAAAGATTTAAATATGGCAACATTTTAGGGAGAAATTGGCATGGTAGAAAGAGCCAAGACTTTGGGGTTTGGTGGAGTTGAGCTTTAACTCAAGTTCTGTACTCAACTATCTACTAATCAACCCCAAAAATCTCTCACTACTTATGATGTTTTATGTCCAGAGAAAATGTCAACCCATAAAGTAGAAGTTCCTCCGCTGCTGAACACATGGTCTGCCACGGAAAACTCAGCACATGCTCCTTTCTAGTCCAAGGTCATATGTGGTATCATGTAAGAAGTACAAATTATGGGGCTACAAAATGTAAAATAGCAAAACAAATTCTGCAATTGGATAGCCTCCTTGTGACACAAAAGTTATAGAGCGTTACTTGCTTATGTGACTTGTGTGTGGCTATTACTTATACTTAGATTTTAATCTTTAGAATTTATAAAGAGCTATGAGATTCCTGGAAAAAGTGAAATATAAGAGTACTTTAATTTAACAGTTTTTCAATTATCAGCCTACAATAGTCTCTCCAATATTTAATATACAGAAATATTTCATAATTGATTTTATCCAGTCATTAAGACCACCCCCTGCAGTTATTACCCTTACATCAGATGCTGTAACTTATTACTACTTTTTGATCATAAAGAATACAAACTTAAAAATTCTACAGAAGCCAAGCAAATACTAGAAGTGAAAGAAATGAAAATGTTCTGCATGTAAGAGAATATGGAGAGTAGTGAGGGTAGACAACATTCAACTAAAAATAACAAATAACTATTACATGGGCTTACTGTTAGCAAACAGTAAGTTTATGTTATGAAAAACATAAACCTGAATTTTTATTTATAATATTTTTATCACATCCTCCTTTTAATATTTACAATTATAGATACACACAAGCAGTAGATTAAAAAGACACATTGGTTTTCTTTCTCTCAAAAATCACACTAACATTACCATAGAGTAATTAAAGAAATATAAATCTGAAAAGTATGGAAAATTGCAGAGGAAAATAGCAACAAACCTGGTAAAGCCATGGGCCAGTTGCAACTGATTTAACAGACCCAGGAAAACTAAATACCAAGACTACAATGAGGAAACCTATTTACTCTCAGAGTTTTCAAATAAGGTCTGTAAATGGCAGCTAGTACCTCTGCATTGGGGAATCCACCTTTTGATTAACCAGCACAGTGAACGAAAATGGAATCATATCAAGGACCATAATACTTAAATTTCAGAAAAAAGTTCTGATTGGGGGCAGGGCAAGCTATACATACTCAATCAGAAGTCAGAATGCCTTGCACTTAACACTAGAATCACATGCATTGCAGGTAAAGAAATCCCAGATGATCCTATATCCAAGCAAAGTATCAATCAAACTTGAATCAGAATGAAGAACATTTCTTGATGTGCAGGGTCTCAAAATATCATTTACCAATCAACCTTTCTTAAAAAGCTACAAAAACAGGCTTAAACAAGAAAGAAGGCATGGCAGATGGAACACACTACATCTAATATAAGAGAGAATGAAATGTATTTCCTAGATAAGGGTGAAAGAAAGGGTCTTGAGTACATTTCAGATGAAACTGTGATTTCAGATACAAGCCCCATAGGCTGCTGCTTTTGGCTCTTCTTCCAACCTGAGGACAGAAGTCCAGGAATGCTTGGCACAGATGTGGTATTGGCTTGTCTTCATCCTGCTTTCCCCTCTATTCCCTGTTATCTGGGCCAAATGAGATTACTCACTGAGCTCTCTACATAGTCTGGTTTTGCCTTAGGCTTGAAGACTTGAAGTTAGCCTTTGTAACTTAGTCTCTAGGACATATTAGTCCAAGAAAATATTTCTAGCCAATCTTTAGTACCAGGTTCATATATCAGTCAGGCCAGGTGTACCAGCTTGGTGAGTCTTGGGTTACTCAAGCCCTTACTCATGAACTTACCCAATGTTTTCCCCAGAAAGACATTTTGTAAACTCTCAGGAATTGAAACCATTGCTCAGTTTATTTTTTCTATGGACTTCTCATATAGCCTATAGCAATGTTGCCCTCTTCTTAAACAACCATGGTTTGTGCTAGTTGCTCAGGTTTGCAAACCTGCCTAGATGGTACAACCTCAAAATCAAACAAGTACACACACAAATGAATCATTTTCACAAAAGTCAGAATATTGGTTATTTCCCAGAGAGGAAAAGTGTTTAAGTTACCGTTGGCTGCTATAATACATTATCACAAGTTTGTCACTTAGAATAACTTAGGTTTATTCTCTTATAGTCCCAGAAGTCAGAAGTCTAAAATCAAAAATTGATAAGTCTGTGTTCCTTCTGGTGGCTTAACAGAAAGAAACATTTCCTTTCTTCTTCTAACGTCTAAAGGTTATCAAGATTCTTTGGCTCTTGGTGAATCATTTCAACCTTTGGTTCCATCATTATATATTCTTTAACCCTGATTCTTAGTCTTCCTGCATCCCTTTAATAAGGAAGCTTGTGGTTACATTGAGCCCAAATCTATTATCCAGGAATCTCAAACCCTTAACTTAATCATATATGCAACATCCTTTTGCCACATAAGTACCATAGTCACAAGTCGTAAGGATTAGAGAATAGACATCTTTGGGGAGTCATTTTATCTGCGACAGAAAAGGATGCCATCTGGGAGGTTACATAGAGAATTTGGTGAGTCTTTTTAAGGTAATGCTATACTTATTTAGCTGTTTGATAGGTGACAGTACTTTGTCTTTAAATTCTACTTCAATGTTTTGTTTATTTTGTCTTTGTACGTCATTGGTAATACCAGCTTTCAAATGGCCCAGCTCAGTGATGTACTTCCTGTCTTCACAACCCATTCATGAGGTCAACGTATGACTTTTTTTTTTAATATTAAGGATACAATTTCTCACAAAAATTAAACTAAGAAGATGAATAACTAACGAGGCAGTCAATCTAATCTCAGCAATAGATGATTTTCTGTGTGTATCACAGAGAAGAGTAGGGGTCATATCGTTTGGCATATTTATAAACCACATCTAAACCTTGTACCTGAATGTGAAGAAATCCAGGTCATAAAAGCAGCCAAAGATCAGACACCTCATTCTTTCTTTGTCTCCCAAGATGAAATACCTTTCTTTATAACTTTGGGTCTGTGATATTGACTCTGCAGAGTAACAGAGAGGACATCAGTGTGAAATTATAGTCATTTCAAGTCTATGGTCAAGCCTCATCCTAGAAGTAGCTAACAGTGACACCCAAAATAGCTTGCCTATCCCAATGACCGGAAAGTGCTTTAGGACATTTAGTGGAGATAACATTAGAAAATAAACCCCCCAAATGAAAGTAAATCCCTGGATAGAATATCTGATCTATAGAGTAAGCTTTTTACAGATGCTTTTGTGTGTTGTGTTTCAAGGACAGCAAACTTTATAACTAGTCATTATACAAAGTGAGATTAATCTTTGAGGAGAGTTTCTTAAATCTGTATAATTTTCCGCATCTTACATTTCACAAAAAGTGGGCTTCATGTGCTGAATGGATCAGGTCTAACTTGTGGTGTCCAGTGAAGGCAGGAGGATGCTGAGGTCCCAGGCCTGCAATGGTGAGAGATGACACAAGGTTTATATGGTGTGCTTCTCTTTCCAGTGTCCCTTGGGCTTCAGCTCTAGGAGAGGGCCACTCTCTACCTCTGTCTTTAAGAATGTAGTTGAACATCTGCCTAACATTAGAATATGTCATCAGAATGGTAACATGGATTTGATTTTGTTTTGTCTTGGAGGAGACATGGTAGTGTTTCACGTCAGGGAACCAAAGTTCCCAATCATTCTATGTTCTTTTCTTTTTTCCTTTGTTTCCAAGCTCTAACAGACTTTTCACCGGGAGCCAACTGTGTGGGTCTAAGGAATATTTAGTTACGGGGTATAATGCTTAACTTCTCACCGGATGCCAGCCAATAGCATGTTCTTGGCCACCAAGTAGCAATTTTTCTTTTCCTTCATCCAGGGCAATCAGTTCTCCAAGGGTGCCAGGAAATGTTCATGTTTAAAGAATTTAGAAACAGTAGATGGGATATCACCATAAAAACAGTCAGTTAAAAATCTAACATAAGCGTTCTCTTTGAAAATAGGGGGTTAAGGAGTGAGAATTGTCCAAGTAAGTTTCTATTCAAATACAAATTATGAGGCAAGATCCCTGTTCATCTTAGTATACATGTATACCCGCCTCAATAATTTCTCTAAAACTCAGTTCAAAAAGATTGACTAATTCCAAGCTGATTTTTTTATAGTATTTTTCTTTAGAGGAGTGGCAAGCAGCATGGGTCAGCGAATATTTAGAGAGAATTAAATGTTTTTAGTTCTTTCACAAATGAAAAAAGGACACGTACTAAACAAGCTGAAAATCTGTGTTAAGTATTATACATGAGAAATGAGGGTTAGGAAATATTGAAATAGAGCATGCTTAATAGCAGAAGTCATCTAAAAGCAGGATTTCTTCAGAGTAAAGTCAAAGGTATTGTCTTCACTTAAAATGAAAGAAAGAAAAGTTAAGAGATGATGTTATGGGACCTCTCTGGTGGCACAGCGGGTTGAGCGCTGCTCTGTGAAGCATCCGCGGTACAGCAGCTCACGAGTTCGATCCCCGGACAGGGAGGAGACCCACATGGCTCAGCGGACCTCCCCTGCTTCGCCCACTGCTCCCCTCAGCAGTGTATTTCCATTGATCTGCCTGTTCTGCTCCCCACTCTGTCTCTGGTGAATCCTCTCACCTCCCATGACTCTGGCCTGTACCCCAGCTATAATATATGTAACTAAAATCTTTAAAAAAAGAGAGAGAGAGAGATGACATTATACTGGCATCTTATGAGTGGAATATTCATTTTATTTATTTATTTATTTATTTATTTATTTATTTATTTATTTATTTATTTATTTATTTATTTATTTATTTATTTTTGACCTGTAGAGGTGTGGATAAGAATAATTTCAGTTGGGTCAGGATTGATTTTATTTGCATTTTGAGAGCAAATGAGTGCATGGGGCAAGTTTTCCCTGAGCTGCTCCTTAAACTCCAGCTGCCTCACTCTGGATCCAGCAGACAGCGATCTCCAACATACCAGCCTAAGTGGAGGCAAGAGCCTTGGACTGCTTGGTTTTGCTTCCAACTCTAGTTCTATGCAGTTTCAGATTCAGATGTTTGTTTTTGTTTTTCTGCTTTATACTTAGGCTTGAGGTCTGCTCCACTAACTGGATTGGTCCTCTAGTCATTTCCTACAAATGGTGAAAGATAATTGCTCCCATTTATGGCTTCTGCCATCTCTACACCTCACTCTTGGTCCTGAAGAGGATGGTATCTTTCATCTTAGCCTAAACACTTTCTGAAGCTTGATCCTAACGGGATAATTTACATCTTCCTGGTTCTCAACACAAAAACCCAGCCCCAGCACTGTGATAGAGTACCAGTCCAGCCCACAAAGTCAGAGCTTGGAGCTGTTATTACTCTCAAATTTTCATTTTGATTTTGGGCTTCAATAGCAGTGAACATGGGTCATGATCAACCATGTCTCAGTTGGAATACAGGACATTCAGCCTAATGAGGTTTCACTTTTTCTTTTTTTTTAAAGATTTTATTTATTTATGTACACAAGAGCTTATGTACACAAAAGATGTTCCACCTTTTCTTTTTTTTTAAGATTTTATTTACTTATGTACAGGTCAGAGGCACAGAGGGTGAGAGGATTCACCAGAGACAGAGTGGGGAACACGACAGACAGATCCACTGAAATACACTCCTGAGGGGAGCAGCGGGGGGAGGGTGGAGAGGTGCCATGTTGGTCCCCTCCCTGGCCAGGGATCTAACACACGCTGCAGTGACTATGGAAGCCCCACAGTGCTGTGCTCAACCCCTTGACCACCAGGGAGGCCTCTTTTCACCTTTTTTTCACTTGTGACTTGCAGAACCTTGAGAGTTACTTTAACTCTTAATCTCCCCAAGTATACCCCTTACAACTGAGAAGCAAGAAATAAGTAAAAGAACCAAAAATTAATCCTCCATCAACTATATGAATACATACATAGATACATCTGTGTACATATGAAATTATTAATAATCATTAAAAAATAGATTTTAGGGCCTCCGTGGTGGCACAGGGGTTAAAGTCTCAGTGCTATGAAGCTATCACCAGCCACTGCGGCATGAATTCCATCCAGGCCAAGGAGCTGAACCACATGGCACAGCAGACCTCTCTTGTCTCATCCACTGCTCCCCTCAGCAATGTATTTCAGTCCATCTGCCTGTCTGGCTCCCACTCTGTCTCTGGTGAGTCCTCTCACCACCACAATTCTGGCCTATATTCCAGTTCTTGTATTCATAAATAAATGAAAAAATAGATTTTTTAAAGATTTATTTATTTATGCATACGAGAACTGGGGTACAGGCCAGAATCGTGGGAGGTGAGATAATCCACCAGAGACAGAGTGGAGAGCAGAACAAGCAGATCTACTGAGACACACTGCTGAGGGGAGCAGTGGGCCAGGCAAGAGAGGTCTGTGGCACCATGTGGGTCACCTCCCCCGCAGCAGCAGGGATCAAACTCGTGCTGCAGTGGCTGTGGTTTGCTTTGTAGTGCATTGCTCAATCCATGGCACCACAAGGGAGGCCCCCTTTAAAAAAATAGATTTTAATGTGGAAATAGCCAAGGGTATAACAGAATTCATTTTAATCACTGATAACTTTTGAGAAAGCTACAACAAATGGGAGCTAGTACCAAACTAAAAGTAAATTTTAAATTATATAAATTGGTAATGGTCAAAAATCCAATGCCTACTCTACAATTACGTACAGATAATTTTAAAGTAACTTTCTGAAAAAGATTTTCCATCTGACTGGCAAAAATTTATAATAATAAAAAGATCTGAAAAAGTATAATTGACAAGTCTGATCTGATTCTCTGAATACAATAGTTAAAAGACCCATCACTTTCAAAAACATAAAATATTGTCCAAAAATTTTTATTTCTAAGCTAAAAATGATACCAAAACATTTAAAATACTACTAAAATCATTTTCTTTAGCCATACTGGAAAAAATAGAAATTATTTTAAAAGTAGCTCCTATACCTACTTGTTTAAAACTTAAAAATCAAACTTTTACATAAATCATGACACACACACAATAAAAGTTGCAGAATACTTTAAAACGATTAATTAAGATATGACAAACCAAAACCACTGGAAAGAAATTCCCGTTTTAAGATGTCAGTGGAGACAAGAATGCTCTTTTCATTTCTTGGAAATCACCCCAAAACAAGGATGAGAAAAAAAGAGCTAAATGCAGACCTCATCCTCAAAGAACAAAGAGGCATCTGTAAAGCCAGCAACAATATACTTTCAAAGGATGCCAATTACCCTGATTGTCAGGAGGGGGGCTGGGAGGAGCCTGGGAATACACATGCACCTCCCTTATCTCTGACCAAGACAGCATGGAGCAGGGTCTGCCAAAGTAGGTGGGCACCCTGGAAAGATTCACCATTATCTATTGTTTGGCACAATTAAAACTGGACAGTTGGATTGGCAATGGGATCTTCTTGTCTGTTTGGCAAAAATAGGGAGGGGGTGGGTGGGACAGTTAGAACAAGTAGGGAGACATACCGATTTATACCTCATATTTTCAGGAAGCCATCAGTAAATGAGAATGAAGCAAGGATGAGAGACTATGTTGTAAGCAGTTCCGCAGATGTTTCTCTCTCTCTCTCTGTGTCTCTCTCTCTCTCTGTCTCTCTCTCTCTCTCTCTCTCACACACACACACACACACACACACACTGGGTCATAGGGAGCTTAACTGTCAATCAGTGAGAATTTCTCTACACCGGCACATAGCCCTGACTTTTCTGCACTGCCTCCCAAGCTCTTCCTGCCATTACTGATCCACGACCAATAATAATATATAACAATAATATGTAATAATAATAAAGCAACCAGAAGCAACCAGGATCATCTCACCGTGCTATGGTAGGAATGTGCAGATTGTTGTTAGATGTAAAAAGAAATAAAGAATTCAGGAAAATACTTCCCTGGAGTCCTTTTAAAAAAAAATTGAGGTACCATTGATTTACAACATTGTCTGTGATTCAGAAATACAGGTCACAGCTCTTCAGATGTGTGTTACCACACTATATCCACTGCCAAGGCACCCACAGTCCTCCATCAGGGCCCATTGCCCCCTCCCCCACCCACCTCCCCCACACACACTTTGTTCTCCAGTCTCCCCATATGGTATCCTTGATTCTACAGTTAAATTTCTAGGGTTTGTTACTGGTTTGGTTTTGTCTGGGCCTTTATTTTGTTTTTGTCTTTCCCTCCCTATATTCCACATATAAGTAAAACTACCTAATGTTTGTCTTTCTCCTTCTGACTTGTTCCACTTAACATCATCCCCTCTAGCTCCACTTATGTAGAACAGCTGGAGAAGGGCCTCAGCAAGCAGGAGATGAATGCAAAGGTCCTGGCAAAAGAATAAGCCACATGTTTGGACTCAATTGAACTCTAGGTCTAAGATTCAACCATTGTGGTTTTAGAGATAAAGAATAGAATACAGGAGTCTCCCTGGTTACTTGGGGTAACCTCTTAACCCCCAGAGGTTAAGGACCACAGTATGAAGCATCTGTAGCCATTCCAGTGTGAATTTGATCCCTGGCCAGGGAGCTGACCCACATGGCGCAACAGACCTCTCCTACCTTGCCACTGCTCTCCTTAGCAGTGTATTTTGGTCGATCTGCCTGTTCTGTGTCCCACTCTGTCTGTGGTGAGTCTTCTCAACATCTGTGCTTTGGCCTGTACCCCACTTCTTGTATACATAAATAATTTTTAAAAAAGAACAGAATGTAATTAGTACTTAATATAAATGTAATATCAATCAATCTATGTTTGTATTCTATAATATATGGAATATTATATGTGTATAGTGTATATGACGTATAAGATATGATATAATGACATATAGTACACTTACATACATACACACAATCAAGACAAATAAAATAAAAATTTAAAGAGCATCAAGGATGGAAGTTATGAGAAATTATAATATGCTGACCTTTTATACCTGGAATTTAAAAGTTGAAAATTAAATTATATTAAACAAAGAGCTATATAAAATTATATTTAGAAGTATAAGTGCAAATAATAAAAGAATTATAGGAATAATCTAATCAATTGAATGCTGGTAATGAAGGAGAGGGAAAAGTAAAGTGAAATCAAGAACCAACATTATTTTAGTTGCTCAGTCTCTCTAGATAATCTCTAATAATCTCCATATAGATACACTCTAGAAAAATATTTTCTGGATAGATACTCTCTAGAAGAGACGAGTAAGGGGAAATAGTTAAGTTCTGTTCACAAAGAAAATGCTAAAAGGAAATATATACAACACACACAAAAGGAAGGAGAACAAAACAGATTATATTGTCAAGGTGAGAAACAAAATAAGCAGCAGCAATAAATTTAGGAAATATAACAAAATTATGACCCACAGTCTAAAATTTTATCAGTCAACGTAAAATGCATAAAAACGCAAAGGCCAAAGAGCAAGCCCCTCCTGGGCAGGATGATGGCTCCATGCCGAGCAGCCCTATCTCACGAAAAGTGACACAAGACCACGTGGCTGCACAGAAGAGGAGGTGGGGCAGATGGAGAGTAGTTGAAAATAAAAGTGTAGATGTAGGAATAATAAGCAGAAGCATGATCAAAGAAATGGAGATTCTTAATTCAAACAAGGTTGATATCAGAGGGGAAAAAGAAGACTACTGGGAAATTTGAACATTCTCAATCCACAATGTCTGATGAATAAATAATAGGCATAAATGACTTTGCACAAGAGACATGCTGGCAAATTTCTTAAGACAAAAATGATAGGAAATTCAAAACAATACATAGATTTTCAATAATACTAGAGCCCAGCCTATTTCTCCTACTCATGAAAACTATGAGACAAAAAATACGTATGAAAATTAAAACAAAAAAAAATTGAATAAGGGGAATGTGTGTAACTCTAGAATTGGGAAAACAAGAATAAAACTTAAAATCCAGGGCCTCCCTGGTGGCGCAGTGGATTAAGCAACGCACTATGAAGCAAACGCAGCCACTGCAGCATGAATTCGATCCCTGCCGCCAGCCAGGGAGGGGACCCACATGGTGCAGCAGACCTCTCCTGCTGTGCCCACTGTTCCCCTCAGCAGTGTACTTCCGTTGATCTGCCTGTTCTGCTCCCTGCTCTCTGTGGTGAATCCTCTCACCCCCCCACACCTCTGGCCTGTACTCCACTGCTTGTATACATAAATAAATAAAATCTTAAAAAAAACACAAAAACTTAAAATCCAAGATAACAGAAATTCTAGACAGTAATGCAATGAAATGATTATTAATGAAGTTAAAACTATACATATTAAATTGGCACATTTTATTTAAGTATTTAAATGAAAATCTAATTTGCATAAATACAGATAATAGAAGAAATATAAATGAAACAAAAGAAGAGGGATACCCCATATAAAAGCATTCATTAAATGAATTTGGTGCACAGATCAGAAATGACTTGTAACTAAAAGTAGTTTGCAGCAATGGCGTATTAATAATCTACATAAGACATTCTTCTAAATGCCTTCAGTGTGCTAAGTTTACAATCCTTTATAAGGAGCAAGGAAATTAAAGATACTTTTTGAAGAGACAAATGAAAGAGGCCATTTGAAAAGAAAGATTAGGGAAAGATGGAGAGATAGTTGAAATACATACAACCACCTATTAAAAGAAGAACAAGACTAAAAGTCCTGTTTCGCCTGCTGGTCCCCTCAGGTACCTCTATCTCTCTCAGGAACACCCTTTTAAGACATCACCCTTGTATTCCAGATGATATTTACATTTAGAAAGGTTCACCTGCAACTTATTTGCATGTCACACCTCCACCTCCATCTAGCCTGGGCACTGACTTGATTCAAGAATGATAATGGGGGCCTCCCTGGTGGCGCAAGGGTTAAGTCTCAGCACTATGAAGCTATCCAAAGCCACTGCAACACCAGTTCAGTCCCTGGCCAGGGAGCTGACTCACATGGCACAGCAGACCTCTCCTGTCTCGCCTGCTGGTCCCCTCAGCAGAGTATTTCAGTAGATCTACTTGTTCTGCTCCCCACTCTGTCTCTGGTGAATCCTCTCACCCCCCTTCCTAGTACCTCTGACCTATACCCCAGTTCTTACATGCATGCATAAATAAAACAAATCTTTAAAAAAATGATAATGCATCTCACACATTCATAAAAGATGAGCATTTTCCTCTCCTATTGTATTGACTGGTAATATTGTGGAAATCAATTTGAAATGTAAGCGAACATCCTGGGATGTGTTATTGCAAGTGACATGCAGACTTTCTCAGTGGCCATTTCACAGTTATTTGTGGCATAGCTTCTGCCAGTTCACCCCCTTCCCCCTAGGAAGAGGGGATGAGCAGGGGATCTCCCAAACCCTGTGCACACATCAGGTTCAGCTGGTCTGGCTCTTAACTTTTATTTTATAACTGACCCACGTGGAAAGAGTTTTTCCACATTGAAATCAAAATGGGTGGGATCGGTTTTGTTTTATTTTAACTAGTTTTCCTTCGTATGTGAGATTTCTGGCAAACAGCCTGAGAAGTCTGCAGCAATGAAATGCATTTAGTGTGGGGAAGGGAAATAAAAAATTTCGTCTTCTTTTTACATTTTTTTTCCATGCCTGTAAACACTCCATTTCACCTGGCAGAAAAGTAGTTCGTGACGGAAGGCTCACGGGCAGAGCAGGTTTGGACCCAGAAGAAATAAAGGGCGCTCTTGTCTTTGCTGCCAGGCTGGTGATTTCAGTGCACTAAGCCATTGATTGAGAGGAGGATTTTGTCCCCAACAGCCTTCCCTGGGGTGGCCAACACCAGGTGGAACAGGTATGATTTAGAGGGCAAATCTCAGAGGACCAGGCATGATCTTTCTTCTCAGCAAACTCTGTTCCTGCCATCAAATTTTATCTGAGAATCCTTGCCAGGGAAATAAAATAATAACAGTCTACAGCTTCCTGTGCTATTTGCCCCTTCTGGTGAACGGACTGTCATGTGTCCCAGGTGAGTTGATTTTATCAAATGTATTTATAGGCTGGTGGTTAAAGCTGTATCAAAGTCTGATAGGAGTGAAGGAACTGGGAGCAGATTTTCTGCCTCAATCACGCTCCAGGGCAGCAGAGAGAATAGCACAGGTGTGTCTGATCTCCCCAGGGGGTTGATTATCTCCAGATAACCACATCCTCTGCAGCTCCCTCCCTGCTATTTGTTCCCAGGTTCAAATACAAAGAAGTGATTTAGATGATTGGATTGACTGACAAAAAACTGTCAGCCAGTCTGCACCCTGACATTCTAAAGGAGAATATCTACTTTCAGCAGGTAAGGCTGCCAATAGGCCGGTGTCAGCAAATGAGCCACTTCCCGGGTGAGGAAGCACTTGCTATAGCCTTTGTGTTTACACTGTGTGCCTGTTTCACAGGCAGTTCAAAACCTGGAGCTTGAGGCTTCCAGTGCTCTTCAGAGAGACAAAAGGCTATCAGCACCCCAGACAGACAGGGTCATTGGCCAAGGTCAGCTGCAATATCCAGATTGACATTTTGTGGAAGAAATGGTAAACAGCAAGTCTCTCACATTCAGACCAACACAGGCTAGAGCCACAGGATTGTAAGCAACAGAAGAATTGCTTGTGGGGTCATTTATCACTGACCTCAAAGATCAACTGATCGACAATATTTCAATCTAAAATTCAAAATGACAGATTTTGGTGATGCTTATATCCCATTTTTGGAAAGACTTCTTTAGAAAGTCTGTTCGTTAGTCTAAGGTTCAAGGGTTTTTTTAGAACCACAGAGTATCATGGCAAAATGGATATGAATTTAAGTAAAGAAGCTCTTCTGGCTGATGTAAGAGGATGATGTGGGTAGATTTGTAATTACAAGCCCTCCTTAACTGCAGGAGGTGAAGTTGTATGTAGCTTCCAGATTCTGTGTTCTCTCAACAATATGGTCTTCCATTTGAAATAGTTTTCTTATAAATAAGTGGGGTCTCCCTGGTGGCCTAGGAGTCAAGTCTTAGTGCTACCACCGCAGAGGCCTGACTTCACTCCATGCCAGGAAGCAGACCCCCATGGCGCAGTAGACCTCTCCTGTCTCACTGCTGCTCCCCTCAGCAGTGCATTTCAGTAAATCTGCCTGTTCTGTTCCCCACTCTGCCTCTGGTGAATCTGTAAAGGTTTGAGTTTCCATGGGCATCCCAAAGGAACAAAGAGCGGACACAGGGATGCAACAACCAAGTAGAACTTTATTATGGGTGCATGCAGGGGCCGACCGTCCAACTGAGACACGCAGGTCTAGCTGGGGCGATCGACCCCCAGAGTAAGAAGGGGTGAGCTTATATAGCCAATTTCCCGCCACTACATAGGTTGCAGCGAATAAGCTGAGAGGTCAAAGCCCATGCAATGAGCACAGAAAATAGCTTTAAAGAGAAACATGTTTCAAAAGTTTAAACTTGTACAGGAGATCCATTTGGGTGGGCGCGTGGGCTTCTGCCCCTTATCCTGGTGCACATTCTAAGATAACTCATATGCTCTGCCCTTAACTGCAGAGCCTAAGGTATGGGACCAGCTGGCCTACTACATAAGGAGGTAGGCCTGTAGGTTGTTTGTCAAGTTTCAGTTAGCTAAGTTTAGGCAGACTCTGGCTCCAACAAATCCTCTCACCCCCTACCTCTGAGCTGCACCACAGTTTTTCTACATAAAAATAAATAAAATCTTAAAAGGTTTCCTTGTAAGTAAATGTTCTATTTTCTTCCAATATAACTATTCCTAATTATTAGAAATTTTGCTTCTGTCTCAAAATAAAGTATCTGCAACTGTTTTGAAGACAAACTGTTAACTCTGATTTCAGAGCTATGATCACATCAGTGAGTTCTCTGCTAACCTCCTGTTCTCGTCAGTAGAACATAAGGGCTGGGGTTAGGAATAGTTCACTGATATAGCAGCATGTATGGGACTTATATGTAGCATCAAAATGTCCTCCCAGCAAACTCGCTTCCTGGCAAGTTCATGAACAAATAGGCAGTAACATAGTATGCTGGTACTCTGAACTCAAGCTCTGCAAAATCTCAACCAAACATGGGTAAAATCAATTAAGTGGATGTAATTAAAATGATGTAACAGGGTACTGGGTGACTCATCTTAAAATAGATGGAGACTTTATACATGATATCTATTCAAATATCAGATTTTTAAAAAAGATTTATTTTTATTTATTTATGCATACAAGAACTGGGGTGTAAACCATAAGTGTTGGGGGTAAGAAGATTCACCAGAGACAGAGTGGGGAGCAGAACAGACATATCTACTGAAATACACTGCTGAGGGGAGCAATGGGCAAGATAGGAGAGGTCTGCTGTGCCACATGTATATTAGCTCCCTGGCCGGGATCCAACTTATGTTGCAGTGATTGGCAATATTTTGATAGTGCTGAGACTTTAACCCCTGCGCCATCAGGGAGGCCCCAAATAGCAGTGTTTTTTAATGGTTTCATTGTCCAATTGCAACTGCCTATATCCAAATTTTGGAAAGAGTATTTCAGAAAGTCTTTCATTAATCAATAAACTTTCTTTTTTCTCTAAATGGAGACTGTCTTTTTTTCCTCTGAGGTAATACAAAATAACAATAGCAGGAGGAAGAAATATTTAAAATATTCACTTACTAAGGCAAGATGAATTTAGAGATGGATTATAATATCAAGGGTGAAGCCTCTCCCCTAGTTGAAAGAAAGTTCAGCCAGAAAACATATATCATAAGAAAGCAACCTGGTTAGGAAGTAAGGAGATAACCCAAAAGAAAATTCATCTTTGATAATTGAAAGACTACTAGAAAAAGTTCTCTTTGTACTTAAAGCTAAAAAGATGCAACTGAAATAGGGGTGACATTTAAGTTAGACTCACTGTTATATGTCTCAGTGTGATGGGTAGGTTTCCATCTGTTTATGGTACAAGAAGCAGAAAGGTATACATTTATGTTGCTACATGAACAGGGCAGCTAAATATGGACAGCATATTTTTGTAATGAATATAAACAATTTTACAGTTTATCTTTCTAATTTTCCAGTAAGTCCAGGTTATTGATGGTAAAATGACTTGATGCAAATACATATTAAGTTTTCATTTATTTTTCCTGCATGAGTCCTGAACACCTGAATGAAACATTTCATGAATGGAAAGTTAATCTACCCAGACTCAGATGCCTAAAGCATTCTGAGAAATTGGACACTTGTCTGGGTTCTGTCGACCACATTGTAGCATTGTGCAGAAAGGTTAAGATGGGGACTTGATCCCAAAGCTCAGAGCTTGATCCAGGGTTGAAATCATCAGTGCTTTACTTTTCATTTTTTCACTTGAATGCATCAGAATCACTGACTCACTCAATTTTCACCCAGACCTTCAGGTACAGAGGAGCCTGAAATGCCAAGACACAAAACTTATAAAAGTGAAATGATTATTTCTGTTGACAGATGTTCTTAATGGCACCTGTGATGTGATCGTTGTATAAATTGTGTGTTTCCAGAAAAGCATTTGGGTATGACTGGCTGTGCTCTCCACACAATAGTTGATACAATTTCTCTATTGCTGTTCATCTCATTGAATACTGTTTTTCCCAAGCATACAAAGAAAAGATTGAGTTTTAGACAGGTTTTAAAATATTTTAATCCATTTGGTTTGGGTGAGCAGCTCCATTAAAAACACTTTGTTTTTTTCTACTCAAATATTATAGACACATTTGTAGACATTCCTTGGAGGTGCAATAAGCAAGCAGGTTTAAAATGTTTAAGTTGATTTCACAACCGCCAATATGCCAGTTGTATGCCAACATGGCTGCTGTACTTCAACATTCTTTTGGATGGTTTAATCTCTGCCTCTGAAAAAGTAGAATCTAACATGATGTGAGTTAAAGTGAAAAGCATGATGAGAGAACAAAGCAACTACAATTTGAGAAATAGAGACAGTGACATGCATTGATATTATTAGCTTGGTTTATTTTGTAATTTATACTAAATATTAGGTAATCAATAAAAATATTTTAAGGATACAAAAAATGTTAATAAAAACAGGACCCATTCCTCTGCTCCACAGTTGGCTTTATCATTATCATAGGACTTTATCATTGTTCTTCAAAAGTGGATTTTACATGAAGCTAAAAAGCCGAAAAACAAATTATTTGACTAAGGGATATCACTAATTGAGAAAAGATACTTAAATTATGCTCATGGTGATACATTTATTTGTAAGACTTTAAAAATAAGACAATGATCATAGAACGTGCTTTAATAAAGCCTTTGTATCTCCATTGTAGAAATATGCATTTCAAAAGTGTACAAAAGAGAGGCGCAGGACATGTGTTTCTACATTAATGCTTGATATAAAGTCAGAAATGACTTGATTTCTATAATAAGCAATATAAATCTATCACATGATTGGTCTTCCCTGGGAATACTAACCACCAGCATGCAAATGACACTCAACTCCTCTATGCCTCACACTGGGTTTTTCACACTGGAAATTTTCTATCAACTGTGTCTCTGTTTCACTGCTTTTCCAGAAATCTGGTCCTGGGGTCATCTCTATATTTTTCTACAAGTAAAGACCCAGCGTACAACAGCACACTTTTTAATTTTAACTCTTTCTCTTTTTGGATTCTGTGCTAGACTCCGGCAGGGGATATGTTTTCTTTCTTTCTTTCTTGGCATAACCACATTGATGTGGTTCCATCTGAATTTGCCTTGGGCTATGAGGGAGGAGACAGTATGGCATGACTGTAAATGAAGAAAAATAGGGAAAATTAACCAAAGCATCCTGTTTACTTTCAGTTGGAAAGCTGAGGAGAACAACCTGCTAAGCCACAGCCTTGTTTTTGGACAGATTATGCATTTCGTTAGCAAAAAGGTGGTTTTTAAAAGCACCTTTTTGAAAAAATAATCACTGGACATGAAGAAAAAAAATGATCATTTTAGGGACCATTCCTGGAATAGGCAGACTTCTTAATTTATTTTAACTACTTGGACAGGGATATTTCAAAGACACAGTCTCTGGGTACGTTGGCACCAAAATTAAACTGGGCAATAGTTGCATCTTAAGTTCTTTCCTTGGGGAACATCAGCCATGACGGCGTCTACAGCCATTCTTGCAGTAGTCCTAAATATGAGTAACCCTGCAGATTATCCTGCCTCTGTAAACACCTTGGAGTTATTACAGATGGGAAAAAATATTTTGTGGGGCTATGTGGAAAGTTACAGTGGAAATGTTGTAAAATTATGTGCAAACTCTATATGTAGGAGGTGGTCTCAGCTTGAGAAGATAAATGGGATGGTTGCCTCACACTTGTATAAGGCAACTGCAATAGGTGAATCTCAAGAGAAATAGAAAACAAGAAAAGAGCATTGAGATACATTAAGTTTGAATGAAAAGTTAAGTTTAGAGTCAAAGAGTAGAGACAACTTTGAGTCAAAGAGGGTCTGGACTGTTAGAAATTATGTCTCTTAAGAATAAATGCCCTGTGTTAGATTGCGAAAGAGTCACCTATACTAACAGCACTTGGGTTGCACTAGGTGGCAGCATTACAAGACATTAGTGTGGGAGGGAACAAGGTACATCATTGAAAGAGTCAGAGAGAGAAATAATCAGAGAGAGAAATGAACACAATAGAAGAACACCATGGCAAGTCATGGGAACAATTTATGTCTAGCATACCTGAGATACACTCAGGGGATTACTAAAAGCATTAGGAGAAATAGTCAGGGACAGAGACAGGTAAGTCCTTCTTTGATGCAATTCAACTTACCCCAACTTTATATCCCATTCCATTGTTGTGGTCTTTGGAAGCAGATCAAATATGGGACAATCCAAGCTTGTTTTCTGACTTGTCTGGTGAAAGACTTGTTGAAAAGTAAGAGTTTAACCAATCAGTGAATTTCTAATATGGCAGGTAACTTGACTGATAAATCCTTGTGAAGTTTCACAAAATGTAGCTGTTATTTTGGTCTCACCTAACCCGATTTATTGAGTCTTTATCCTTCTAAATTAAATATTTATTAAGAAAGTCTTATCTTGGATCATTGGGCTTTTCTTACATTACTGGTCATAAAGCTTTATGATTGGCTTGGAGCAACATGGCATGGGGAACAAATGTTACTAATGGTTAGTGAGGCTTCTTGAATTGGTTGTGGAGCTGGTCAAGAAGACTCTCAAACACCTTTTCCAACTCAGAATTCTGTTGTGTTATAACAATTCTTCAGTCCTTAAACAATAATTTTTAAGTAAAACTCAGTTGCGTTCTTTAATTTCCAGCTAAATAAGTGGAATCAAAACTCAACAAGAAACTCAAAAATTAGATACTAAAGTTGATGCTAGTTTAGCTCACCAAATGACCTTGGGCAACCAACTTCCATTCTCTTTGTTTCATTAGACTCATCTATAGACTGGAGATATTTAAAGTTATAATGAGAATACAAGTATAATTCCTGTTTGAAAAAGTTAACACAACCATAGTAGCCTATAGAAAATATATATTTTTTTGTTTTTTAAATATTTATTTTTTTATTCATATAAGAACTGGGGTATAGGCCAGAAGTGAGGGGGGTGAGAGGATCCACCAGAGACAGAGTGGGGAGCAGAACAGGCAGATTGACTGAAATACACTGCTGAGGAGGGCAGCAGGCAAGGCAGGAAAGGTCTGCCATGCCATGTGGATCACCTCTCTGGCCGGCGGCAGGGATTGAACTCATGCTGCAGTGGCTATGGTTTGCTTCCAAGTGCGTTGCTTAACCCACTGTGCCACCAGGGGAGGGCCCTAGAAAATATTTTGAAATATCTACTTATTTATTGTAAAGGTTTATTTATTTTTTCACTTTCTGTGCAGAAGAACAGGAGTATAAACAAGAGGTGCAGGAGGTGAGCAGATTCACCAGAGACAGTATGAGGAGCAAAACAGGCAGATCTACTGAAATACACTGCTACAAGCAGTGGGAGAGACAAGAGTGGTCTGCTGTGCAATGTGGGTTAGCTCCCTGGCCAGGGATCAAACTCAGCTGAGGTGTTGATAGCACTGAGACTTACCCCCTACACCATCAGTGAGGTCCTTTGTTTCTTTTAATATCTCTAAATAGAGTAGGCATCTCTATTCTAAATAAGACATGCTAAAAAAATAATTCTCAGATCTACCTCCTGTGTAGAATGCCGTGGAAATAAACTTATCATCTGAGAAATGAGTCTTTGGATTCCCTCTTATTTAGGACTTTCTGAAAAAAAAAAAAAAAAAAAAAGTACATTTCCACAAATGTTCAATAACCACCATGTGCCAGTTGAACTCCAACCAGAAACGAGTGGACTGAAAAAGCAATGAGACAAAAGTGTTCTCTAGCTCCTATTTCTCTTCAGGAACATTACCCAGGACAATAGGATTGTTGTCTAAGGCATCAAGAACCAATACTTAGAAGCAGAAAATTCACTGGAAGGATTGCATATAAGATAAACAAAGAAAAACAAAAATCTCTTAATCTTCTTGGCTGATGATACCAACATAAGTGTACTTTTATATCTTCTTTGTTAATTTATGTTTTCTGTCTTCAAGTAATTTATAGATAGCCACAGGGTAACATAATAAAAGTATGTTTAGTGGTTTTCTTAGTAATTGCATGATAAAATAAAAGCTGTGTATTATAAAAATATTAATTAGAAACAAAATTTCAAAGGGAAAATGAGATCACTGAAATGAATAGAATATTTTTTCAAGTTTCTTAGAGTATGTGTGTGTGTGTTCTTAAAAAACATGGAATCAGAATGTTTCTCTAAGATGCTGAGTGGTAGCATATTATGATACAATGGACTCTGGATTGTGAATTTGAAGGTCGATGTCTAGCTACTACTGCTTTGTCATTAACCGGAGTGATTGGTGCAATTCCCACCACGGGAATTATACAACCTGGGGTGTCAGATTCATCTTCTGTAAAAATAAATATATACAAAATACATGAAAGCTCCTTTATGTAAGTTAGGTGAGAAATTATTGAGTATGGTAAAAAATTCTCAGGTTCAAAATTATTGAGGATGGTAGTGATGATGATGATGATGATGGTGATATAAGTTGGTTAATATACATGGTCTCATACAATATTATGAGAAAAATATTATGGGTAAAATAAATAGAACTGCTTTCAGGTGTGAAGTGATGACAAGCACAATTAAACTCCTTGTGCTTTGGTGAGAAAATACATAGAGATGGCACAACAGTAATTATAGAGGTTATGTGCTAGATCTCCCAGAAACCAGGATGGATAAGTCATTCCTTGAGATTTTTCACTGAGACAACTGTTCTGTAAAGTCATTCACTTTTATCACATATATTGACACCCAGAGCCCACACCAAAGGGAGAATGTCACCCATTCCCCCATTTTCTTACCTGCAGGTTCAAACAATAGGTCTGAAACCCAGATGATCCTACTTGTGAATCTAGTGGCCATTAAAAGTTCAATGGGTCCTGAGTCGGAGAGTGTAACAACTGCCATTCAAAAGTGGTTCAGCACCAAGTTGGTTATCAAAATGCCACATACCAGCATTTGAATTTTTGCAACAGTTCCCCCCCCATGTTTATCTAATTCTGTACTGATGAATCACCACCTTAGGAATGAAACAACTAAAAATTCCATGAAGGGTTGGGTGTCTTTTATTTGGGGAGAAGAATCCAAAGCCTGAAGCAAGAGAGCCAAGCTCTCTGGAGATGCAGGTGGCATTTGGGGAACATGAGCGTAGGTGGAAGCCTTAGGAAATTCACCTTCCCCTCTACAAGCTTCAGCACGGAGCTGTGTGAGAAGGTCCACTGGGGAACTGGAAATCCCCATGTGTCTAACATTCAGAAATATTTTTTGGCATGCATGTTAAGTAACAGTGAAATCATGTTAAGAATCTTACTATGAGAGTCTGTACTATCTCTCTTGTATCAGAACTCCATAAAAGAAAACTCTAATTCCAGATATCACCCAGTTTTCCCCAGTGCTATCACACATACACACTCAGACACACATATACACATGAGCCCATGCACACAAGGGGAGTGAGCAAAGGTGACATGGAAGTCCTCCCAGGTGTTCTGGCTTTGTGTCAAAGTTGGCAACTGTTACCCAACGACCTCCAGAATTTCCCCAGAATTTGAATTCTAAATGGATTTATCCTCATCTTTGTTTATGCTTTAAAAACACACTGTAGTTGCTCACAGCTTGCCTCGGGACTGTTGGATTTGAGATGAGAACCTTCTGGCAAGAAAGAGTCAAAGCATGTACTCTGGTGAAGAAAGGACATTCCAGGGAGCTTGGAGAGCACAGTGCTTCCAGAACAAGAATGATGGGAGACTGTTAAACCCTCTGGCTTGACATCTTCTACTGAATTTTGATGTCTTTTTGGAAAGATCTCTTATAAGTGTCATTTGTTTTTGCTTTAGGATGTCACGTCAAAGAAATGGACTTCCATATTTTCATCATCTAGAAAATCTAAAACATTTACATTCTAAGCATGACATAAATGCAAATTATTTTGTTTGACATTTAAAAATTATTTTAGAACTTAGACTTTGTATGATCATATAGATTTTATTTGACTTAAGATAATTTGAAAATGTGCATAAAACATCTCACTCCTACCCTGTCTACATTCACCACATCCTCAACACTCTCACACTGTAGTCACCATATTTATTAGGTTTTTGGGTATCTTCCTATTCCTTTTATACAAGTAGAAGCAAATGCAGACACAAGTTTTAGTTTTATTTTATTGTAGTAAGAATATTTAACATTAACTCTACCTTCTTAACAGATTTTAAGTGAACAATTCAATATTGTACAGCATTTCCCTAGAACTTATTCATTTGATATAACTAAAATTTCATACACTAACTAGCAACTCCTCATCTTCCTATTGCTATCTTCTGGGTATTTCTCCAAAAATGTTGAATGAGGACCTTAAAGAGATAATACAACCTCTAGGCCCACGGCCACCCTACCACAAAAGCCACATGTTGGGAACAACCAAAATATCCATAGACACATGAATGGAGAAAGAAAATGTGAGATGCACATGCAATGGGATAGTAATCAGCCTTAAAAAAATGGAAGTCCTGCAATATGCATCCACTTGCATGATGTTTGAGGGCATTATGCTGAGTGAATTAATTAAGCCCATCAAAGAACAAACTGCACGAAGGATTTTTTTTTTCCTTTAAGATTTATTTATTTATTTATGCACACATGAGCTGGGGTACAGGTAGAGGCATGGGAAGTGACAGGATTCACCAAGACAGAGTGGGGAACAGAAGAGGCAGATCGACCGAAATACACTGCTGAGGGGAGGTGCAGGCGAGGCAGGAGTGGTCTGCTGCACCATGTGGGTCTCTTCCCTGGCTGGGGATCTCTTATGTGAACTAAAGAGTTAGATCTAGAGGTACAGGGCATAATGATCTGTTTGAATTTCCTCCCTTTTTCACACAAATGGTAATATGTGACATTCTCTACTGCACCTTTTACTTTGCACCTGGCAATACACCCAGATATTGTTCCAGACCAGGGCAGATGGCATCTTCTTTTCTTCTTCCAGTTCTCGCGGTGTGAGCTGGAATTATTGATACAGCCAGTTCCCAGTAGATGAGATCATGTACAGTTTCTGGTCATTTGCAATAAAAAGATGCATATGTATAAGATAAATTCTCTTAAATGATACTCTTGAGTCACAGAAGTACCTGAATTGTTGATTTAGATAAAAATTACCTATCAGTAAAATAGTGAAGATGAGAGATATCAGTATAATATTGAGTTCTCAGCACAGAGAATGACAACCAAATGAAATTTGATGCATATTTTATCATTAACACATAGCTAGTCACCAGAATTGTTTGGAGGATCTTTTGAAATACAGATCCCTGATTTACCTTTTGGAATGCCTGAATCTTGGGTCCTGAATGGGGCTCAGGGATCTGAAACTACATCTCTCATTCTAGCTGTTGTTAAGAGCTTTGTAGGTCACAGACACTTACCATCTAGTCTGTAGACAACAAAATAAAATGACCAACATTTCCCTATATTATTGTACCTAAAGAATCTATAGATGTGTTTAGCTTCTGACAATACTAATAACTTTTATTTTTTGAATATTTTGGAGCCAATAAATATGTTCTCCATTATCAAATTGTTTGTGGGTCCCAACCACTCAGTATGAAACAGTTCAGGGTCCCATTTGAAAGATGATGATTCAACCTCATTCATGGATACAACAATCCTGGTTGTAATACTTTCAATCCTTGTAGTATCTGCCTATCAAATATGATACCAAGGATTTCAGATTGCTCATTTTATTCATTCTACTTTTTGGAAAACATTTCTGTGCCTGGCTCCTCATCCCTAGCAAGGATACCTCTCAGAGCCCCAAATTTCATCTCCAAATGCATAAGTGACCATGGACCCTTGTTTTACAGGGATTGGCTGATGTGAGGGAGCCAACATTTAAAATAGATCGTGAAAGAAGTAATCTTGTGGAATTTTATTAGTAGTGCCTAAAAGTCTGACATTCGGTAGTGAGTTATTTTTACTTTCTAAGTAATGTGTCTAAATGGCAATGTGTGACAAATTTTGTGGGAACTTAATTTTGCAGAGATTTTTATTGTTATTGGCTGGAATTGGGCTAATCCATTGGAGAGGAAGTGATTGTTATGTCTGAACAGACATGCATTTCATTTCTACATGGGACAGATAGGTTTCCTCAGCAAATTTGCTACAGATTTAATCCCCAGATGCCAGGACATTTCAGCAGGGAGGAGGATCACGTGAGTGGAGAGAGAGTGGGTATACAGAACGCTCATATCTTATTATCTTATTGGTCCTCGGTGGGGAATGCTAAAACACACCCACCTAAGGGTGATTGGTTTGTCTGTCTATAAAAAAATGACTGTCAAGCTTCTACATCTGATTTTTCCTACATTTCTCCAGATTCTCATTTCATTTTGCAAAAGATATTCTTTGCAAGTCACAAGGGATAACAATATATGCACTGACACTACGTGATAGTTAATAGGTGGAATGCAAATCAAAGCCAGCTGCATAGTTAGCGTGATTCTCCTCGATGGCTTTGCTCTTTTCACTTTCTATCTTAAAAATGAAAAGGATTGTATAGACCTACTATTTTGGTCCCAAGTTTATCCTAGCATTAATGATTCTGGAGTGCAGACTTGCAAAAGTCATCAGAGAAATGTAATCATAGTAGTCACAAGTTATAGGTTTCTTGTTAAGGGAAACTCACACTGCCTGGAACATCCACAACTTGACAACTAATGTGTTACTGTGACCAATAATCATTTAGCCTTTTCCTTGTGTACATTTTAACCAAAAAAATGAGTAGTTCTTCAAGGAATTTTCTAAGTGTGGGTGTATTTATTTTCATAATTGTTGGCTCGTAGTTTGCAGAAAAGGCACCCCAGAATGTGGTGCAATCACAGTTTCCTCCTTTATAAAGTATTTGTGAAGATAAGCAGCAATTTCTCTATCAGAAATTATTTCTAGAAAATTGAGAAAACGCACAGGATTCACAAAATTCTAGTATTTTCATGGATAGCCTCTCATCCTTCAAATATCAACAAATGGCAGATAGTGATAGTCTACTATGTGGATATCTTCTGGACATCGGGGTATGCCTTGGAGAAAAATCGAGTTACTGTGTCTCCTTTATCATATTTCCAGTCAAGCACGGCTCTGCTCTTGGAGAAAGAAGCTTGGGGGGGAATGCAGAAAACCAGGTAAACTTTGCAAGCAGGCATGCAGGGGTATATTGGATGGAAACTTTTAAAATTCCATACAGTTTATTCAGGCAGAACCAGCAATTTTAAAATGAACAGTGACAGATCAATTTTTAATGGTAACTCTATTAGTTTTCTCTATTATGAATACTACTTTTTAGCAGACCATGAAAATTATGTTGACATTTGAAAAGCATGTGATTAATTGTAGCAGAACAAACATTCTGAGTGCAGTATCCATCTAGGAAGGTGATAGCTAGCCCAGGTCCTGATCGGAATGAGCAGCGCTGGCACTTACAGTACGTCCCTTTTTCCTAATGCACTAAAAGCTGAAGGTGGTAGATGTGCCAGGGATGAACTGATAAACATCAGAGGCATGATGAACTGTGGAGATGCAGTTCTGAAAACACAGAAATTCATTCAACTAAAATCGGAGCACATTTCAGAAGTGAAACCAAAACGCCTTATCCTGAGTCACAAGAGGGGCCCAAAGGGTCAAATGATGTTTACAGCTTATACTTTCCAGAATTCTCCCATTTAGTTGAAGGATCTGTGCTGGGACCTGATAAAGCCGTCAGTGTGTATCAAAGCACACACGTGAAAATTTGAATTTTAATGCGACACGGAGATGGCATCTCAACTTTTATTTTTAAGCAGAGATTCACAATGGTAGCCGGAATATAACATGATGGGCTTCATCAGAGTCAACCGTTCAGCTGGGAGAAGCAGGGGTGTCCACAAGGGGAGGGCAGGTCTGGCTTCCTGTTATGTAGGTCATGGGACTGCCCTATTTTTCTTTGCCATTCTAACCACTTCTCCGCAGGATAGTTGGGGATATGGCACACAACCCATGCAGGAGTCAGACTTAAAATTACATACTTAGAAGCGCATGCCCAAACCACCTAAGTGAAATGATCTGGAATATACAAGGTTTGTAAAGTCCACATTGGACTCTGTTATTTCAGAAGAGAGAGAGGAAGACTGGGACAATTATTTGATGAAAAAGGAAAACTCTGAGGAAAAATCAAGTTAGAACCTGAAGCTAACTCAACCACCAAATTAGCTGGCTCTGTTAGGAGAGCAGCAATTTCTGGGAAGCTGCCTTGTCTCCGAAATCAAGGGCTTTTACAATGATATTTGCCTTCAAGCTGGGCCATCAGAAAGTACTAAAGCATTAAAGAAGAGGGAATACATAAGGGAGGATTAAATGCTGACCCTGGTGATTCAGTTTTATCAGGAATATAATCAGGCAGACAGTAGAGACTGAAGGCCTGTGCTCTGTGTGTGTGTGAGGTTTTTTTTTTTGTTGTTGTTTTTGTTTGTTTGTTTTAATTTTTAGCAGTGACAGGAATGGTTGTAGCTTGAGTCCACAGGCCTAGGAGATGTGTACATAAGAACAACTATTTTCTACCGATAATGAACCATCTATTGAAAAAAATAAACAGTGGGATGTAATGTCAGTTTCAGTTGGATACCATGATATTAATTTGTCCTAATTCTAGAAGGACATTTTAAAAATATATTTTTATCAACTGTTATTCTTTCTATTCTTCAGATCCTCCTGAGATAGATACTAAAAAGCAAGGAAGCATCTACTGAGGTCAACTGATTTTGCTAGAAAGTAAATGGCTGGGTTAATAAAATCCTAAAAATAATGACAGGCTCTCCGGAAACAAAAAGAGAAAAAATATTTCAATGTATATGTCTCATTATAAAGCCTGCTTTGTCTGTGAATCATTATTTATATTTTGTTGACTCCTACTTTGGTACCAAATAGTCCATTGTCATGTAAGTGAGGGTTTACTTACTCATGCTTACCTTTTCAAGGTGAATGAGATTTGAAATGTTGAGAACTACTATAGTGACTGCATATGAAATGAACTTAGAGTCAATTATTTATATATATATATATATATATAAAATCAAGGTTTTCTATTTCTTTTAAACACTGATTTTGTAGTGTGTTTCGTCTCTAAGAGGCAGCAGATACCTGGAGCAATGGAGAAATGTGAATTGTTGAGCCACCCGTGTTTGCGTGGCTTTCTTTTTATGGGAAAAAAGAACGATAGCAACTTACATTTGTCTTTGGTGTTCCTGATATCTACAATGAGCCTGATTAATTTTTCATTGACATTTGTGAACTTTTTTGAAATCTGAGGAAGACATATAAATTGCTTCTGGAAAGTTGTAGCAAGGCTCGTGAAGGAGTTTTGTTTGTTTTTGTTTTTTTTTTTAGCCCCTGGGTGTTTCATAATATGATATTGAGAACTCCTTAGTGGGCCTTGGATGCCCTCCTTCTCATTTTTGTGGGACCTCCCTGAGGGTTGCTTTGTGGGACAACCATCGCAGAACAATGTTGGTCGCTCTTCTTGGACTCAGCCCGGTGATTCTACACCATTGACCACTGGCCTTGATGACAGTAATTCTGTAAATTGTTTGGTTTGGGGATTCTTGAAAAATGAAAATAATGTCAATTTTAACTTCAACCCTGTGAAATTCTAAGGATTTCCTGTGTGGTTTGATCAGAGAAGTTTCTTGTTTGTTTGTTTGTTTGGTTGGTTGGTTGGTTGGGCTCAGCCTGAATCCTGTCAAATGGAAGCCAGTCTCCTCGGTCCTGTTTTCCCAGCTTCTGAACTTGCTGTCCCTCAAGTGGCATCTCAGGTTGAATGCTCGGCTCAGCGCTGTCTTTGGAGGTGCCAGGCAAGTCTACACTGCAGGTGAGTGGGTCTGATAACCACTGCACCCCCCACCCCTTGTGGCCCACCCCCAGGCTTCTGAAGCATCATGACTTCAGTTTCCAGAATGAGGCAATTTTCTGTAGTTTGCAAGTTCAGTCATTTACAAGTAAAGAAATACATAGTGATCTTTGTCATAATTATTCAGAATTTAGGGATGCTTAGAACAGGGGATGGCTTAAATGATTATAATTTGATTTTTTGCCCATGACATGTTAGAGTATACTTGCTTTTAACTCCCAGGCAATAAATAAATAAAGGCCTCTCTGGATTGAGAAGCTCCAACACCCACTGGACAATGATTCTCAAGTTAAGTCCTCTTATCGGTCTCCCTGAATGTCCACGACCTGCAGTCAGTTTGGCTGTCCCAGTGCCTGCTGTCTTCCCAGGCTGAGTTTTCAGAAAGCTGCTATTTTTAATTCCTATAAGGTCAGGCTGCCATGTTCTGCTCTTTTCCCAGTGCTTTTCACACATCCTCTCCCTGGAGAAAAGTGCGAGGCAGCCTGGACAAACATCTCTGAGATGCCGGAGCCTGCTTACACAGCATGGCAACAGATGGCAATATTTTATCATGATTCCAAAGCCAGGGACCCTTCCTCTGCAGCCTGGGGGGGGGGGCAGGGGGTGTCGGCCCTTTGGTGTGACACATGTCACCGAACTTCACCCCCCATTAGCTGTGCTGTTGTTTGTGATTGTTAAGCTGTGTGTCTCACCATGTGTCACATTCTTGAATTGTACGAGAGTCCATTAGTAAGGAGCATCTGAGTGGATGAGTCATCGAAGGCCCTCTCCTTGGAAAAATAAACACTGCTCGTTGGGCCAAGACTAGAGGCACTGGCCGGTGGTGAACTGGAGGGTGTTTCATGTAAAAGCTGTTTCTGTGCTTCATTAAGGCCTCCCCTACCCCATCAATACATTGGGAACCCACCCCCCCCTCCATTGCCCAGCAGTGCCTGTCCACTGGGAGGGCTGATCTCGCCCTGTGGCTGGTGTGGGTGGAGCTGAGTCCACAAAGGTGAGACAAGGGAAAATGAGCTGTGTTTCAAAACTCTTAGGAGCCCCTCATATGATGGTCTGCCACATTATTTTCCATTTTACGATACATTTTCTGATATCTTTGGTGCCGTCTTTTACTTTCCTCCCTTGCATCGTTCTTCACCAAATCCTCCACCTCTCCATGTCACTCCCTCTTTGGGATCTGTCTCCTGCTAACGTGCCTGTGCATACCCTGGACAGGAGGACCACAGCCCAGCAGAGGCGATGTGGTTCTTCAGAATTGGCACCGAGGGGACCCTCGACCTTGCCAGCACCACCTCCCCAAGGGCTGAATTTTAAACAGAACTCCCTCCAGCCATCATCCGATGTAACTGCTGCCAGCATTATAATTGTAAGTCACCTAATGGTTAAAAACTGGCCTGAGACTAAAGCAAGTCAGACAGATCCGTGTTCCAGGGTGGGTTTAGGGAACGTTTTAGGGTTTCGAGCTATACATGCGACTTTTGAAGCTGTATTTCGATCCTTGATCCCCTTAGCAATCTGGCACATTGACTGTTTGTGTTTCTCTTTTCTAGCATTTTTTTTTTTTCTGTTTTGGAAGTGAAAGTCTGGCATTTCTTCCAGGAAGGAAAGAGCAGGAGGCTGCGGCCCCTGCAGGGAGGCATCTCTGTAGACCCTCTACCCCACTCCACACAGGGTCATGACCACGTAGTCAAACAACCAAGGGTCAGAGGGGAGATAGCAGATGGGGACGGCGGGGCCCGGAGCCCACACCTTCTCTCAAAGCCCGTTTCAAAAAGCGGTTTTCTGTGAAAGCAGCTTTCTGAGGGGAGTGCTTTTCTAAACACTCCCCTCCTTTCTTTGGCCTGCTACGGGGTTTTGTGTGGGCGCATTGGCCATCGAACAAGCTTTTATTGAATATCCCCCTTGTTGTTATACTAATCCACGCTGATATAAACCATGCTCCATAAAGTGCCCGACACACAGCCACCGGGCAGCACCGCGGGGCAGGCGCGAGCTGAAGCTTTTTGGGCCATAAAGCAAGGCCGCCAGCAACACGGCTGCCATTTATTTCCCCATAATGTGCTTTCTCTCCTTCTCTCTCTAGGCAGATTTTCCTCGTGTTGAAAGGGAACCTCTGGTCAAAAGTCAGCAAGCGAAGTTGTAGAAAGCTTTGATAGTCAGTGAAGTGAATCATGGCCCCACATGGCGGAGGCGCGCACCCATGGAGCCTCTGGCTGGGGGACCTCCCTCCAAGAGCGACTTCTGGTCATCCGTCAAAGGGGCCCCCAACGAGTTTTGCACAGCCAATGGTTTCACCAGCTCCACGGTGCCTGGTCCCAAGTTGCCCTTTTCCACAGGTATTGCTAAAGCAAATAGCAGATGGTATTTACTGGGTGTGATGCTTTCAATCACATTAATCTAGCCAGTAAAAAAATTTATGACCAATAAAAATTCCACCATGACATGGCTGATTGGAGGGGAGGCTGCAGGATGGAAATTCAAACGCGCCTCTGCCTTCAGCTAGACTGTCACCAACCTTGGAAGGAAGTTGGAGTTGGGGAAGAGAAAGACAGAAAAATCTCTGGGGCTGTTAAAACTAACTCAAGGGTAGATGGATAAAACTCTTAAATCGCTTAATAAGTCCAAGCTCTGGAGGGTGATTGACTGAACACCTACTTGGAACAACTTCAGGCGCAAGTATTGATAGAGTCTTGCTCTCACTAGCAAATGACCCTGGGTTGCTTCTAGTCCTAGGATACATGCTTATTTGCTTAGAAGAAAATAAATATTTCTAAATGCAATGCTTAGAAATGAACTACAAGAGTGGATGGGTGGGGACTCTCTATCTGATTTGGAGCCAGTGGGGAAGGCAGCCTCACTTAGCTGTCTTTCTCTTGGCGCATTCAGATGTGGTTTACACAGACCCAGAAGGGCAGTGACTAAGCTCCTTTAACATGTGTGACTCACGCCTTCTTTCCCATCCACGGTGACAGTCTTCAGACTGCTTGGTTCCCAAACACACGTTCTCCAGATCCTACTGTCCCGTGACTTCTCCCTTGAGTGGGCAGCTGATCCAATTATTTGTTAATGATCCCAAACCACACATGGCAATGAGGATGTTATTTTAATGAATTTATATTGGAAGTGCTGCCACAGGGAGGGAACACCTGATTAGCTAGCTGTGGCTACTCTATCAGGTCGCTTATCTAATTCCCATTATCCCATTCTTCCTTAGTCACACAATCCCACATTAAACCTGTGTGGCACTGTGCCCAGTCAAAAGGTTTTATTTGCAAAATTCCTTGCTTCTAAGGGTGGTCAATAAGTTGTAACGTTAAGTTCATAAGTGGGACTTTTGCCAGATTCTGAGGGAGGCAGATAGATTTGGCATTTGCCCTTCTGTCCTTCTCAGAGTTCTTCTAGTTCCTACCTGGAACGATGACCCACAGGCTGGCTGGCATTCCAGGGGTCATCTTGTAGTATGAGAAGGTATGAGTATGGAAGACTCCTGCTTTTAGCGTGCAGGAACAGAATGAGTAAAAGAAAAGAGTCTGGGTCTCACAATTTGGTCAAATGATTTGACTCTAGGCTGATTGCTTTGGAGAGAAAGAGAAACTTCTGTTCCTTAAGTCACTATGATTTCCAATCTTAGTGCAGGATTCCTATTAAGAGTCAAAGCCCACTGAAAGTTCTGATTTGGAAAGTTCTGAAAGTTCACTCCAGAAGCTACTTTTTTCACATGCCCCTACCCTCAACAAATTAGTTCTCAAGTATCACAAATGAATTGACACTCTTAATTTTACCTTTTTTTTTTCTTTTCTAGAAATAGGCACTTTTTCCTCCAAGCACTTTGCACATAAACCCTTATGAATAAGGCACACTTAAAAATGTTTGCTGAAATATGACTGACATCACAAGCACTACATACATCCTGGTTTTAGAGCTAGAAAAGCCAAGCTTTTGAAATTCACTTACTAGCAAAATGAAATTAGCAAGCTACTTGTAACTATAAAATGAGTAAAATAATAACAACTTGGTAAAACTATTGACAAGACGGCAAAGCATCCATCTCAGATGCTTAAGAAATTCCACTATCTTCTGCTTTCCACTTCTCAGTCTGAAATTCTACCCCTTGAGTATTTTTGGTTTATGTTCTCTTAATTCATCCTTGGAGACATGTACAAAAATCCTTCTGCTCACAAACATTTCCCCAGCCATCGCATTTACTCGCCCCTGCTGGCTCAGTCATCTATTCTCATGCTCCGCACCGTATCACTATCCATTGGAGAGGTATGCATGCACAGACTGAGAAACGAAATCGACACACTCAACCTGGCTTCAGCAGCTAGCTATTTATCAAGCACAAGTACAATAAATAAGAAAACATTATCTAATAAAATTGCTCAAAATGATTGGCTATGATGATTCATTTTTATTTTTAAAATGATATATTTTTATTTTATTTTTTAATTTATGTATATTTGACATCAATTGTAATCCCCATGTATTCCCCATCACCATATCACCAGTGCAACATCCCTCAGTACCCCGTGCTCCCATCTGCACTCAACCCTCCCCCTCCCCACCAAGTGTCCCCAATTTGTCCTTGTCTTTTCATCTTTGGTTTTTGTTTCCCTTTCACACTCATTTCCTTAGGTAACAGCTGTCATATTTTTCAACATACATAGGATTGTGTCTGCTGATTTTGATGGCAGGGTCACCATTAGAATTGAGTGTTCTTGAGATCTGTCTGAAATCACGTGTCATTCACAAATTAAGCAACACTTTTTACTGCTATTCAATGTAAAGAGCATCATCCAGCACTTAGTCTGAAAGGGCAAAACCAACTGAGACAGGCCCTTGTGACTATGGATAAATTGATTGACATTGATGATAGATACCCATAGGATGGTTGGAGGGACTAACTGGGACAATGCACAGAGAATTTAGCATAATACCTGACATTTGGTGATTATATCCCCATTATCAGACTTACAATGGGAAGCAGTTATCATTTATCGTAAATATAAAATCTTCATCCACCCTATCATCCTCCTTGCAATGAAAGCTTATTTTCAGGAGTTATAACGAAAAGTTGATTCAAAGTTCTGTGCTTCTTTTCTCTCTAGTGGTTTCACAATTATTTCTTTTAGAAAAAGATGAACTAATGAGGTAATGAATTGAGGTTTATAAAACTAGGTACAAAGATCTGTTTAAATTAGAATTTGTGAAATTCCATTTTCATTACCCTTAGGCATTATTTGGTTGAAGGATAGTCTCAGTAAACATATCTGGATTTGAAACCCAATCTTGCTTTTTAGTCACCATGTGACCTTGACATGGGCTAGCCAATTAACCTCCCTAAGTTTTAATAAGAATGCCTACTCATCCCAGTTTTAGGGAAATTGCGTGAATTTACATAGGTCAAGTACCTCAAAAGTCTGCGCTAAGGAGGACACACAGGACACATAGCTTTCTTTCTCTAGCCATGTGCTTGTTTTCATGTCTTTATCCACTAACATAGTTCTTGTCTCTTCCAGGAAGAATTTAAAGGACTTTCTGATGGGGAAGCCAAGGATCTGGTGAATTAAAAAGGAAGGGAAGGAGAGAGAGAAGGAAAGTCTCCAAGAGGCACTGAAAACACAAACATTAAAATATTCTGCTTTGTTTACATTACCTTGCCAGCCCTGTTGCTGCTTTCAGCCTGGCACCTCACTGCTGTCTGGAGGTAGTGCTGCTGTCTGGAGGTAGTGCTGGAAACACCACACCCAGGCCTGGGATCCCATCACAAGCACCACCTCTTACAATAACAACCCTTGGCCCCTTAGCCTTTGCATTTCTTAAACCTCTGACACAAGAAATCATCAGGGACAATGCACCAAATTAACTAAGCTATAACAAAAATTTCAACCCTGTCTTGGAATGTTTGGAATCAAAGCAGTCTACCTTTGTTACCTCTAAGATAATTTGCAAGTACTTATCTGTTATGTTTCAAGAGACAACAAAAATGGCTCTCCATACATAATTAATTTTATTTTCCCTTTGATTAGAGAATAAAGGGTACAAACCTGGTTTTCATGGAAGGAGAAGAGCAAATACACATATATTGCTGATTGTTCACATTCAGAAGTACACATGCTTTTAACAACCCCTCTGCTGCTCCTGACCTAGAAACCCTACAGGCATTTCTGAGCTTTGGAGACCTGACATCACTGATTGGGCATTGCCTAAGACTGAGTAGCCCATTAAGCAACTGAGAAAATTGCCCAAACCTACTCCAGGAATGGAAACTCAGTATCCAAATGCTCATTAGTGCTTAAGACAATTGCCTTAATATTACCATTTAAGAATGTTAAAGCAACTCTGATTATTGAGTGTTGACAGGAGGGGTCCATTAAATTCTCAGCAAATTAGCAGAACACGGGGGTTACTTTCTCCCTCTAGTATCATCTTGGCGAGTACCTTAATCTCCATTGGGTCAATGTAGCCAGAAATACCATGCAAAGATTTTGGTGTTGCTAAGTCATCATGACATGCTCTTGGAAATTGCCATTCTCCAAAGCCAGTTTGTCATATTCAAGAGATATAATAAGATACTGAATCCAGAATATGAAGATTCCTTATAGAGAAAAAAATGAGCAAAACCACAGGGCTATACACATAGGAAGCAGATGGCATCTTGGCTATTTTGGCTAGGAAGGTTTGGTAAATCATTGCTGGAATCTCCAACTCACCTGAATTTCCCCATCATCACTGTGATTACAGTTCATTCTCTACACACGCTTCCAAGTCCAAACAAGGCTAAACATTCAACGGTTCCCATGCTTTGCATGGTTTGGGGGCACAAATGACCACATATCTTACTATTTTCATCTGAAACCATGATTTGGCCTACATGTAGTGAAAGGTTTGCAAACTTCAGCGAAACTCTAGACTCCCTGGCCTTGGCATTGGGCTGGCTGCAGAGGTTTCCCACAGCTGTGGTAGTAATACCCAGATGAATGAATATTTTCACTTTCTAAACAGGTCCTAGCTGGCCAGAACTTTCAGAATAGGAGTGGAGGAGAAGACAAAGGTAAGCGAGATAGGAGGAGAGGTTCCTATCTCTCTCTCTAGCGAGAAGGAGAGAGTTGTGACATAATAAATATATTTTGATTTCAAAACTACAATGTATAAATTTCTGAAAATCTAGGTTAAAACTAATTCGTAGCAACAAACAACCAATACTATAAAAGCTCTGAAATTTTCTGTAAAAAAAAAATGGCAGTTGTGTTTGCCACATCTGGGATTGCAACCATATATGGGCCAGAGTGCCAGGGAAATGAGCAGAACATGTTTGCCATGAATAATGGGAAACAGGAGAAAAGTCTTTGGCATTTTCTTTACTATTGGATATCAATGAATCTCTCAAGCAATGATTTCTGTGTAGGCAACATGGAAGAAAGTGCCAAGGAATGGATTTGGTTTGGAGACACTTGAAAGGTCCCCCAAGGCTATGCTTGGATGGTGCATGCAAACTCTCTTCACTCTCATCAGCATTAAAGCAGAGATCTCTGTTGGCTATAAACAAAGTCAAAGAGGCGGGAAAAAGAGCAAGAGACTCAGCCCTCTCCATTTTACTGCCCCTACCTATTAAAATTATTGAAAAAAGCTCCTAGTTTAGCTCCAAGTCTACACAGAGGTTACAATATTAAACAGATAGCCTCTTTATTCAAATATTTGCTAGTCATCTTTTAATAACTGACTCTAGAGTAGAAGGTTATGGAAAGTGTGGATGATGCAGATTACATGCATGGCTGAGTTGCCAGATAAGTTCAGGTGGCCTGTATTCGTATTTTCTAAACCTGAAAACCTGAGGTAAGTAGTTGTTATTGAGTTTGGAGACATTTGAGAAAGCAACTGGAAAGGGAAGGGCTGACTCTGAAAGAGTTGAACTGAATTCCAAAGGTTTTGTTAGATTTAACATATATATACAAAGTCTTTGTTTCTTCCATTTTTTCATCACCCTTTGGGCCCATAATAGACTCTCTAAAAATTGAATTGATTGATTCATCAATAGATTAAAAGAAAAAGGCTAAGACTAAGCCAAGGTAAATAAAACTTTGGGTTTGAATGTTTTATTTCATAGACCAGATTTGGACACACATTTTACCATTTGGAGCACATACCTTTGAAATTGTAAAATATAAGTTATTTGAAAATTCAGGTACCATTTAAAGTCCCACCTTGCTCCCAGGTTATTATTCATGCTTATATCTTAATGGATTCCACAAATCAGTTTTTCATTTTTCTGGGTGAATATAGCTGATACTTACAAATGAGTATCATGTACCCTCCCCCACAAGCTCTTCTGGAGCCAAAACCCCAAGCTATAAATACAGAACACCACTGTTAGGTGCCCCCCTTCCCACATTTTTTTCCACCCCAGCATGTAATGGATTTCTCTTTTCACAGTGTTAAAAGGATCAGTAAATCACAGGGTCACCTATTGATATGAAAGTTCTTTCATTTGAAATCATTATTGTTTTAACAAATTGCAAAAGAAAAATACAAAAGCGCAAATAAATCAAGGAAAAATTACAACAGGTTTTTACGAAGTATGGGTGGAGTGGAAAAAGTGATCTTGGCTTAATTAACCACACTTAGTCATGAGATGCAGGAAGCAGAGGTTTTAAAAAGTCCAATTGGGGCTGTGTTTTATATATAGATATACATACACACACACATTTCACTGTGTAAATTTCCATCACATCATTCTGTGCTGGGTTACCATGAAAAAAGCTGCTGAATCTTGACCTTTGTGTGAAATGTTAAAATCTCATTCTCTTTTGGGAGGCCCGATTATCAGGGGGTATTTTATCTGGATAGTCACGATGTGTGTCTCTGTACAAGTCACACATACTCAAAATTGAGGCGTATATTGCCCGAGGAGAGAAGGGTATGATTATCTGATAAGTCTGGACTTCCTTTATATCAGTAACATCTTTTTTCCTCTATTTGCTGACTCATACCATTACCTGTGCTTTCAATCTCCTAATCCCTAAATTCCCCTGTGTTTCTAAGTGTCAATAATTCCCACTGTATGATGCAAGGCAGTCTTCCCATCCATTGTGCCTCTAAACATCTCCTTCCTGATTAAACAGCAATAGTACTCACAATATACTTGGTTGTATACTTTAACCCTTGAATATCGAATTCCTTGTACTATTTGATAGCTTCTCATGTGTGCATCTTACTCTCCAAATTACTGAGTATATCCCAAGAACAACTACTTTGCCACCAGTAGTCATCCGTGCAGTCAGATTTCTTGGTGATCCTGATGGAATGATTTCAATTAATTTATGGAAACCAGTCACATAATAGTATGGCATGAGGAAAAGCCTGAGAAGTTAAAGAAGAGTGAGCATTATATCAGTTAGGGTTCTGTAGAGAAATGGTACTATAGGATACATGCACGTTACATCCACACAGGGGTGAGTGGGTGGGTGGATGGATGGATGGATGGATGGATGGATGGATGGATGGATTGGCAGATTTAGAGATAGAATGACACATTTAGAGATAAATTTAGATAAATATCTAAATATATTTTAGGAAGTTTTTATATTATATATTTTTATATTGCATACAGCATGGAATAGGAGGGAGAGAAGGTGAGAGTAAAAGAGGAAGAGAGAATAGAAGAGGAGAGGTGAGAATAGAAAAGGAGGGAAGAGGAAGGAAGGGGAGAGGAAGGACGGGAAGGGTAAGAGAGGAGAGGACAGGGGAGGGGAGAGGGGTTTAGGAGGGGAGAGGTGGGGAAGGGAGAGGATGGGAAGGGAAGAAGGAGAGAGGAGAAGACACATTGAATTTTAAGGAGATAACACTATCGCAGGGACTGACAAATCTAAGATCATGGGCAGGCTGATAGGCTAGAAACCAAAGCAAGCATTGAAGTCACAGTGTTGAGTCTGAAATCGAAGGCAGACTGGAAACCCAGGCAAAATTCCACATTACAATCTTGAGGCAAAATTCCTTCTCCACGAAACCTTATTTTTGCTCTTAAGGTCTTGAGCTGATTGGGAGAGGCCCATATTATCAAGTAATTTCCTTTAGTTAAAGTCAACTGGTTGTAAATGTAAATTATAAAATACCTCACAGCAACAAGTAACCAGTGTCTGATATCTTGACCATGTGACTGGGCATAGTAGCCTATGCAAATTGACACAGAGTTCACCACAACAGCACCTTGCCATTTCCCAGCTTTATATCCATAACCCCAAAGTGAAATCTCTATTTCCTTGCATAAGCTTCCATTCAAAACTACCTGTGGATGCCCGCGATCACCAAGGCAACCAGATTGCTTTTCCTTTTAATATTCTTGTTAGGTTCATCTTGAGTGCTTCTCAAACATATACACCTGTTTGGAGGGCACATTGGCATCTAACAGGTCCAAACAGAGAAATACCAAAACCTCAAAAGTAACTTTAAATGTTTAAAAATACACGCTCACTTTTGAACAAGTGCATACTGAGTCTCTGGTCTAAGATGTACAGCACTAGCTTGGAGACTGTGCATAGGCATAAGCTAGTGTCTTATTTCCAGGTCAACAGAAAAATTTAGTCACAATTGCTTGGGTATATATATCCCTACTTGAGCTGATGATGTTCACCTCGAATTCTTATCCTTGAGTTCCAAACACTAGCTCATGGCTGTTGGCTCTAGTGCAGGATAAAGATGCATGAGCTAAGGGTACCGAATCAGAACAAACCTTGTGGGGAGAGGGCTGACTCACCTACCCAATATCCATGTGTCCTGAAAGCTGGTTAAAATGCAGTCTCAGATGGCATCCAGACTTTCTTTATCAATGTCATTTTATAAAATCACAAGCTGAGAGCATGCATGTTAAAAGTTAAAAAGAAAGGTTTAAAGTATACAAAGTATGTCTAGGTGGAAGAATTCCAAGTTCTATATGTCTATATTTGATGGAAATATAGATATACACATGCATATGTGTTTACTTATATATAAATATATAGATGTATATACTTACATATGTATATTTAAGTTCTTGTTTTATTATTTAATGTTTTTTAAAATTTATTTACTGTTTTAATGATAATCCAGATTGATTAACAATGATATTTGGGATCAGAAAGATTAAGATTTGAGCTTCACTTCTATTTATTATCTATGCATTCATTAATCTTTCTTTCTTAATTTTCCTTCTTTCTAAAATGGTGATAAAATATATACAGTTTAGAGTTGATTTTAAAAAGTTTATATAGAGAACACTTATCAGTTTCACTATATATAATAAATGCTTTATTAGTGACTACTATATAATTTGACCCAAGGATTTCCTATGTCTGTTATTTAATTTTCTGAAATTTATTTATAATTTATTATAACAATGTATACCACCCATCTGAAAACTGAATGAAATTGGCTTCAGAAAATCCAGAAAAATTATCTGTGTTTATAAAACTAAAACAGTTGTGTAAATACACATTTATATAGTATTCTAGTCTGAAAAATTAGTTCAACATTTTTCAGCAACATTGATAATGCAGTTGGCATATCTGTTATCCATTGAGTAGCTTCCTTAATTTAGTCTGCATTGCTTCATTAATCACGAGGATAGAGAGTATATATGAATTTAGCTGCCATAGAGAGCAGTACTGTCATCACAATAAAATGATTATGACGTTATCTGTACTCTACTAATAATTTTATAGGATGGTTTTATGAACATCACTGCAACACACTTGGAGAGATCTAATCTGAGACAAATGGGTAATATCTCCAAACTATATGGTCAAGATTAAACCATGACCCCAAATGTCTTCTCAGTGATTTTGATCAGTTATAGAACTGAGAAACAATTAGCAAATGAATTTCTGTCTCAGGGATAGGGAAGGATATTGAGGATTACTGGTATTTGAAAGTGGAAGAAGGAGGTGAGAATAGTCCAGTGACTGGGAAATTCTGAATAATATTTTTTCAATTGCATTAAATTACTGATTTTGGAGACTCGATGTCAGAATGAACAGGCTGGTGATGAAAACAGATCTTGCCTTCTTTAAGATTTACCTTGTGTTGATCAAGAGGAAGTTTTGCTGTTGTTTATCTCTGAGTGCCCAGAAAAACATGATGCCCATTAAATTGGCTGCTTGTGCAGATTCCAAGACAGAGACTATCTTTTTCAAATAGAATCCTTGTTAACCAAGGAATCACATCCAAGGTAAATGGACAAACTGCATAAAACTCGTCAGCTTTCAAGAATAGATGAGGAATCATCTAGCACTGACTTTGGGATAATTGAGATGACATAATAAACAAACATAAATGAGTTTAACTTTATAAGACTGACGTAGTGTCTTTTCTCCCAGGGGTTCCTGAGCAAAACTCAACAACTTGAGTAAAATACTAAGACTTGTCTCTATGTCCATGCATTGAAAATAATGGTTTCTAAAATCTTAGGTTAGTTTTTTTCTGGTCTAAGTACCTAGGTGCTCTTAAATAAATACATATGGTCATACTCTGATAGAAGTTTCTCTCTAAAGGGCGAAAAGAAACCACACAAATTGTAAAAATTCATTGTATTATCTCACTAAAATTTAGGTAAAAATCTGATCTTGAAAAGGTTAGATTAAAAGATCAGACCAAAAAAAGTTAGCGATTCAATAACTCACTACTGCAAAAGTTTAGGGAATTTTCCTCTGTGGGCTAAGCATAAATGTATCATGTACTACATTTAAATTTAGTAATACAGCATTTAAATTTATTAATTTATTAATAAATTAAATTTATTATTAATAAATTTATTATTAAATTTATTAATGCCTTTAAATTTACTAATACATTTAAATTTTTTAAAAAGAATAGAATAGGCCTCCCTGGTGGCGCAGTGGGTTGAGCGGCGCACTATGAAGCGGACCACAGCCACTGCAGCGGGAGTTCGATCCCTGCTGCCAGCCAGGGAGGGACCCACATGGCGCAGCAGACCTCTCCTGCTGTGCCCACTGCTCCCCTCAGCAGTGTACTTCCGTTGATCTGCCTGTTCTGCTCCCTGCTCTCTGTGGTGAATCCTCTCACCTCCCTGGACTCTGACCTGTACCCCAGTGCTTGTATGCATAAATAAATAAAATCTAAAAAAAAAAAAAAAAGAATAGAATAATTGAAAGAAGAATAAAATTTTAGATAGACAATGAAACAAAGAAATGGACCATCTGCATTTGTTAAAGGGTATTGTCTTTCCAAAGAACAGATGAAGATCTGCAGGATGAAAGGATAATAGCACATAGACCCAAAATCAAACTATTTATAATTTAAATGAAGAAAAATACTAAAATCATACTAGAAGATACTGAATGAAATTATTTCAAATACAGTAAAATATTTCATAAACCAGTAGAGTAGTTGGTATTAATTATGTGCCGAGAAAATTTTTTAACCATTTATTTATGTTATTTGTTTTTGAGAGAGAATATGCACAAAGGTGGCACCTTTTCATAAGTAAAAGTGAAAAAATAACCTGTATAGCATCATAGTTCAAGTATTTTGGGACATGTCATTTTATGAAAAATTAGATTCAAATGGAAGATTGTGAACAACAAGACCCATCAGACCTGAAAGCAAACCAACTTTTTCACTGAAATTTCAATTTCACTTAAAAATATAGGTTACATCCTACTCATGATAGATATATTCAGAACCTAGAGAAAAAGTTGGCTTCATCACTTTTTTTTTTCTCACTCATGATGGAAATAATCTATTAAGCCTTCACCATTGAATTTTTGCAGACAATCTGCAGACAGAGTTTGTAATTGTTTTGAAGGAAACAATTGTTTTGATGGAAACCGTGTCATAAATATCTTTAAGTTATGTTAAAGTACAAAACCAATAAAGTCAAATCATATCCTAAATAATTACAGGTCCTTCTGTGATTTATTTTCATGCTAGAAATTGATCTGAGCCTATTGGGGAACCCAGGCTGAGGTACACTTACAGAGGCTTTGTACTAAAAATCTGACCTTCTTAGAAACAGACACACTGCATCAAAACCTGCACAATCCCAGGAATTATAGGTAATTCTTGTGCATAATAACTTTGAGAAGTGCTACTTATAATGTTTTAAGTTTGAATGCTTATAATATGCAAGTCAAGCAGGACTGTGAAGGACAGAGAATGAGGCTATAAACAGAGAGCATAAAGGGAGGTGTGAATATTACAAAGTGAACCTGAGCATGATAGGTGAGGTGGAGGGACCTAGTTAGATCAAACCCAGCAGACAGAAGAAACTAAGACTACATTGATTTATAATAATAGACAAATCAATTTAGTGCTAAAGAGCAAAACCAAAGGAATGTATGCCTTCTCTCTCTCACACATACACACACACACACACACACACACACACTCCTCTATTGTTCCACCTGCCTTCCAAACAAGGGATTTGATGCGGCTAAAATATGTGTTGTAGCTTTTTTCCAGGCAGTTCTATTTCTCCTGGTAATATCCTTAAGCCTCATTTCAGTGCTCTCATTAGTGACTGGAATATCTTAAGGCTAGTCATAGGAAAATAAATCTCAAAAGGGCCTCCCTGGTGGCGCAGTGGGTTAAGCAACGCACTATGAAGCAAACCACAGCCACTGCAGCACGAGTTCGATCCCTGCTGCCGGCCAGGGAGG